>ML675616.1:18966281-18985066 GCA_007922155.1 Mesoclemmys tuberculata
CACCAGGCTGGCTAGAATGGTGTGTCCCGTTCAAGGCCTACTGTTTTAATTTTATTTTACAGTAAGATCCTATGGGAAACGAGTCTAAGGGAAAAATCAATTCAAGAGAGTTGGCAGTTTTTCAAAGACTTTATTAAGGTCACAAGGGCAAACTATCCCACTGCATAGGAAATATAGGAAGTATTGTAACCAGGAGATCTTCAATGATCTAAAACTCAGAGTCCTACAAAAAGTGGAAATTGGGTCGATTTACAAAGGATGAATATAAACAAATACAAGTATGTAGGGACAAAATTAAAAAGGCCAAGGCACAAAATGAAATGAAATTACCTAAAGGGTAACAAGAAAACTTTCTACAAATAACATTAGAAGCAAGAGGAAAACCAAGGAAAAACAGTAGAAAAGGCAGAAGTAGAAGAGGCGGAAGTGCTAAATGACTATTTCAGTTTTCACCAAAAAGTTTAGTAACAACTGGACATCTAACTTAATGAATGCCAATGAAGATGAGGTAGGATCAGAGGCTAAAATAGGGAAAGAACAAGTTAAAATTACTTAGACCAGTTAGGTGTCTTCAAGTCATCAGGGCCTGATGAAATGTATCCTAAAATACTGAAGGAACTGACAGAGAAGATATCTGAGCTATCTGGTAGCTGGACTTTGTCCTGACCCACAACTACTTCAGATTTGGAGACAATCTATACCTTCAAGTCAGTGGCACAGTTATGGGCACCCACATGGCCCCACAGCATGCCAACATTTTTATGTCTGACCTAGAACACCGCTTCCTCAAAACTTGTCCCCAAGCACCTCTCCTTTACCTATGCTACACTGATAACATTTTCACCATCTGGATCCACAGGAAAGAGTCCCTCAAAGAAATCCACCGGGATTTCAATAATTTCCACCCCACCATCAACCTTAGCATGGACCAGTTAACACAAGAAATCCACTTCCTGGACACTACAATACAAATAAAGGATGGTCACATTAATACCACCCTATACCGAAAACCAACTGACCACAGTATATATCTTCATGCCTCCAGCTTCCACCCTGGACACACAACACAATCCATTGTCTACAGCCGAGCCATAAGATACAACCGAATTTGCTCCGATCCCTCAGACAGAGACAAACACCTACAGGATCTCCATAAAGCATTCTTAAAACTACAGTACCCACCTGGAGAGGTGAAGAAACAAATTGACAGAGCCAGACGGGTACCCAGAAGTCACCCGCTACAGGACAGACCCAACAAAGAAAACAACAGAACACCACTGGCCATCCCCTACAGCCCACAGCTAAAATCTCTCCAACACATCATTAAATATCTACAACCTATCCTAGCAGATGATCTGTCACTTGCTCAAGCTGTGAGAGGCAGACCTATCCTTGCTTACAGACAGCCCAACCTTCCTGAAGCAAATATTCACCAGCAACCGTACACCATATAACAAGAACAATAACCCAGGAACCTATCCCTGCAGCAAATCCCATTGCCAGCTCTGCCCGCATGTTGACTTTAGTGACACCATCACAGGTCCTAACCACATCAGCCACACCATAAGGAACTCATTCACCTGCACATCTATTAATGTAATATATGCCATCATGTGCCAGCAATGCCCCTCTGCCATGTACATTGGACAAACAGGACTGTCACTATGCAAAAGAATAAATAGACACAAATCAGACATAAAAATGGGAACATCCATAAACCAGTTGGAGAGCAATTCAGACTCCCAGGACACACTGTAGCTGACTTGAAATTTGCCATACTTCTACAAAATAACTTGAAAAACAGACTTCAAAGAGAAACTGCAGAGCTCGAATTGTTACAAACTTGATACAATCAAACTAGATTTGAATAGGGACTTGGAATGGTAATCTCATTAGAAGTAGTAATTGTCACTGTTCACACATTCTCACCTTCTAATCAATGGTTGTGAATAGGCCTCAGCTACTCTAACTGAATGGACTTTGCTAATACCTACCCTCCCCATTGTTGTTTCTTATCCTTGGATGTATATATATACCCCCATCTGATTTCTGTTTCAGGCATCTGGCGAAGTGAGTTGCAGCCCACAAAAGCTTATGCCTTCAGAAATTAAATTTGTTAGTCTTTAAAGTGCTACAGAACTCTTGTTGTTTTTGCTGTATACAGACTAACACGGATACCCCTCTGGAACTGAGCCATTAGTGATTATCTTCAAAAAGTCATGGAAGATGAGAGGTTCCAGAGGACTGGAAAAGGGCAATATAGTGCTAATATATAAAAAGAGTGTCGTGGTAATGATCTCACAGCTCCTTTTTGAGTCAAATCGAGCAGAGCTTTATTCAGACAGACACACAGAGAGCTATTGCCATAGGGGAGCCCTGGACAGCACCAGGTTTCTGTGCTGCTGTCAGGAGTCTCCATACAGGTTTGAATAGCCATGGCTTATATAGGATAGGTCTTCACATACTGATCCCATAGTGGAGTTTTCCATTGCAAAACAAGTCTGACGGATACTTCCTTATCTATTACAAAAGTCTAAGGGCTACCTCCTTATCTGTTGGAAGAACAGCTAGAGGCAATTACAAAAGCAACTAGTGTCAAAAACAACTTAAAACACAATTAGCAGTCTTCAGTGGGTTTCCCCCCCCCCATCCACAGTCATGCTAACTTATATTCCCATCATTCATTTCAGTGTAAGGCCTACCAGGCTTTGCTTTTGTGCTTCCACAAGAGGAATAAGGATAACCTGGGGAATTACAGACCACTCATCTTAACTTCAGTACCTGGAAAGATAATGGAGCAAATAATCAAGCAATCAGGTTGCTAACACCTAGAAGAGCATGGATTTGTCAAGAACAAATTGTGTCAAACCAACCTGGTGATAGCTTTCTTTGACAGGATAACAAGCCTTGTGGTTATGGGGGAAGCAATAGGTATGGTAGATCTTGAGTTTAGTAAGACTTTTGATACTGTCTCACAGGACCTTCTCATAAAGAAACTAGAGAAATATAACCTAGTTGGAGCTACTATAAGGTGGGTGCAGACCTGACTGTTCTGTGCATACACTGGTTCTGTTCAATGTCTTCATCAATTATTTAGATAACGGCATAGAGAATACACTTCTAAAGTTTGCAGATGATACCAAGCTGGGACGGTTGCAAGTGCTTTGGAGGACAGGATTAAAATTCAGAATTATTAAGAGAAATGGTTTGAAGTAAATAGGAGGAAATTCAATAAGGACAAATGCAAAGTACTCCGTTTAGGAAGGAAAAATCAGTTGCACACATACAAAATGGAAAATGACTGCTTAGGAAGGAGTACTGCAGAAAGAGATCTGGAGGTCATAGTGGATCACAAGCTAAATATGAATCAACAGTATAAAACTATTGTAAAGAAAGCAAATATCATTCTGGGATGTGTTGGCAGGAGTGTTGTAAGCAAGACATGAGAAGTAATTCTTCTGCTCTACTTTGCGCTGATTGGCCTCAACTATAGTATTGTGTCCAGTTCTGGGTGCCACATTTCAGGAAAATGTGGACAAATTGGAGCAAGTCCAGAGAAGAGCAACAAAAATGATTAAAAGTCTAGAAAAATGTGACCTATGAAGAAAGAGTGGAAAAAATGGGTTTGTTTAGTCTGGAGAAGGGAAGACTGATGGGGAACATAATTTTCAAGTACATAAAAAAGTTGTTCACAAGAAGGGAGAAAAATTGTTCTAATTAACCTCTGAGTGTAGCAGAAGAGGTAATTGGGCTTAAATTGCAGCAAGGGCAGTTTGTTAGACATTAGGAAATACTTCCTAACAGACAGGGTAGTTAAGCACTGGAATAAATTTGCTAGGGAGGTGGTGGAATCTCAGTCATTGGAGATTATTCAGAGTAGGTTAGACACACCCATAATGCTTTGTCCTGCCTTGAGTACAGGGAATTGGACTAGAAGATCTCTTGAGGTCCCTTCCAGTCCTATCATTCTATGATAAACTATAGATAGGCTTGGCAGAATTTGATTTTTATTTTTTTATCATTTTGATGGATATGAATGTCTTTTTAAACAGATTTAAATTTTCGCAGTTGTGGGAAATAATGGGGATTCAGACAAGTAGAGGGCATCAAACAATAATCAATGACAGTACATGTTGAGACTGAAAATGTCAAAGTTTTGTAATCAATCATTAAAACACAAATTGTCAACATCACATGTCAAAATGTACAAAGTAAATAGCCTTAAATCAAACTAAATGTTCTCTCTCAAGCTTTTCTTTTCGTGTGTGCATGGGGGTGAAATGGACATTTACCAATAATAATCTAAACCTTCTGGTTCTAACTATAGATCTTCTGGTGAGCACTATACTATTGTTTATCTATGAAAACTGAGGTACCTTTCACCTCCTCATTGCTTTCTTCTGGGCAGCAATAACATTTTCTCTACCCTTGGAGGGGAAAAAGAGACGCTAAACGTACATAGATAATAAGCTAGTCTAAAAAACATCCACTTTATTGCTCAAGATAGATAATCATTAAGGAAATTCTGGCCAAAAGGTGCATTTCATAGCACAAGTTGTTATCTGGGATGGTGGATGATAGACAAATTTACTTCTAAAAACAAGCCAAAATAAGGTATTATGCGTCCCTCCTGTTCTGATTTCAGCCCACAGCATGGAATGGAAACATGGGTTGCATTGATGGATGACCTCCTCGTGGGGATGGACAGTTGATTTATTTGTTTGAAGCAGGCTTCCTTCTGTACATTGTTTATAGAAATAGGACTCATTTGGCTGTTGGTTTGGTATAAAATTTCCTTGTAATCTGTTCTGATGCAAATTTAGATAAGGTCATATTACAGCAGCTTGTTATACCTTCGTTCATGCCCTACCCAGGGGGAAAACAAGACAAGCTATCAAAATGGTCTCTTATTTCCCAAGGCTATATTTCCCAGTCTGCCCTTGGAAATTATTTTCTCAAATAAAGGTAGCTTGGAGGTAGCACTTTTAAAAATAGCTGCTACTGTCTCTCGTACAGATGACATTCTCCTCACTGCTCCCGATAGTGTTTTTCATGTTCCTTTCATTGCCTAGACTTCTAGAAGATGTGAGAGGAATAGACTGCTAGAGAAGATGCATTTCTTGCAGGCAGCTCATACACCAGTGTAACTGGTCTCTTTATACTGTGGTATGGTAACCCCCCTTTAGTCTCGCCTATTGGCAGCAGTCTCCTCTATCAGTGGGGCCTGTGGTAACTCCACCTCCAGTCTGGACAATCTTTTTGTCCCTTCCCCTCGGCATGCCCCCCGGGAGGTACCTTGCTGTGGCTCCCTCTTGCCGGCTGGGTCAAGGGTTTTCTGCTTCTCTGCTCCTCTGACTGCAGAGAAGCACCATCTCCTAGCCTGGGGGGAGTTTCTCCTCCATCTGCCACAAACCTTATGGCAGCTTCCTCCTCCTTTGCTTCCCCCCCCCGGCGCCGCCCCTTTAGGGAAGGCAGGGTTCAAGTACACCTGGAGTAGCCCTTCATTGGATCCAGGTGTCTCTAATTGTCCTGCAGTAATCTTTCCTCTGCCTGCAGGAAAAAGGGCCTTTAATGTTCTATGGCTCACATACTGGCCCTGGCATACCCTTTGGTAGCCATCTGGCCTGACTTTATCAAAATACTTTATCAAAATGATGTCATCCCAGCCACGGACAGAAGGGGTTGCCATCCAGCTTCCTGAGCTCCAGACTTAGGGCCCTTAAAAATAGAACTTAAGAAAACAGGTCAGTCTTGTCAGAAAACTCCATCATGTTTCCCTGAGAACACATCTCTCATTCCTCTGACACAGCTATGACTGACCTCAACAAAATCTAACCAGAAATTGATGGGAGCCTTAGCTATTTTACTTTCATAAATGGTATGGGGGAGCAGGAAGGAGACTTAATGAGGCAAGTCACTGATGTCACTATCCGAAATTGTAAAGTACGCAGTAGTTTATCTGGCAGTGAAAGTCAGTGCCTTGCAAATAAAATTACGGCAGCAATAAAAGAAAAGTGTCCCATTGTACAAAGTTAATAATATTGCTAGTAATTAAGATACCAACTAGTCTAAGCACTGTACTTTCCAAGGTACAGCAGAACTGATGGCATGCTTCTGTCAATTCCGTTTTCTTCGTGAGTGAACAGATAATAGGTTCATGGTTAAGTTGAAAATAAACTGTATTGCAATGTTGAGACCTTAATTATCTGACCATTTGGAGTACAATTAAATATCTCTAAAAAGTGGTTGTTAGTTTAGCAAGCATTCCCAAGTTTTAAATGAAAAAATGAATGATGTTTTAAATCTAACTTACTTAAATAGTGAAACAAGTCTTGCAGTTGTCTCCAGTTGTCATTTATAAATTGGTAAAGTCAGCTGGTCTCAATTTTTCATTGTAACCTGTGGGTTTTTTTGGTGCTATTCTGTGGGTATGGCATTCATTCCATTTTATCCTGTTGGTTTTTTTAAACCAATAATATTGTGTCTATTATAGGATGTTAGAATGCCAGCTCATTCCCAATGAATGTACAAATACTTTGACTTACGTATCGGATGCTTTGGGATGCAAGGTGATATAGTAGATGTTCTTATTCATGGGTTGTCTTTTCCGCAGACAGTTTGTGCTGTCTCTTTCCAACTCGGTGGCTTGACAGATACAGAGTCATGTTAGCTTAATTTACTCTGATATTTAAACAGTGTTACCAACTTGTTCATCTAGTATTCACTGTCCATCTGAATTCATGTCATGAGAAAAATAGGGTTGTGAATTTTGGTGTGATATATCTATGGTTTTTCTGTATATTTCAGGTATAATAACACATTCATACTTCAAATGCAGATAGAGAAGATAAATTTTCTTCAGTGTCTAGTTGGAATCTGTTTTGTATGCTGATCTCTTTTCATATGGAATTCAGTGCTGCAAAATCTTAAACTGAATATATGACAAAATTCTCTGCTGGAATAGCTCCATTGTCATAAGTGGAGTTAGACCAACAGGGAATCTGGCCCCTGGTTTTTTTTCACTTTTTTGAACTCATGGGAGTACATTCTGTTATATTTAAATACAGTCACTCTTCACTGAAATCACAGGAGGTTGCATAGCTATATTGTGACCAGGAATAGAATTTGGCCCATTGTCTTCTTGGAGTGCTGACAAATGTCCTAATGTGTACATTGATGAAAAGAGGGGAACATTTGTGTCTAGAATATATTTACAAATATTAGGGATGCACTGGTGTTCTTTAAATTCATATTATCTTTGATTTTAAAAGGTCATTGTGTTGAACATCTCATGAAAGCAAAGAGGCATTTACTTTGTAATATAATGTAGGCCAATTTTCTGTCTAATAGATGGATTTATTTTGATATACCAGCGAGATAATACAAAAATGACTTTTCTTATATGCACTTATGTGATGCTCTAATGTGACTTTTTTCCTTTTAATTTTGAGGAAACTCAATGGTTATGAAAATGAGGGGGAATATATAAATGCTGAGATCACTGAGAGGTTTCCTTGCACAGCTTTGCAACTAAATTTCATTCTAAACTTGTAACTCTCACACTATTCTAGTTCTAGGATTCTTACAGCCAGAGGCTGCCAGTCACACCCATTTGTATTTGAGGAATGCAACTGTACAGATCAGTTGTGATTAATTATATTATATTATTTGATCCCAGCTATGCATGGAGATGGCATGTTTGTTCATTTAGGGCCTTTTCCTATGCCCACTGAAGTCAACAGGAGTTTTGCCATTGAGTTAGATGAGCAAGGAATCAAACCATTTAGCTAGTGTTCCATTTCACGTCACAGCATGCCATGTGTGATATCTTTCGTATCTAAAAAATGCCTTATTCAGTGAGAATGAATGAGGATTCCTTTCATGTACTCTATGATCCACATAGTGCAATGTAGTGCCCTTTAAGGGTAGACTGAATGAGATGGATGTAAAAAAGGATTTAGACATGCCGGTATCTGCCAGTTTTAGTGCATTTGAACTTAACGTCATCGCTATTCTTAGATTTATTTGGACAGACAAGGTTCTTTTTCAGATGAAAGGGGGCATTTTGGGAATTTGTTACTTTCAAGTATTCTGGATTTACACTTGAGAGACAGTTTTACATCAGAGTGACTTACTGTGCAAAGAAGATGAAAAATGTTTTTCACTGATAGGGATACAGTTTTCATCTGACACCCCATGAGTGCTTTACTTCACCTTTTAGTAAATTTATCTTTTTCTCTCCTTTCCCAATTTCTTAAATTTACATAAACACTGCAGACAGGGTAAATAATGTCTTTGTATGCAGGAGCTTCTCTTCAGATGGTTTCTGTGGTGGTTGTGTGATTTTTACTTTTTTTGCCATTTTCTTATCCCCCAGGTATGTCTGGAGCTTTACTCTTTCAGTTTATAGCCTTTTAACTAAGAATTATACTGGAAGGCAAAGCCTTCCACCCTCCCCCCCCCCCACACACACCTATTTTCTGGATGCTCATTGCTTTTCTTTTATTCAGTCTCTAACAGCTTTGAATAAAATGGTTTCACATTCCTAGAGGTTCATGGAAACCATGTCTTTGGCTTTTGATTCACATGAGGCACTCAGATACTACAGTGATTGGGAGACATAAGTGCATGGATAATTAGTTGAGTTTGCACACATGCCTCTGGGAGGAGTATGGGATTTTCAGAAACACTCAGGGCCAGATTTTCAAAAGCATTTAGCACCGAAAGTGGTAGGTAAGCACTTAGTGGTCTTTTGAAAAACACCCAAGTGCATAGCTTTCTTTGAAATCAGTGAGAGGTAGGTGCCGTGGTGCTTTTGAGAAACCTCACAAGGCACCTGTCTGCATCTTTAGGCACCTAAATACTTTTGAAATTCAGGCCCTAGCTTTTTAACTTCAAATAGTAAAAAGGGAATTCAAGAGCTGCCGGTAGCGTTAGCTGAGATAGTAGTAGAGTGAATGCAGTTGGATGTGCAGAAATTTATTTTGGACATCAACGAGGTCTGAGAATGCACATTGCTTAATGCTCTAAATCTAAGTTAAAACATCTTCTAGAACATGGGTTAGAGCACAGGTGTCAAACACAAGGCCTGCAGGCCGAATCCGGCCTTCCGCCTTGTGTTATCCGGCCCGCGGGCCGAATCCGGCCCGCCGCCTTGTGTTATCCGGGCCGGCAGTTTTTTCTGAGCCGAGCTCAGTAAAAGTGTGTGAGATCTCGCATCAGCGCATGTTACCACAAGATCTCATCCCCGAAAGGAAAAGCTCGTCGGTCTCTCGCACTCTGTCGCCGAATTTCACCCTGCAGGGAGATTTAACGGCGGAGAGTGGAGTCCGCGAATGCCTGTGAGTCCTTGCTGTGTGTCCCACTCCCCTACTCTGCCGCCGAATTTCACCCTGCGGGGAGATTTCTCGGCGGATAGTATAGAGTATGTGGTGTTTTAGTGTTTTACTGTTTATTGTATGCATGGCCCCCTTCAACTGAATTTAATTTAAATGTGGCCCGCTATAGAAAGTGAGTTTGACACCCCTGGGTTAGAGGGTCTTGGCTTGGTATTAGTGGGAAGTGACTATACTGCAAATAATGGGGGTGGGTTGTTTGTTTTAATTTCCTTTGTACTTTCCCTCATCTGAGATTCTCTAAGCATTTTCTAATAGCAGGGCTGGTTTGTGGATAGCCCTCATGTGGCGAACTTTCCCTGTAGACATCTGCCCAAGTAAGTGTCAGTCAGTTATAGCACTCCACATAGGGTGACCGGATGGCAAGTGTGAAAAATTGGGACCAGGGGTGGGGGATTATAGTGCCAAATAAGACAACGCCCCGCATATCAGGACTGTCCCTATAAAAATCGGGACATCTAGTCACCCTAACTTCACAACACACAAGGACTGCTCTCTTCCAATGCTCCTGGGAGATAGGTTATCCCAAAGTAGGAGAGGGGAAGGTAGGACTGTAAAGCCAGCGGAGGTCACTGTATGTGGAGAGAGGGCTACTCTGCACTCCTTGAAACTCTAGAAAGGATTGTGCTGATTATTCAAGTATTTCCATGGGGGGCAAGTTCTGCCCCCCCACTCCAGCCGGGGTCCTGCTCGGGTCCCTGCTCATTCCCTGCCCTTCATCCTGCAGGGACCCTGTATCTCCCTTGGCCAGGGAGTGTCTCCTCTCTCTTATCCACATAGCGCATGAGCCAGTGCCGCTAAGAGTTGAGTTCTCAGCAGACTGCATTGCGCTCTGCCATCCAGGAACAAAATTTCCATGCACCAGTTTGCAACGCCACTCACTGAAGTTTAGACCAGCTTCCCATCTCTCTGTACAGAGGGGCAGCCAGGTCTAGTTTCAATGGCATTGCAACCACACAGCCAGAGCGACACTCTGGACCACTCAGGTAGCAGCCATGCTGACTTATTACAGGGGCCACTGCTTAAAAGCGCTTGGTCCATGTCCCCTCTGGCTCTACGACCTATGAAACTTTCAGCAAGTGCAGAAACCTGGGAGGGGGAGGGAGGGATTGTCCCTTGCAGCCTCCCGTAATTGGTCCACTGGTTGTCCCCACATGGATTTCATGGCAGCAGTAGAGAGCTCCAGTCCTGCTCCAAGAGCACAGATCCTTTTTCACTTGAGCAATCTTAGAAGCTCCTTTGGGTCGCTGTTAAACATTGGGTTGACTTTAAGTATGTGCTAAAGTCTTTTGCTGAATGAGGAGGACTTTAGAATTGTCAGCAGGGGTTGTAACTTGCAACTGAGCAGTTCTAATTCTGTCCAGAAGAGGGTGGAGTTCCTTTATGAGCGATTTCACTACAGTATTGGAATTCTGCAGTCATTATGGAAAATCCTATAAAATGTATAGCTTATATCTGGTTGATATTAACCAGAAATCATAGAAAAAATCTGGATTATTTTTGCAAAATATTATTATACTGTTAACTGTCCTGATACAATATATCTGGAAGCAACAAGCACAGTTTGGGCCAAACTGCTCACTGAGATCTTTACACCCACCACTAATGGTTTTTAGGGCAACACCTACACGAATGAAAACATGTAAAACAGCAGTTTTTACTGACTGTATAATCTTAACATCTGATTGGCTTATAGACTCTCCTCCGTCTTTGTTCCAAAATAGTCAACTTCAATAGCACAGTTTTGGCATCACGGATTTTGTATCACATTATGTCATTGGCTTCGTGGTATACCACGGTACTCAGCACAAATATTCATTACCTCCCTGAATGTGAATAATTTGTATTAGGGTTTGCAGCCCATATCACGTGAGGGCAAAAAATGACTGGTGTCTGCTCAGAGAAGCAATGCACAATCCCCATTAAGGAAGTTTGTGTTCATGCAGGGTGCATGCACACATAATTCCAAAGCAAAGTGGAGTCATTTGTTGTGCTCATTTACATATGAATACACACAATGCATTTTCATTCTTACAATTATTTCCAAATGATGCTTTCATGTTGGGAACACACTGAAAGGGCCTGAATATGTTTGTCACTGTTGATTTCTTTTCTGTCTCTTTGAAGAAAAAAAAATGCAGGTTCTGCAGTCACCTAATTAGGAGTGGAGTTGAATTTTTCTACAAATTATTTCAGTTCTATCTTAATGATCTATCTCTCTTGGTCCCAATTAAATAATCAGTTTCATGGCTGTAGTTCCACTTCCACAATTACAGGACAACAATCTAAGTGGTATAGGCCTGTCTGTTCAAAAAAAGGCCACTAGAACTGACAGATAACCTTTTGAAAAAATTACTTTACAATTAAAGTGCTATAATCCACTAAAAATTCCAACTGATTAATTATTCACATTTTAAGACCCACAAAAAGATGACAGGCTGCCTCAGTATTTTATTAACTTTTGTGTAGATATTAAATTAAGAAAGCCACATTATTACATTGCTTCCCCTTACTGGCATTTGTTAATGCTCATCCTTGAATGCATCACTGCACGTTTCTTGATAAATTTCTTCTCTGGGTCAAATACCCCTCATTAGTAATGATTAACTTTGTTTTTATAAAGATCAAGTGGCAAATATGTAAAGCTGCAATTTTTTGAATCACACAGGTGCAAGAAAACTTTGGAATTCAATGATTTTTGGTGTTTTAGCTTTTCTCTGGCTGTGTTGTTGACTTTAATGACTTACCTAGCACTTATGAGTACTTGAGAGATGTTGCCTTGTTAACGATCACAGGATCTTTAGCAAAAGGATAGATTTCTTACCTTTTAATTTTGCTTTTGTAGGGGATGGTGTACGACAGCTAATAGGTGCCCTGCTTGTCAGTTTTCTTGCTACTGTTACCCTCAAGATTCAAAACAACACTAAAGATCCCAGGGAGTTCTGCCACTCTTACTCTAGAGGCTTAAAACTTAGAAGTTAGCATGCTACTCAGAAATGTTGTCCTTTCAGCGTATGCATACTTTTTGCCATTTAAAGTGACAACTAAATATAGTGAATGTGGTTCATGCAACTATGCAGTATTACTTAAACAGCTCTGAAGTACAGAACTGTTCAGGAGTAGAGGATAAAGTGCTACGTAGTGCTTTTGGGTGAACTGAAATAGTAAGAAAATACACACAAAAGAAAATCCTACAAAGAATTACTGTGCTATGATGGATAGTAAAATTGCCTGAAGGATGTGATCTGGCATATCCATAGCTACGTTACTGTGCCACACCCATCACTATGATATCTATTAATACATACAGCAGTCCTCCTGTGTATGTTTCCGTCTCGCCTCCATAATGTAGGAACTCTTGTCTACTAAAATACAATTATTCAGGTGTGAGAAAGGATACATGTTCATTAGGATCACATTTACAAAGTGTCAAACATTTACTCATACTGAGTAGCATTCTACTCTGCAAATAGATGTACTGTTTTCAATTGAGCAACTTGTGAAGTAAGATGCTGCTAAGCTTAACAGTGACAGAGTCTGGCCCTTAATGTTCTTTTAAATTCTCTTTTCTTACTCATATGGGATTCATTGGTACAAAGCTATCCAGAATTTTAAAAACTAGGGCCAATGTTTTAAAATTTGAATGCCTAAACACGAGGCTCCTAGATCCTTATTCAGGGATCGGAATACAAGAGTCCATATTTTCAGAGATGCAGCCTTGAACTGATACTGAAATCATTGAGTTAACAACCCAAAATGTAGTCTTGATTCTGCAAGATCTCTCTTCATGAGGAATTCCCTTTGCTTCAGTGGGAGTTTAATGAATTCAGAGCTCGCAGGAATGAGCCCAACTCCAATTAAACATTGTACTCATTCACATTTTAGGGACTCCAAAGTCTTCGCCTTTATGCCATACAGCTGTGCTTTTGCCAGTTTTATATCAGTCTTTGTAGGAAGGTGCGGTGGCCTTTCTCAGAGCCTGGGCCCGAGGAAGGGCTGCAATGACCAACACGGACTGTGAAAGGGCCAGCAGGCCAGTCTGCCCAGCAACCCTAAAGCTGAACAGCGATAGGGCCGTCCGACCAGCCAATCCACCAAGAGGGAGCGGGGCTTCTGCAGGGGCTGGGAGGATAAAAGGCAGGCCCCGCTGCTCAGTAGGAGGGTGGCTGCCACCAGAGGCAGACATACTGTCCCACAGGCCGCAGCGTTGGCTTGACCCCAGCTGGGCAGCCACCCTGAGCAAGCACCTCCCTGAGCGGAGGCACTGGGAATGACCCTGGGACTGGATAGGGCCGCCAGGTGGCAGAGTCCCAAGGACTAGGGAGGGCCTCTGGGCCCTCCTGACTGGACCAAGCCCCCTGAGACCCAGGCGTGGGAGTCATCCTCGGAGGTTGGCCCTGATCTGGAGGAGCTGCCTGCTGCCGAACCCCCATTGCTGTGCGACCTAGAGGAGCTGCCCTCGGCTGAGAAACTCCCAGAACCTGGTGATCTAGAGGAGCTCCCCATCACCAAGGAGCTCTCTGCCTTACTGCCTGTCGATGAGGAGGGACTGGTGAGCCTGCTGCGGGCCAAGTACCCCAAGGACCCGGAGGAAACAGTTATGTGGGGATACAGGGAGGAAGTAGCCCAGGGACAGCCATAGCTGTGGCTGAGTTCAGGGCACAACCCCGTCGGCGTGTTGTGGCGGGAGCCCCGCCAATACAGTGGCAATGCTTGTGCCACTGCTAGGGCCCTGGGCTGGGATGCAGTGAAGTCGGGTGGGCCTGCATCCTGCTCTTCACCCCACCCCCCCTTCCCTAGTTACCCCAGGAAGTTGTGTTTTCCCCTGCTGCTACAAACAGTGGACCCACTGCTTGCCCACCCCACCAAGGGCCGGGGCCAGAGACTGCTCGCTTGCCCGCCCTGCCAAGGGCTGGGGCAAAAGGGATACTAGGCTGTCCACACGACCTGAAGACACAGATTAACTGGGGGTGGAGACGCTAACATTCCCCCTTTTGGAAGATGTAGTGGCCTTCCTCAGAGCCTGGGCCCAAGGGAGGGCCCTAACAACCAGCCTGGACCGTACGCCAGGCTACAGTCTTGATGAATAATCTTTGCAACGTAATATTTAGAAAGAGCATATTAAAATTTGGTTATGTCCTTGTAAAATCTATGTTGTAGTTCTACCATGATTTACGTACCTGCTTTTTAAATTCAGCTATACATCTCATCTGTTGTGTAAGTCATGATAAGGTGGTGTTATACCTTAAGTTGTGCCAAAATAAATTGCTCTTGAATGTGTAGATTGTAGTTAATGTCTCAAACTAGTAGCAAGTGTTAAGGATTTATGGAAGTTAGAAGAATACAACCTATATTGTTTTCATTGTGGGATAGTACCTTCTCCTTTTAAACCCATCCGTGTGAAAGAACAGAATAGTGCTTATAAATAGGACTTAGCTTCCATTTTAAGGTGCTTTCCTCTCCTAAGGCACTCAGACACATGGAGGACTCATTCCTTCGCTTAGCAACTTACGTCATAACATCCTGGCAAAGTACAATCTGGATGCTTTGTCTCTGACCTGGTTTCCTACTGGGCCACTTAACTGACGACAGTTCAGGCATAGAATTTCAAACATCCCGGAGGCCAAGACCTTTCCTGCTTCATGCTTTAGACCTCATTCTCATACAATGAATGGGGGCAGAGGTCACTGAATTAGTCTGTTGTACCGGTTTATCTTTTCCCTTCTAGGAATTGTTTTATCTAATGATAGGGCAGCAAGTGACTGGCCTGAGGTATTTGAAAGAACAATGGCTCTGGTAAGCATCCCAATGACTTTTGTCTTGGTCTGAGGGAACAGTGCCCATTTTAAGGTGCAATGTTTTGTGAACCACCAGGGATTGGAAAGCTTGGAATCTTGTACCTGAGAAATTAGCAGAAAATCAAATGTACTAGTCAACATTATTTTAGTCTTTGACTAAAAGACAGGAAGAGATGGAATAACTAAATTCAGCTCTTCAGATGTGGTTTTATGCTAAAGCTATGAAAAAAAATCGCACTTTTATAGTCTATTTTTCTGCCCGCTGGTTGTCATATTAGTTGACTTTAGTGAGAAAAAGCTTCTTTTAATATTTGTTGTTCTTCTCAGACCTACAGAGTCATCACAGCTAAGATGGTGGGCTAGATTCAGTTTTTATATATGCCTCATCAGCCAGATTGTGCAAATCAGTGACACCATGCAAATCCACTGAAAGTTTGTGCAGAAGAATGAAAGAAGCTAGCTTGAGTTCTAGAGTGAAGTCCTTTTCCATTAAAATCAGGGGGAGTTTTGAGTACATTTGCCCTGAAAATCACTGAGATAGTAAAGGAGAAGTCCATAGTGCCACATTTTTATAGAGTAATTTCTTAGATTTCTCACACTTTGATATTCTCCCCCCTCCTCGTAGAATCCCAAATGCCCATTATTTGGAGACAGCTTTCTCTCCAAGGCATAACTATCAACAGACTGTAGTTAATGTTAATACTTAACATTACTGGCTATCACTCCTAAATATCTTATACTAATTTCTCTAATACTCTGTTGTATTTCAATAAGTGGCTACAGAGGACAATCCTCAATGACCTGAAACCAGCATTCAGATTTTTAAGGTTCATTAAACAAGCTGCACATACCTCTAAATTTGTGGTGTTCACTATATGCGATGTGCCTTTTTGTTGCTTCACATTATGTAAGCATAGTTGAGAAAGCAGATACAAATAAACATGGTTTTAGAAGAGATGGAAAAGAATAGTATTATCACATTTATTTCAATATAAAGAAGCTGGCACAATAGATAATTGTTTTTTTCCCTTGACTTGCATCACAGCTTGATAACATGTAATAAATCATTCCTGATGTTTTTTCCCCATTTTATTAACAAAATGTGCAAATGAGCTAGAAGTAAGTTGATTCTTTGAGCTATGGCATTCATCTAAAAAACAAGGCTGTTAAAAATTCATTGATCCAGAGAAAAATCTAAAATCATTAGAGAAATTTCTGAATAGTATGTTTCATCAATATGATTATATCATATGAAGGCAAACACATGGTGTGGCAGTGAGATGTTTTTGATTTGTGGTTTGAATACACTTGGTAGATAAAACTGATTATGTTGCAATTACTTTTTGTTAAAATTATCATAACTGTCCAGTAGAATGGACCTCCAAATGATTTTGTTTTCAACACCAGAAAATGAAATTAACTGTAAAAATTTACAATTTAAGATGAAATTACATGATGCCAGTATAAAGTATATTGCAAAGAGCTCTTAACTCTACATATAAGCCCAACGTACTAAGTATTTCCTATTTAAAAAACAAAAAAACCCATAAAAGATAGATGAATCGATGAGTGAATATTTTACACTTATCTTCTGATTCATTTGTTTAAACTCAAGGGACTAATTTAAGGAACTGTATAAACAGTTATCATATTTTATTGAAGGCCGTGTCTGTTTTTCTTAGCACAAGTACTTCATGGTTTCAGTGATCAAGCTTCAGGTATTCAGAACCTGTATATTCCTTAGGGAATGTGGTATGCCAGCCGCCCTGCTGGGGCTCGCCTGCTGGCAACAGTCTCTGCTGGCAGTGGGGACCTGAGGTAATCCCACCCCGATCTGGACAAGTCTTTGGGTTTTTCCCCTCTCTTCAGCACCTCTCCCATGGGTGTTCAGGTGCAGCCTTACTGCAGGCCTGGGGGCTGTCCCCCAACCCCACAGGGGAGAGCAGCTAGTCTCAGTTTGTGCCTGTGACCCGGGGAGGTACCTGGTTAGAGCTCCTTCCCCAGGGTCCCAGGGGTGGTGGCGGTCCCCTGGGGCGTCCAAGGATCAACAGTTCTTCCTGCAGGCTGGGGCCGGGATCAGGGTCTCTCCTGCTCTGCTTCTCCAACTGTAGAAAACACTATTTCCAATCCAGCAGGATCTAGCAGCAGCTCCTTCCTCTTCTCCTCCTCCTATGTTCTCCCCCCGGGTCTTTAGGGCAGGCAGGGTTTAAGTACACCTGGGTAGGCTCTCAATTGGTTCCAGGTGCCCCGATTGCCCTGCCGTAACCTCTCTTCTGCCTGCTGGGAAAAGGGCTTCGAGCATCCTAGGGCTCACATATCGGCCCTGGAGTACCCTTCTGTAGCCATCTGGCCTGACTTTACCACAGGATGTAATTAACTGCCACTGTCAAAACTATGCTTGTGTTTACTATAGCCATAGTTTACTCAGTTAATAATGGCATAGCCTAGCATAAAGTAAAAGGAGCACTTTAACTATATCTGGCATAAAATCCAACATAGGGTGGTTATACAACGTTAATAACACTTTTCATCCCTAAAGCCCCTGTAACCCGTCCGTGCCCAGGGTAGCCCACTGATAATGCCAGGGTCAGGGCAGGCTGTAAAAGGAGAGCAGATTCTCCCAGCACTGGTGGGTGACACTGCAGTCAGACTTTCCAACCAGCCACAAACAGTGCTTCTGATTCCCCCACACTGGTTATCAAGAAGCCACTGTGCAAATACACACAGCCCCCTTTACTGCATTTCAGTCTCTGGCTCCCAAACTGACACTAGGTCCAGTAAAGAGACCAGTCATTTAAACTCTATGCTCTTTACTAAAAGATTCCCTCTGATCCCAAAGGACCAGCCACAGTACCAGTTCACTATAAGTTTGGATCTTACCCAAAATACCACGCTGCTAGCCAATCCTTTAGTAACTAAAACTAAAGGTTTATTAATAAAAGAAAAACAAACAATGAGAGAAGTGTTAAAGGCTTAATGCAATCAGATCATACAAATGATTTAAAAGTCCATATACATCAGGTTTCTAGAACAATTGTGGAGTTGTATAGTTCCTCTGGTATACATCCAGTGCCCGGATGGGTCTAAGTCCTTCAGTTCAGTTGCAAAGTGTATTGATCCAGAGGTGTGTCCGCAGCTGGACAGGAACAAAGAACAAGACAAAGACAAAATGGTTTCTGTGGTTTGATCTTATATACCCTCTGTTACTGGCCATTTGGTTTTGGAACTTTACAGGAACCAAAATGGAGTCCATAGTCACATGGGCCAATCCTGGTAACTCTTCAAGTATGCCTTTAGTTTCTTCCTAGGCCTTTGGCTTCTGTAAAGGTCTTGATGGGCCATTAAGCGGGCTATTGTCCTGCGGCTTCTCTGTCTGGGGTGTGTCTTCTACAGCACAGTTTGAAATACAGGATATCAAAGCTCTCCATAACTTTCCTCACACATATCACACATGAACACAAATATTATCATCTTATTCAGAATATCATAACCTTTCTAACAGTACCTGACATGGCGTGTCTTACATGAATTGCTATGATTTTGACATATTAATGTCAAATAACACAAATGACCCCCCCCTCCCAATCCAGTC
>ML675616.1:18985076-19160734 GCA_007922155.1 Mesoclemmys tuberculata
ATCTAGTCTGACTTTTTGCATATTGCGCGCCACAGAGCCTCCCCCTCCCCCTCCTGTAATAGATCCATAAACTCTGACTAAGTTACGCAAATCCTGAAACCATTATTTTAAGACTTCAATTACAGAGAATCCACCATTTATTCTAGGGCAAACCAGCAAGTGTCCCATGTCCCATGGTACAGAGGAAGGTGAAAAAAACGTAGGGTCTCTGCCAGCCTGACATGGGAAGAATTTTCTTCTCAACCCCAGTGTGGTGAAGAGTTAAGCCCTGAGCATGTTGCTGACAGCCACCAGCCAGAGACTTGGGAAAGAATTCTCTGTAGTGACTCAGTCGCTTCATATTGTGTCCCATTCCCAGCCATTGGAGATATTTGCTACTACCAGTCACAAATGGGCCATGGGCCATTTTAGACAATCGCACCATACCATCCCCTCCATAAACTTATCAAGCTCCGTCTTGAAGCCAGTTACATTTTTTGTCCCCGCTGCTCCTCTTGGGAGGCTGTTCCAGAACATCACTCTTCTGAAGGTTAGAAACCCGCGTCTAATTTCAAGACTAAACTTGTTGATAGCCAGTTTATATGCATTTGTTCTTGTATCCACATGGTGCTCAACTTAAGTAAGTTCTCTCCAGCCCTGGGATTTATCCTTCTGGTGTATTTAGAGGGAGCAATCATGTCTCCCCTCAGCCTTCTTTTGGTTAAGCTAACCAAGCTGCGCTCCTTAAGTCTCCTCTCAGAAGATAGATTCTCCATTCCTTTGAGCATTCCAATAGCCCTTCTCTGCACCTGTTCCAGTTTGAATTCATCTTTCTTTAACATATATATCACTCAGCATAGTATTTTGTCAGTGGAACTACTAATCTTGGTACTAAGAACTATGCTTCATAGTATTTGCATAATTGAGACTGCTGCAACTCTGAGGCATGGATTTAAAAGCACTTTTCAAACAGTTGAGCCTTACTACATCCTGGTAGGTGAGTAATATACCTATTTTGCAGATGAGCAAACTCAGTGACAGAAAGATCAGCCTGTTTAAAATAGCAAGTTAGTGAGAAAAGAACCCAGGAATCCTATAAGCAGTCCCCTGTTCTGTCCACTATGCTAACATTCTTTTCAACCTTTCTGTTCATATGATCATATCACATTCATAAATGATCATTTATAGTGCTGATTTATAATCAAAGCTACATAAAAATGCATTGTTCCCAGTATCTGAGATTAGCATTAAGCCTTATTATTAAATAAGATAATAGTGAGCAAGAAGAACAACACTGTTTTACACAGTGTGAAACCTTAAAATGTATGCCCACACTTTTGTGCCCACAGTTGGTGCAGATTAAGTACTTGTGTCTCTGACTACAGGATTACAGGTGAAAATTAGATAGTTAGCAGCACAAGCTGAAAGGTTTCTCTTTTACTTGAAAAGTATTAAGCACATAAAGTGAAATTTGATTTGGAATAAATCAGTTGAAGCATTGGAGGAATGTTTGGTTTCAAACAGTGAACTCTACTTTTCGGGGGAGCTGGAAAATTTATTTCTTATCTATCTTATAACAGAAAAAGGTAAATTAGGTGAAAACCTTCTGTTATTGTATCTAAGCAGTTCATTAAAACACTCAAAGGTATTAATTTAGAAAACAAATAGGAAGTTTGTTTTGGATACAGGAGAATGCTTTATAATGCTTGAGAGAGAGGGTTCACTTTTGTTGGCTGTTCTGGATACTTTTTATATTGGATTTCAAATGTTAGACTAAAAAGAAAGGTTTATGTAGAAGTATGGGAGGAAAACTAAAACTGTCACAATAACAAAACCTATTCTTAGATCAAGGGGTTTCCCCCCCACACCTAACTGAAGGAGATAATGTGAACAAGGGAATAGGGCTGGAAACTGGTGGTTGAATGCCTGAGTTCTAATTGTGGCTCTGATACTGACTCATTGTGTCACCTTGGGCAAATTACGTAACTGTGTGTGTTTCTTTTATCCATGTGCCATATGGATACAATGAAAACCTCACTTGGGTGCTGTGAGGGTTAAATAATCATTATTAAGGATTTTAAGCTTTTGACATGCATACAGTCATGTGAGTGCAAAGAAGTTCACCATTTGAAATCTGGATATAATAAACTGTGACTAGAATGTATGATCTGTGATGGCAGTTCAGTTGCCAATATGAGATGAATTGATCTCCAGCTGCGTCACAAAAATGATTGATCCATCTTCCTCATGTTTAGGAGCAAGAAGATAGTTCATTCTCTAAAATAATATTGCAGATTTATTTCATGCTCTGAGTATTGGTTAATACTCAAAATATTATCCCTGTGAGATAGTTAAATGTGTATTATGGTTCCCATTTTCACAGATGAGGAAATTGAAATTACCTGATGCGCCCAAAGCCACGAACTGAATCTATGACAAAGCTAAGATTAGAACTCAAGATTTATGTCGTCAGTTAAATAGTCTGTCCTGTTTTGAATAGCAGAATAACTTTGTTATGCATTCACCTGGTGGTCAGGTTGGATATTCTGTCTTCAGGGCAGTTTAGAGTGCAATAAAGCTTGCTTAATAAATAAATAAATTAAAAAACTTGAAGAATCTACTTTTCACTTGTAGATAGGAAACTTTCCTTGCCCAGTAAAAGGGCCCAGGACATCAAGTTCTATGGAATTTAAGTTTTCTTTAACATATTTATAGCTCTTAGTCCAGTGGTTAGAGCGCTTGCCTGGGATATGGGAAACCTGTGATAAATTCTCTGCTCTACCACAGACTTCTTGTAGGATCTTGGTCAAGTTACTTAGCCTCTCTGTGCATCAGTTTCCCATCTGTAAAATACAGTTAATTGTACTTCCTAGGTCAAAGGGATGTTGTGAGGATAAATCCATTAAATATAGTGAGTTGTTCACATACTATTGTAATTGGGGGCCAGGTAAATACCAAAATATCTAGATAGTTTCTATGGCTCTGGACATTACCGTCATAATCTGAATATATACAGTGTTGTCTTCCTGAGCCTAATGCCTCTGTTGCAACAGCAGAGTAAAAAAGACAAGTCTCTGGTTCCTTTTCACCGATTCTATTCAGAGCTATGTGGACAGCTTTCAGACTGCCGAGAATTATGTTAATTTCACTCTGCTGCTTCAGCAGTGGAAAGGAGCTCTGCAGCTAGTCACTGTGGAGGAAGAGGAGCTCCAAAAGGGGCTTGTGGAGGGGTAGAATAAATTAGACTGGTCCTTTCCTCCTAGCAGCCAGGAGTCTGGGTGAGAGATGGAGACCCTCCTGTTTTCCTTCCTCCCCTTCATAGCTGCATGGAGGCTGGAGACTCCGAACCTGTACACAGATTGCTCTGGAGATGAAGATAAAGAGAGATCCCTCTCCCCCTTGCAGCACCCTGAGAAGTGTAGTGGGGAAGGGACTCCCAAATAGAACTGAGGGCTGATATGAAGGACGGAACCCTAGTAGCAAAACCAGCAGTAGCTTTAGAGGGGACTGACCTTCTCTCCATAATGGTACCCTGGTCTTCATTAGTGGGGAAATTTCATCTGTTTTTGTGTTGTCTCCTGGCTGGTAGGAATCTGGTGAAGTAGCTCAACTTTCGACAGTCAGCGGAAACAATCCCCAGCTACAGAGCAGCAGGGCTGCCTGGGGTCTGGCATCCATTCCCACCATCATAATGCCCCACTGAAGTCTAGCAAGGCTGCAGGAACTTACCAGGAATTACCCTTCAATTCCTCCTCCTGGGAGTTGTGTTGTATGATCTTCAGGCTGCTTTTCTACCCTCTGCTCCTGCTACTGGATTTCAGGTAGCACAGGGCAAGAGGAAGCGGGACAGAGGGGGATAGGACAAAAAGGGCTGGACAAAAAAATCGGGGCAGACGGAGGCTGAAAAGGGGGAAGAGCAATGGAGGGAGGAACAGAGATAGGGCAGTGGCTGGAAGGACCAGGAGCAGAGTTAGGGATGGGGCAAAATTCAGGAGACTGCTTCCCCAGCAACCCTCTCAGGTTGCCCCAGGGTGGACTGATTTTAAATCAGTGATATAAATCACTGATTTTAATCAGCAAGCTGGAAACCTGGATTTAAATAATTGATTTATTTTATAATCTTCAGTTACTTTCATGCAGAAAGGCTGATTCTCATTGGTTAATAAGCATTAAAACATGTTGATTTGCAACTAAATATAACCTTTACACTAAAATAGGTGTTTCTTTTTTTGTTAACCAGAACTATACATTATATCTATAAGCATTCATTTAAGCAATTATATAACTTAATTTACACTTATTCAGATTCTTAATTTTTTCATTTTTCCTACATTAGAAAACGGTGACTGATCCATTTCTTGTTGACTAGATGATTATTTTATTATATTTTACTTGTGAGTTTGTCCTGCTGTATTTGGATGGGAATTAAAATAAATTAAATATGCACAAAACCAACATGTATTTATTTATTTATTTATTTATTTTTAAAAGTACCTTTAATGTGATGGATACAAAAGAAAAATGTTTTTATCAAAAATGTGTTGCATTTTAAACTAACTGATCTATTAAACAAAGAAAGTATTGTTTGTCGTTAATGAATTGAATTGATTGTTTCTGGTGACCACATCCTTCATAATTTTAGAACTAAAAGATCCTTTCACACTTCTTTTTTTTTATTCAGAGCTTGGAAAAAGAAAATAAGCTTTCCTCCTTTTTCAACTCCCAACAGGTTTCTTCACTTTGAATGAACTAGTCATTGACCTAAATAAGTTGAATGATGAAAATATTCTTTCTGTACTTGCAGAATTGGCCAAGGCTGTTAAAAACTGGGTTCTGGTGCTGTCAAAAGCTTCCTTTCACCAGTTCAGTTTGATTTTCTTTAAACTGGGTAACAAACACGTACTGCTTAATATTTATTTTTGTATTTAATTTAAGTGATTTAATTGAGTCTAAAATTTAAGCCTTAATATTAATTAATTTCAAATTTAATCTGAAATAGATTTTAAACTGTATTTAAATAGAAAAAAATCTGATTTAAAAATTGTATCTTTTTATTTAAAAAAAAAATCATAAATTTTTATCCACCCTGTTTCTCCCTCTTCGGTATTCTCCAGAGTTCACTCTACCATCCCTCCCCCATCTCTGTCTGCTTCCTTGTGCTGAGACTACCTTCCTCACAGTAAATCCCCAGGCCCTTACAGCACTTTGGCTCTTCCAGCCCTCCCTGCTTCCCTCCTCAGTCAGGGGTGTGCACAGGAATAAAAATTTGGCCACTTTTGGGGGGATGCTTTCAGTGCCCCCTTTGGTCAGAGGAGCTGTCAACTCCCACACCTGTAGGAGTTGTCAGCTCCTGCCTTGAACACAGAGGACCTCTGTGTCTCCACCGATGGGAGTGGGCGCATGCCCCTGCTTGCCCACACCCTTGCCTCCATGACTCTCCTCAGCCCCCCTCCCCATTGCCACCACCATCCCCTGATTCCTGCTGCCCACCTCCACGGAATGCGAGTCCTCCCTCACACCTGCCCACCAAGCTTGGGTGCCCTGATGGTAACACAGTGCACAGATTTCTTTCCACTAGCGAGGAAAAAGAAATAGATTAACTGCATGCAGTTTTGTCTGCACACAACAGATGCTTTTTAACATCTATCACTCCTCTACTGATATAAACACTAAAAAATAACAAAACCATACATAGTGCAATATGAGGAAGAAACAAATGGGTTAAACCTATAGATCTAATATAGTAGCTCAACAAAAATGTGAAGTAAAGGCCAAGCACTGGGCAGGAATGTTCATTTAATTTTATCATAGATGTGACTTCAGTAGAGTTTAGTTACAGAAATATACTGCCTCAGGTGATACTTGCAGTATGGGGAGGAAATCAAGCATTTCTTCTTATTCAAAACTAAAGCAATACCGTGTATATTAAATCAGTCCTGGAGCTCCAGTCTTGCCAGTAAAATGGCAGTGCAAAAATTCCACATAGCCATGATTTCTGATCTATTTTTAATGCAGGTATCAATAGCACTTCCAGATCAACATATATTCAAATATCAGATGTTTTCATTTAAGTATGTCCATCAATGGGTTTGACAAATTGTTGCCATCCTGATGGTACAGTCTGTGTAAAATTATTCTGTTTAACCAGTTTATTTGTTAATAAAACTGGGCTCATTAAGATGTGAAACAGAAGAAAATTGTGGATATAAAACAATTTCAACTTTGTTAACCTCTGAACGTAGGATAAGAAGCAATGGGCTTAAATTGCAGCCAAGGCTGTTTAGGTTGGACATTAGGAAAAACTTCCTCTGTCAGGGTAGTTAAGCACTGGAATAAATTGCCAAGGAAGGTTGTGGCATTTCAGTTACTGAATATTTTTAAGACCAGGTTAGACAAACACCTGTCAGGGATGGTCTAGATAGTACTTAGTCCTGCCTTGACTGTAGGGGATTGGACTAGAAGACCTTTCGAGGTCTCTTCCAGTCCAGAGATTCTATGATTCTCACTCCTCCTTGAGACTGATTGAACATGGTGCCAGAGCATCAGCAATGGTTAGTATGGCCCTCCAGCGGTTGGGGAAATGCAGCGGGAATAGCTTGGTTGCATAATTCTACTTGTTTAGGACAATGGAACTGAATTCTGGCACCATTTTCCACAGGCAGTGGCGCTTTAGCTGGTATCTCACTCCTGAGGGTAACAGAGGCAGAGAATGCACAGCTGCTGCTGGCATCCTGATGCCACATGGGCCAATATGCTGCTAGCCTGTGTACTGCAGTGGTGCCTGGTGAAGCAGTTGCTGAGTGGTATGGGAAAGCATTCTACCGTGGCAGAAGAAATAAGGCAGCCCTGCCTAGAAACCTTCAGCAGAGGATTGCAGAGTACCTCCATGAAAGTTTCATTAAGATATCTACTGATGCTCCACATGGACACCCCTGTCAAGCTCTAGAGGGGAATGAAAAACAGATAGTGACTCTGCCTCTTCTAGCGTGAGTAAAACTGAGTAAATCAAAAGATGTGCCCCACTATTTGGGGGTCCCATCCATGTAATTTCAAAGTAAATGGCAGACTTACCAGAGTTTCCTTCGCCTGCATTGGGCTCACCTGTGCTTGACTGGCAGGGTACCTCACGACTGGAGTACTGTCATGGATGAGTATAAGCTGTCAGGAAGATCAGGCAAGGGAAAAAAGGTGGAAGAGTTTTTAAGTGAGCTTTTTTTAAGTGAGTTTTTAAGTGAGTTTTAAGTGAGTTTTTAAGTGTTTTAATATGACTGCTCAGAGCTCCAGTATGAAACTGGAGATAAACCTGCTGAGTCTCTGCATTAAGTTTAGAGGCGAGAGCAACCAGGGTGATGACATGGTGGGCTTCTGCTAACGACTACCAGACCAAGAGACTGAAGTAGACGAGGCTTTCTTCAGACAACTAATGGAAGTTCCCAGATTACAGGCCCTGATTTTCAGGGGGGGACTTCAGTCACCCTGACATCTGCTCGGAGAGCAATACAGCAGTGCACAGACAATCCAGGAAGTTTTTGAAGAGTGTTGCGGACAACTTCCTGGTGCAAGTGCTGGAGCAACCAACTAGGGGCCATGCTCCCCTTGACCTACTGCTCACAAACAAAGAATTGGTAGGAGAAGTAGAAGCGGATGATAACCTGGGCAGCAGTGACCATGAGATGGTTGAGTTCAGGATCCTGACAAAAGGATGAAAGAAGAGCAGGAGAATATGGACTTCAGAAAAGCAGACTTTGACTCCCTCAGGGAACTGGAAGGCAGGATCCCCTGGGAGTCTAATATGAGGGGGAAAGGAGTCCAAGAAAGCTGGCTGTATTTTTAAAAAAAATTATTGAGAGCACAGAAACAAACCATCCCAATGTACAGAAAGAACAGCAAATATGGGAGGCGACCAGCTTGGCTTACCAGAAAAATATTTGGTAATCTTAAATACAAAAAGGAAGTTTACAAGAAGTGGAAGCTTGGAGGAGTATAAAAATACTGCTCGAACATCCAGGAGTGAAATCAGGAAGGTCAAAGCACAACTGGAGTTGCAGCTAGCAAGGGACATAAAGGATAACAAGAAAGGTTTCCACAGGTATGTTAGCAACAAGAAGAAGGTCAGGGAAAGTATGGATCCCTTACTTAATGGGAGAGGAAACCTAGTGACAGATGTGGGAAAAGCTGAAGTACTGAATGCTTTTTTTTGCCTCTGCCTTCAGAGACAAGGTCAGCTCCAGGACTACTTTACTGGGCAGTACAATATGGAGAGCAGGTGAGTAGCTGTCCGTGGTGAAAGAACAGGTTCAGGACCATTTTGAAAAGCTGGATGTGCACAAGTCCATGGGGCTGGATGCAATGCATCCAAGGGTGCTGAGGAAGTTGACTGATGTAGTTGCAGAGCCATTGGTCATTATCTTTGAAATCTTGTGATCAGGGGAGTTCATGGACACTGTTAAAAGACAAATACAGTGCCCATCTTCAAAAAATGGAAGGAGGGACCAGGGAACTATAGATCAGTCAGCCTCCTCTCAGTCCCTGGAAAAATCATGGAGCAGGTCCTTAAAGAATCCATTTTGAAGCACTTGTTGGAAAGAAAGGTGATCAGGAACAGTCAGCAAGGATTCACCAAGGGCAAGTCATGCCTGACCAATCTGATTGCCTGCTATGATGAGATGACTGGCTCTATGGATGTGGGGAAGCAGAGGATGTGATATACCTTGACTTTAGCAAGCTTTTGATACTGTCCCCCACAGTATTCTCATCAGCAAGTTAAAGTAGTATGGATTGAATGGACTATAAGGTGGAGAGAAAGCTTGCTAGATCATTGGGCTCAATAGGTACTGATCAAAGGCTCGATGTCTAGTTGGCAGCTGGTATCAAGTGGAGTGTTCCAAGGGTTGGGCCTGGGGCCTGTGTTGTTCAACATGTTCATTACTGATCTGGAGGAATGAGTGGCACCCTCAGCAAGTTTGCAGATGACCCTAAGCTGGGAGGAGCGATAGGTACGCTAGAGGAGAGAGCATTCAGAATGACCTAGACAAATTGGAGGATTGGGCCAAAACAAATCTGAGATTCAACAAGGACAAGTGCAGAGTCCTGCACTTAAGACTAAATAATCCATTTAATGCTACAGATCGGGGACTGACGAAGCAGCAGTATTGCAGAAAAGGAACTGGGGATTACAATGGACAAGAAACTGGGTATGAGTCAACAGTGTGCCCTTTTTGATGACAGGAAGGCTAACGGCATATTGGGCTGCATTAGTAGGAGCATTGCCAGCAGATTGAGGGAAGTGATTATTTCCCTTTATTCTGCATTTGTGAGGCCACATTTGGGTATTGTGTCCAGTTTTGGTCCCCCACAACAAGGATGTTGTGGACAAATTAGAGAAACTCCAGCGAAGGCCAATGAAAATGATTAGAGGGCTGGAGCACATGACTTATGAGGAGAAGCTGAGGGAACTGGGCTTATTTAGTCTGCAGAAGAGAAAAGTGAGGGGGAATTTGATAGTGGCCTTCAACTACCTGAAGGGTGGGTCCAGGGAGGATGGAGCTCCATTGCTGGGACCCCATTATCCTTCCATCAGAAGATTTACGGGGTGGGGAAAAGGAGGTTGTCTCCTCACTCTATCAGACAGTAGGAGCCCCAACCACATTCGCCACTTTCTACATAAAGCCTTCTCTTAATTTGCTTCCAGTTCCAGTTTATCAGGGAATCAGATCCCCCTACTGAACAATTTGCTACACTGGGCACCCAACAAATTGTGACAAAATGAACTGTATAACCTAAGCTTCACTGGCTTCCTGGCTGCTGAGAGGAAGGAGAAAAAAGCTCACCAGGCAAAAGTCAAACTGTCAGTGAGGCAAAATTCCTTCATAGCCACAGAACGGTGACTACCATGATGCCCACCATATAGCATCCCCAAAACCTGGCCATTCTCTGATTCCAGTGGTGGACAGGAGGAACTTTTCTTCCCAACACAAAATGGTCCCCTTGGCAGGGGCAATCAGTAAAAAGTTTATATCCTCCCAAACAAAGATTGAAACTCAGGTTTAGGGATAGGGGTTTTTTTTTCTTCTTCTTTTAGTATGTTCTGATATACATATAGGCCAACAGTTTTAAATTTGGGTGCCAAAATAAAAGGCATCTTTTTCAGAAGTTAGTGGGGTTTGGGAGGTGGGGGGAGGGGGTCGAAAGGCCACCTATTTAGGAGTATAAGTATTATGGGGCCAGATTTTTTAAATGTTTAGATGCCAAACTCACATTGATTTCAGTGACAGTTAACACAATAATTTTAATTGAGTTTGGTGCTTTGGAAAAATCTCTCCTGAGATAATTAAAATCTAGGGCCAAATTTGTAAAGGTATTTAATCATCTAAGCATTTGACTTTCAACAGGCTCTGTGCTCCTAAATCACATAACTGCTTTTGAAAGTCCCACCACCAATTTTGAAAAATTTGGTCTTAACTTTTCCATAGACATCTCATGTCTTAGAATGATATATTCTAGACTCTGACACATATTATGTTCACTATCTGTCTTTCTATCAGATAAGCTACCATATGAAAGAGTTTGGCTTAAGATAAATTCAGGTTCTTATTTGGTCATTTCATTCCCATCAGTAAAGAGCATGATAGAACAATGGGCCATCGTAACGCCATAAATATTACCATTCAATCATTCTTACCAACACTTACATTCATTAAGATACTATATTCTCTATTACAGATCTTTACTTACAGAGGTACAGTGATTAATGCATCTAATAACCTCCTACCTTGGAAGTAAATTAAATGTAATACTCTTGATCTATCTAACCTTTTCTTGGATTTGACGTGTTTATTTTAACTGAATTAATTTTCTAAAAAAAGGGCAAGGTAGTGCTTGCTTATACTCAGACAGCTCACCTCTTTCTTCATGGGATGGGTGATTAGCTTTGCTTTCCAAGAAAATGACTTGAATTTATCAAACATCCTAAGATATTGTGTAGGAACTATGAATAAGAAATACCATTCAGTAAATTGTTCATACTGGAGTATAGCAGCTACTGTATAATTAGTGCTACTTTTAGTGTTCTGTATATCTTCATTAGTACCTAATATTCTCTCATTCATACTTCTCTTCATGATGACTCATAAAATGAACAGTGTGTGTTCATTTTGTGCCAGTACTCATTTTGCTTCTCAATCACTCAAAACCATCTGCACGTCCTTTGTATATATTTTCATTTCAAATCAACTTCAGCTTGCTGAGGACAGTATCCCAAATCCTTTTCTTTAAGACATTTTTAAATAAATGCAAATACTTTAATTTATTCTTTTAAAGTTCTTTCTAGACTAGGATATTTTTTTCTAACAAAGACTTATTTAAATTTTTCTGTAGTCAGAAAGCCAACAATGGTGTGTAGTTTGCTGTCCAAAGCTGAATGTAGTTTAAAGACTAGATATGGTGTTTCAATTTTCAGGTTGGTAAACTTTATTAATAGTCTTTTCCAAAGATCCAGCAGAAATCAGGAAAGAAATGAACTCTGAGACGACCTTCTAAAAGACTAACACTTTGCATGTTATTATTACGATAAAATCAGTTTTCTAAATTGTCTGTCTTGTTTCTGAGCAAAATCATCTCTCCCCTGAGTCCTCTGTATGTCCCTTCATTAGGTGGCAGAATGCTGCAACAGTCTGAATATATCTGTTGCTGTAGTCCTCACATTACATTTTTTTCTGCAACTCTTGTCTTCCCCCTCAAGAGTACTATACTTCTCCACCATGTCTTTGAGAAAAACTTCTAGAACGGAGTGGTTTTGGATGACCTGCCGTAAAGAAATATAGAAATTCTTTGTCATTTAATTGATATACTTGCTGTTTATTCCTTTTATCATTTTGACCAGAGGACCACATGTGATCCCTTCATATTTTTTAATTAAAAAGAAATTAATGCAATAGTTTTAACTTCCGTAGATGTGATTAACATCAAGATAGGCACTTTTGGTGAGACCAGACGGCACTTCATGAGTGATGATCACTCAGTGATGAACACTCAGGAATATCGTTTGCATATTCATTTTTTATTTACGCTGTGCCTCCTAGCATGTGGGTTTAGGTCCCAAATTAGCAAAGAACTTAAACATGTGACATGCTTAGTTGTATTTACATGCTCAAACTCAGTCCAAGTTACTAACTTTAAGTATTTGCTTAAATGCCATCAACTTCCATGTGCTTTGGTAAATCAGGGCTGTCATGCTGACATCTCTAAATAACAGTAGAGAAAGCCACAGAAAGGAGCCAAAAGGCCAGGAATATGCTAGGGTTAAGCTCACTGAGATTTCTGCACATCATCTCTTAAAGAGGAGAGATCTGGGAAACCAAAGCCTCCTAAATCCCAGGGATACAGCTCTGAGTTGTATTAACTTCCTGCCCGATTTCTATGTAGAAATCCTTGCCAGGGGAGAGATTTTAGTGAATCATGAAGCAGATCATGGTCAGTATCCTTTTCCAGCCTCACCTCCCAAACCCCAGAGAGCCCCAGGGGAAAGATTTCTGCAGGAAACTATGCAGAAGGGAATACAGTGCCATGGTGGCACTCATTCAACTCCCCCTTCACCAAGGCATGAAGAGCAATCCTTACTGGCAGTTCTTGCAGGGTCTGGTTGTGGAAGCTGCATAAATAGAGTAGGTGGTTGGAGGGTGCTCATTCGCTGAGGCTCTGAAGGCAATTGGCATGATGTCCATGTCCAAAATGTTAGTTTCAGAGAAGGGAACCTCCTGAAGCCTTCCAATTTGAATTGATCTCAGCGCAGACAAGGGACACACAATTGACAATAACAAAAGGAAGGCAGAACAGACTGCTAGCTAGCCTAGATCGAACTATTAAAACATTTTTGCTGTGAGTGTATATGTGCATATCACTCATAAATGCAGGCAGATATTAATTCATATATACTAGAAATATCTGCAACTTAGAGAACCTAACTAAACCACAAACACAGTATCACAGGGAAGGCTGAAAGGAACCACAATTAATTACCTTAGCAGCCAAAAAGGAACTGAATGGAGGAGCCAGAGGCATGGCCTTAACACAGATGTTCAAATCTTTGAGGGATCATGCATGTGGCTCCAAGGGTCACTGCTTTCTGTAGCTTGTATTTCATGTATTGTATGGTATAATCAGACAATGCTTCAAAAGATCTGAACAGCAATATTTTAAAATATGTAAAACAGTTTATACTGAATGTCAAAATAATTTGCTGATCTATTTGGTCAGACTGATAATGCAACTATTACAATTAATGTTATAACTTAGCATGGAAACAATGTAAGTGATCCCATAGCTGGTGTCTGTGTCCCAATGACAAGCAGTGTAACAGGCTGCAAGATGGGCATTGATCTTTGCTTTCAGACTTTGGTGCATATCCTTGACTCTCTGCCAGACAAACTGGCTGACCATAACAAATGTCCTAATGCCAATCACACAGGATTACCTTTGAGACTGCTACTGTTTGATTCACATGGAGTTTACTATAAAATGGATATCCTCTAGTGTTACTCTAGTCTGTCCTAATTTAATTCTTTGTTCTGATTACATGAAATTTACTGTACGATGAGAAAAAAAAACACTTAAGCAATGTGTTATACAGATCTTGCTAAATGTCTATGGCTTTAACAGTATAATTATGCAAAATACAAGCCAAACCCATAATAACACAATAATCCTGCAGATTGAAGGATTAATTGATTAATTAATATGGATGGTTATATTTTTAATAATTTGCATTTATACACCAAGTTTCATCCAGTGATCTCTAAGGCCTGGATGTGCAAAAGGAGACAGGCGCCAAGAAAATCACTGCTGTTCACAAAGTCTGAGTTTGGAGTCTAACCTGTTATAAAATGAATGGGGGGAGAGAGACTGCAATTCACAAAAGCCCGCATGCTAGGCAGGGAGCCACCTAAGCTTGCCAAAAGGGAGATGCTGACAAGGGGGGTGAGTGTGCTAAATTATGAAATAAACAATTTAGTCTTTTGGGCCAGTGTGTGTGAACTGAGGGCACTAGCATGAGAATGACTCTCTAAACTGGGGGTTAGAACATTCACCCAGGATGTGGGAAACCCAAGATCCATTCTCTCTGCTACAATGAATCTTTAATTATTTAGCCACAGTGCAACAGCTTCAACAGGGGAGACTGAGGAAGCCCCACCTCAGCTCAGTGGTTAGAGCACTCATTTGAGAGATGGTAGATCCCTGTTCAAATCCCTTCTCCTCCCTCAGGTGGAGGGGGGACTTGAACTGGGGGGGGGTCTCCCACATCCCAGGTGAGTATCCTAAGTACTGGGATAAGTCTATTCCCTGCCTAGTTTCCCCCAGCTTCCTGCTAAAACAGCATAGATGTCTAACTCCAAAGAGGGTTCCTGTCTGAGGATGGCTAGCAGCAATATGTGCCTTGCTGCAGCCTAGACTTATGTGCCCGTTTTCATGAGAAGAGCAGGCCTTAGTGCACATACACCCCTCCTGCCCCCATCACCATCTCTCATTGGTTAGCTTAGGTGGCTCTCCCGGTATGCTGACTTCTGTGAATTGCAGTATAGACGTCTGTCTCTCCCAACTGATTGTATAGGGAGCCTAGGCCCCCAATCAGGCTTTGTGAATCAGTGATTTTTAAGTGCCTAAAAGTTAGATGCTTTGATGTTCAGTGTCACAACACCTAACTCCTTTCGTTCATCAGGCCTTTACAACACCAATTAAAGCCGTATATCAAATTTACATGTAGCAGACCCTTTTTATAAATTGGTAAACTGAGGCACAGCAGTTGTGACTTGCTCAAAATCATAGTGAGTCAATGACAGCATTAGGAGTGGGACCCAGGAATCCTAACTACCAGCCCTTTACTCTACTTGCTAGAACACACTGGCTCCCACTAAACCACATTACATCTCACTAGAGTCACACTCCTGTATAATTTTGTGTTAAAATTGTTTCATTTGCATTAAGCTATAGCATGTGTTGATGTTTGTTATGCCAGGTACCTCAGACTGAAGTATATGTTCCAGAGGTTTCATTTTTCCTAAGCTACTATGTAAATTGCAATTCACACATTCATATTTAAAGCAATCTATTTTTGTGCTGAATTTCCATACTACTCTACAAAACATCATAAATATGACCATACACTAGACTGTGTGCGCTTTAAATTTCTCTCTTCCTTTCTGGTGATTTGTTTCATTCGTGACATTCTGCAAATCAAATTTACCTAATCCATGGTTGTGTCTACTAACAGGAAATCGGTTCAGTGAGCAAGGATTTATATTACAAAAGAAGTGCTCACTTAGGGAGTACTTTTAATACTTTGTTCATTGAAAAAAATGCTAACCTCCAGACTTTTTTTACTTTAATGCTCTGGTGTTTCAGTTTGGATTTAACCGCAAATGAAAGACTGTGAAAAGCCATATAATCCATCGATCTCCTATTTGCTGAAGCACAACTTTCATGGTACATCGAAGTTTTTTATTTCTTTGATTTTTTCCCCTTCCCCTAATGATGTCAGCTCTTACCTCTAGGCATGCTGCCTTAATTCTGTTTTCTGTTCTGCTCTGCTATTCCTAATAACTGACAAAATATCTATTCTTTAATATTTATTTAATTTAAAAAAAGACTGGCTTCAATATCTGAATTTTGGTTTTAGGCTTTTTCCTATGAATCAGCTTTCAGGGCGGATTAATTATAATGATGTTGACAGTTAAAGTGTTGTTCTACACTAAGAAGTGACTGTATAAAAATGTGATCTCACTTAATGGATTTGCTCCTTTTCTGTGTACAGAATCCTAAGTGCTTAATTTTTTGACAGAAACTAAAGTTTTTACTACATTCAAGAGTCAATACCACTGAAGGAGACTTTCACAGGGTGACTGGCCACTTTAAGGGAAGATGGGGCCAGGCACACCTGTGCTATTATTTAGTGCTTGCTGTTTTGAGATTGTGGGACTAAAAGGAGTCAGGTGGTAGATGTGTGGACACTTGGGCCTTATAAAAGGAGTGAGAGCAGTCTAATTGGAACCACAGGGAGCAGGCAGATTTGTTCTATGGAAGGCCCAGAACCAGGGTCCGAAAGGAAAAGGGTATTCCAGTGATCCAATCTGGAGATCCTGGGCTCTATACTAGTCCAGGAAGGACACAAGGCACAGAGACCATAAAGAGGCTGAGATTAGGGCCCAGATGGTGGGTTAAAGTGAAGCACCGGGGCAGAGAGAACTTTTTGTTTAGTTGGGACTTCTTTAATTTGAATTCTTGGTACCCCAGATGTTTATGGTGATTTTGGTGATGATGATGTTGATGTTTGTGACTCGGGTGGAGGGCTAACCCACATCTCCAGCACTAGAAAGCTGGAGACCAACATAAGGGAGGGAAATTAAGGCTGGGAGTCCCACCTGTGCCATGCTTGGCCAAAAGGAGACATTACTGAGTATTCTCACCCTTAAAACAGAGATTAAATTGGCTTCTGTTCTGGCTAGTGAATCATCAGCAGAGTTGCTAACCAAATGGCACATTCTAAGTTCTAACTAAAGACCAAATTCTCATAACCATTGATGCCAGCTCTACAGACTCTCAGAATCTTTCATCATTTGATGATACTCAAACATGACACAACTCTGCTTAACTTTAAGGTCCCAGTGTGAAAGCAAGTAGTAACAATTTTGTTGCTGTTAAATTGAGCAAATTAGACCTATAAATCACTGAAACACTCTAAATGTGGAATACAAATAATGTCAATACATTCAATTTTGCAGTAATTCTTCAGGGTAGCACGGTTGTCAATAGGATGACTTTATTTGGACTACTTCAGTCAGATTACTAAGTATATCAATAGACTGGAGCTTTTAAAGAGAAACAATTTGTCTATCTGGAAATGTAAACTCACTCTGGAGGTCTGCTATTTTTTCCATATTCCAGACTCTGTAAACATATCTTTGTTTGTTGTGTAACTGCCAGTCATTCAAACTCATGACAGTAGCCATAGATTTCTATTGGCAAATGTAAATTGTCCTGAATACTTTTACTGAAAGTCACTCACTCACTCACTATTATATTTAGATCAACATCAGACACAAAAGAGAAGACAGACTTTGCAGAGAACGAGCAAAGAGTATAGGGACTCCTAGTAAGAGTGAAAGGAGACATTTTGTGATTCTAAAAGCAATTCTCAATAAAACACCTCAATTATTCCAACCCATTTATTTGGGAGTAAGAGAAATATATAATTTTTGTTCTGTGTTCGTACAGTACCTCGCACAGTGGGGTACTGATCCATGAGTAGGGTTTCTATGCATTACTGTAATACAAATAAATACTAATAATGTTTTCTCAAACTGAGCATTTTCACCGCTTACTGTTATTATAGTCACAGTTAACATAGATCATACAGACCACTCCTGGGAAGTTGCTGAACTGTCCATGATGGACGCTGTACACATTGTACAAAGTTATGAAGATTACAGAAATAGATGCTGCAACAGCATCTTTTAAAATAATTATCCATGTTTCTAAACTTGTATATAAATTGCCTCCACTTATTTATTAATATTGTAAGGCCTTTTTATTAGTGCTGTGATTTAGTTGTAGTAGGTCAGGGACAATAGGAGCAATTACCATTTAAGTCCAGCTATCCTGGAATTCTTGGCACGTGGGTTTACCATGATTTCCCAAAAGAGGTTTGTCACCCATTGGGTTTGGAACAACTGCAAACTATTAAGTTGATCCTAAAATATATCTATATTATGCTAGTATGCATGTTTAAAAAAAAAAGTTATATACTAGCCAACTTCTTTTGAGGGATTCAAGACCAGATCGCACACAGCCCTTGTGCAGGGGGGAGAGTGTAACAAGTCTTCCCACCACTCTTGTGCTTACCCCGGGCAACACCTTGCTCCATCATTGTCCCTGTGGATTTGGGAAGCTGCCGGATTTGTCTCCTTCACGCATTCTCAGTAAGGCTACAATCTGGGAGCAGAAACTGGTACAGAGGAGAAGGAGAAAGAAGAGACATAGTAACCTAGTTTTTGCTACAGCAGCCTGCACAGGCGTATGACGGGGATGCGGAAAGATGAGGCTGGGGCAGGGGCTGGTGGAGAGTGAGACAAATCAGCCCCCCCAGCTCACCATGCAGCAGTGGCTCTGCCCCATAGGGCTAGGCCCACCTCCCTGCTTCAGGCTGTGCAGCCTGGCCCCTGGGCTCCGGGCACCCCCAGGTTTGGCCCTAGAGGGGCCGATGGCCAATGTGATGCGCAGTGAGGCCAGGCCCCAGGTGGGGGGCGCAGGCGCGGTGTGTCCGCTGGGGGGCGCGGGCACACCCGTACCTGAGCTGCTTGCGTTGGGGGAGGGGGAAGGACCCCTCCCCTTCTTCTCGCCTCTGTCCCGTCCCCCTCCTCTTCTCCCGCCCCTCCCCTTCCTACCGGCACTCGCCCTGGGAAAGGGAACCCAGCGGGCACTAGGACCCAGGAGGTGGAGTCCAGCTGCCCAGGCAGCAGCGAGCGGGGGCGCGGGAGAACGGTGCGGCCCCGCCCCCCGCGGGACGAGCGGCGCCTGGGGGCGGGGGGAGAACAGCCCCTCCCCCCGGGCCCCGCCCCCCACGGGCCGAGCAGGGCAGCCAGAAATCGGACATGGCACGTGACCCCCCCTCCCGCACGCCTCCGTCCTGTTGGGGGGGCCATGCCCCCGGCGTCCCCCCAGCTGCGCCCACCTTTGCGGGACTCGGCCAGTGCGGACCCACTTGATTCGGATTCGCGGTGGTCACGGCTTGCCCCGTGCAGACTGCCCCCAGGAGGCCGGGCGGGGAATGTGCCCTGCGAACAAACACTGCTGTCCCCAGGGCAGGCCATCTGTAACTGACACAGCCCGGTCCCTCCTGCTCCCGCAGGTCCGTTCACTCCTCAGCATTGAATGTTCCTGACCTGGCTCCTGGGAAGGTGGCCTACTGTTGGGGCAGGCGCTCAAAGAGCGTGGTGCCGAGGGAGAAGGTGAAGGAAATCGAGAAGGGGAGAAGATGACATTGGTGGTACAGGTGGCAATTATATGAAGTTACGTAACTGCTCTTGCGTGACGGGTAAATCAAGTAACTCATTCTATGCGTTTGTTCCACAGGGATTTTCCAATTAAATCCAGTGGGATTTGGGCACTGAACTCACGCTTCATTCAAAATCCCAGCCGTAGTCCGAGGAAATAGGCCTCAGTTGTCTTTTTAGAGTCTGGGCCCACGCCTTCCAGGATAGGTATGACTGTACCTCCTTCACCGGTACAGTAGATGCTTGCTGGCATGGGCCGCCAACTCATGTCTGCCCCTTCTCTTCCCTTTCTCTCCTTTTTGGAATAACTCTCTCTGGTGCAAGGACTGTGGCTGTAGCTGTGTCACTATAGGAAGGTTTCAGGAAAGGAGTTCCTTGCACCATATTCTACTTGACCACCTATGACTGGGGTCAGCAACAATCTAAACAGCAGCCTGGTTTTAAATAACTCCTTTCCTGTGTTTCAATCACCAAAATTATTGTTAGGCTTTTCTAATATCAGGGAGAGCCAAACGTGCAGTTTGTTCTATTAGCAACAAGATCCCTCTATTTGTTAGACACCTCTCTCAGAATATCTGTAATATAGTTCTGAACATGCATGGCAAACCCTGCCCATGGATTAGACCGTACCAATTGTTAATCTTCATGCTTTCAGTTTTCTTATAATCTCTGGTTTTGCAGTATTTGATGTTTTAATACAGCACAAAGAAAGTTGATATCAAACTTATGCAGTGACTACACAATGACCGCAATACATCCCCCCAGTAATATTGACCTATTGGTATACTATTGTTCTTTTATCTCAGCAGCTAATGTTTCAACACATTTAATATTCTGTATGAAATGTGCTGCCTGGACTTTCCTTGATATCAGATGGACAAATAGTCTGTATATTATGAACTGTAAAAGAGCACTTATAAATCCATAGGAGATCACAGGACAAGTATCCAAAAATTGTGTTCCAAAACTGGCTCTAGCACTGACTGACTCAGGCTTTGAGCAAGTTACAGACCAATTTCCCTTGCCTTGGGAAAGAGGAGAGTGTGTCTTACCTTCTCCCTGTGGCTGACCTGCCCTTCCAGATCATTTTTAAAGTGGGTGGCAAGGTAGAAAGGGGAAGTCTGCGGCTTTGTAATTCTCTGTACGTACTCTGGACTTGCTGGTCTGCTAAGACTTTTTACCACAAATAGTCAGACAAAAGTCAGTGCTCAAAAACAAGCTAGTTGAATTCCATTGCTATAAGAATCCACATCAAAAGTGATGATAGATTTAACATTTAATATCTGAAGGGTTAAGCCTAGGATCCTGGTATGTGCACCTTCTGTTCACCAGGAGTTTGTCCTCTCACTTGGATCAAGTTGCAGTGAGGTAAGCTGTGATTTTAGAAATCTTGACATATATGTCAAAAAAGGGTTTTTGTTCATTTGGGAGGGTGCCCCTTAGAATGAAGAAAAATACAGAGTAAGATTAAGTTTTGGTGTTGAGTCTGACAACTAGCTAAAGGCCCGACACTGAGAAAACCTGCAGCAGTGACTACCTACATCCTTGCAGAAATTCACTTATGCATAATATATACTGTGTGCTTGGAATCTAATCCTGTGTAACCTTCAATCAGGCAAAGCTTCCACTTCAAATCCCATTGAAGACTGAAGATTGAGCCCTTTATATATATTTCTATATATGAACACTGCATCTGTTCATCATTTTAGGTATTCATAAAGTTCCTATCAGTTTGGTATGTAAGAGAGAGGGAATTTTATCTCTCCTCATTCACGAACTTGTTTTTCTCTAAAGATACAATTTGTACAGGAATCTTAATCAGAGTTTCTTAGCTGAAGAAGTAGAATAAAAAATAATTTTCCTTTTTTTGTGGTTAGCCTTAGAAGAAGATGGTGTTACTGAGAGAAGGTGGTATGGAAAAGGTGTATCTTGCAGTTAGAGCTAAAAATAATCAAGTTTGGCTCAGTCTGATATCCTGCTCCTGAGTTTAACAGTCAGGTTTCTGCTCTGCCCTTGTAAATACTGGGTCTGCTTAGCTGCAGTATCCCTATCCAAAGCAGTTGTGTTGGTGGATTGTGGATTAATAGTGTGCAGTCTCCAAGATAGTCAAGCCCATATCCCCTAAGGGCATTGTATAGGAGAATTAGGATATTGAATTTGTTCCAGAAACAGAGAGGAGTCAGGAGAAACCAAGTCTTTATTGCTTAGTAAGTGGTATGCTGTGTAAGATGCAGTTTCCATGAGGCAGTAGGTGGGTTGCAGCAGTCTAATTTTTAGGTGATGAAGGCATAAAACAATAGTGATGGGGTTTGAGAGGGAAAGGCCTATGACAATTCTACTCCAAAGATGGAAAATTTCATGGAGTATCAAGATCTGACCAAGAGGAGGTCTGTATAGGACCACACATGTAAGGAGCTTTGTATGAATAGGTGCTCATCATAACCCTCTGTATAGGACTTGTTTATGAGGAATGACTGGACATAAAAAAAGTATTGCTTCATCCACTTATTCATCCAGGTCTCATCTATGAGTCAGAGAACATTATTTAGCGTGAGTCTTGAAGGCTACTGAGAGATCCAGAAGCAAACTCTGGGCAGTTTGTTGTCTTGAGAACCAGAAGCAGAACATTCATTAGAACTAGCAAACCTATCTCCATGCTATTTAAATGGTCTGAAGACTATCTTTGGAAGGATTCTAGTTGTTGAAGGAGGTTACATGTTTACAGAAGTTTGGATACTATTTTCTTCTCACTGGATTTTCCTAGGAATAGGAGACTAGCAATGAGGAAGTAAGTGGTGAGGTACTGAGTATTGATTTCTTCACAGCTGACCAGCCTATTGCATTTTCAGGGTTATATAGTAAGGGACCTAGTTAGTCTTCACTTGATATTCCTTGTCATAAGAGGCAGAAGTCTGTTTAGTAGATTATTGGCTCATGAGTTTCCAGGGCTTTTGTTTGTGTCTGGATAGGTATGCTACAGTTCATTTTATGAAGAACTGCTGCTTACACAGTTGGTCCCCAGTCTTTAGCAGTGCATGGGATTCTTTTTATCCTAAGTGCAGGACTCTGCACTTGTCCTTGTTGAACCTCATCAGAATTTTTTTTGCCCCAATCCTCCAATTTGTCTAGGTCACTCTGAATCCTATCCCTTCTCTCCAGCATATTCACCATTCCCCCCCTGATTAGTGTCATCTGCAATTTTGCTGAGGGTGCAATCCACCCCACCCTCCAGATCATTAATGAACATGTTGAGCAAAACCGGCCCTAGCACTGATCTGTGGGGTACTCTTCTTGTTATTGGCTACCAACTAAGTATCAAGCCATTGATTGCTACCTGTTGAGCCTGATGATCTATCCAGCTTTCTATCCAGCTGATTATCCATTCATCCAACCTATACTTCTGTAACTCGCTGGCAAGAACACTGTGGGAGACCGTATCAAATGGTTTGCTAAAGTCAAGGTATATCACATTGACCACTTTTCCCACATCCAAAGAGCCAGTCATCACATCATAGAAGGCAAACAGGTTGGTGACTTACCCTTGGTGAATCCATGCTGACTGTTCCTGATCACCATCCTCTCTTCCAAGTGCCTCAGAATGGATTCCTTGAGCACCTGCTCCATGATTTTTCTGGGGACTGAGGTGAGGCTGACTGGTGTGTAGTTCCCTGGATTCTTCTCCTTCCCTTTTCTAATGATGGGCACTATCTTTGCCTTTTACCAGTCATCAGGGACCTCCCCAAATTCCCACAAGTTTTCAAAGATAATGGCCAATGGCTCTGTAATCACATCAATAACTGCCTCAGCACCCTCAGATGCACTGCATCTAGCCTTTCTAAATAGTCCTGCACCTTTTCTTTCAGCAATGAGGTCTGATCTCCTCCTCCCCATTCTGTGCTGCCCAGTAGTCTAGGAACTGACCTTGTTAGAGGCAAAAAAAAGCATTGAGTACTTCAGCTTTTTCCACATCATATGTCAGTAGGTTGCCTCCCCATTTTGTAAGGGGCCTACCCTCTCCCTGACTTTCTTCTTTTGTTGCTAACAATTCTGAAGAAACCCTTTTTGTTACCCTTCACGTCCCTTGCTAGCTGCAACTCTAATTGTGCTTTGGCCTTCCTGATTTTACTCCTTCATGTTCGAGCAGTATTTTTATACTCCTCCCTAGTCATCTGACCAAGCTTCCACTTTTTGTAAGCTTCCTTTAAGCTCACCAAAGACTTCTTTGTTAAGCCAAGCTGGTCACCTGCCACATTTGTTATTCTTTCTGCACATCAGGATGGTTTCTTCCTTGTGCCCTCAATAAGGTTTCTTTTAAATACAGCTAGCTCTCTTGGACTCCTTTCCCGCTCATATTAGATTCATATTACTTTCCCAAGTGTAATTCCACAGACTTTGGTGGCATCACTTCTGTTAATACAAGTGTGAATCAGCCCTTAAATTTCATCAAAAACATTTAGGCCCAGATTCTGTGAACACGTGCATGAGTAACTTTATACATGTGAGTATTCCCATTGAACTCAGAGGGACTGAGTTTTCGTTGGTGTAAACACTTCACCCATGTAAGTATTCGCAGAATCCATTCATTCAGGGAATGAATGTTTTGAATTTAAGCTGGTCTTTTAAGCTTTGGATAAAGTCTGAGTCACTCACTTGTCTTTAATTAGAGTATATTTTATTATCACGAGCGAAATGAATTCATTCAAATGGTTAGAATAATACTTTCTGATTTGGGGTTACTTATTTAATGAAATCTATAAAGGTACATGAGACAAGGTCTGTGCCACAAAGTGCTTACAATCTATCATAGGAAAAAATAGAATATATGAGACAACACCTTCCAATGCAAGAAGAATGGGAGGACTGTTAGTATTATACACCCGATTGGCAATGGGATTAAGGAGAGGGAGGGCATTTAGTTGATGACAGAGTGGCAGGGGTGGTCCAAGCATAAGCGGTGCTATAAAAGAAAAACTGGAGAATGGGAAAAGGAGAGAAAAGGAGCAGTCAGGAGTGACATACAGAGGAATAGAAGGAGTGAGAGGGCATGTAAAGTGAAATGAAAGAAATGTGGTTTCATTCTGTTTTCTAAATCAGACTTTTAAATGATAAAGATCAAATCCTTCAGGTATTGTTGCTCTCCAAGGTCCTGAACACAGATAAAACCCAAGCTTAAATGATGAGTTAAAACATGTGAGAGGAATGAGTTAGGCTATGATGAATCAGACAGTCATTTGAATGAGAGAGAATTTTATCAGGCCAACATAGTTTAAGAAATTCAGCACGTCATTTGACCAAATTGTCTTCAGGGGAGCGAGAACATGCAGTTGTTGGTGAGATTTTTGGTTATATCTCTTAAATTTTCAGTTCATCTCCTGGCTACAGTAATCCTCTGTTTTTTCCATTTTTGATTCTTGGTGCATGCATATGTGTAAATATACATACATCATGCACTGAAGAAATAGATGAGATTTTGCTAACGTGAGTTTCCCATTGTCACATTCCTTGGGTATTACATCTAATCAGTGATACACTTCTACTTTACAGTTCAGACTGAGTTAATTCCCTCTTCTTATGGACAAGCAGACTGAGGAGTGTTTCATTTGCTTGTCTTGATGAGATCAAGAATTCTATGGTTTATTGTTATGGTTTCAATTCCAGCTCAGTTGCCTGTACTAGCTATGTAGCTGTATATGTGTCTGACTATCTGCCTGGCTGGATAGAATATTACCATCCATAACATGGCTGTTCCTGGTTTTTTAGTCAATTTATTCTAGAGATGAATGTTTAAAATGATATTGTGGATATCACTGTCAGAAAACTCTGCCACCATCCTACATTTCCCCAAAAGACTGATTTAAATGTAGAATTATAAGGCTTTATTTGTTGTTGTCAGTCTAAGAAGTAAAATATCTAATTCTTTGCTCTATTCTTCTTAATTATAGCCATTTTATAAAAAATGGGGATTTCTTGGAAAATATAGATGACAGTATTAATGGGCAACTATTAATGGATAAATATTAATATAATCATAGCTATAATCATTAAAATAAAACAAAATAGATTAAATAAACACATCTCAAATACTATGGCGATCCAAGAAATGTCTGTTTTATATTTCAATTCTGCATATATCAGTCTATGAAGCATTGTTCAGACCTGGTCCTGTTGCTCAAGAAATTTGATTTTTTTTTCCACAGTAGTTTGATATAGGTAAAATTTGGAGTAATTTAGCTATTTGAAAATTTCATGTGTTAGATTTGGTTTGTAAAACAAAAACCAGTGATGAATTGAGAGAATCGGGGGGTAGATTGTTTTGGCCTACCTCTAGTATTGGCAGCTACTGAGTTTGCCAGGATAACTCAGTAGTACTTGAATTTAAATGTCCAGCTTGTCAACTCCCCAAGCTATACCTTGCTTTTGGGGGAATCTAGAGAGGGGAGACAATGCCATGGAAAATGTTGACATGAGAGAACAGCATGTGGAAGAGGACTTTCTTTTGCATGGCTCGCTCCACGGAAATCAATATGTCCAGTTTTACTCAGTCCTTTCTCAGGCAAATTCCTATTGACTTCAGTAGCTAGAACACTAACCTCTTCCACTACCTAGTCTATTATGTGAGTTTTTCCTTAGTGCACATTATATAGCACTTCTGTTTTCTGTTGCAGATGTAGAATCCCATTATAAACAGAATTCATTTTAAACAAATTACACTAAAAAAGTATATAAAGTATAAAATTAGAATCCTTTGCTTAAGTGGATTTGCACCATTTCACTTAATATTGTTTTAGCATCATTCAAGAAAATAAACAGCATTTAAAAAAAAAGGATGGTAAAGAAAAACTGTAACATAGATTAATTTTTGCAATTTGCTTTCTTGTTTCTGTTTAGATTATTATAACAAATCTACATTTTCATATTCTTTAAAAGACAAGTTAAACTCCTTGTTGAATGTTTCTCAAACCTATAAAGAGAGATGCTATTAGTAGCTGTAATAATATAGTTCCTAATTCTCTCTACATACATTGATATAAATCAGAAGTAATTCCACTGGCGTTACAGTGGTGTAAAACTGGATAAAATCCATCTCACAGAGAAAGAGACACGCTCTGCCTTGAAGAGTTTATAATCTAAGGTTGCTTCTACACTTCCAAATGTAAGGCCTGTAATTCACTACAGTGCAGCTCCACGAGTGGAAGAAGTGGTGCTGTTAGTATTGTAGGCAGGACTGAGGTATTTTTACTACTGCACCATTTAGCTCTTCTCTCTAAGTAAGGTTAGATGGCATAGATCTATAAACACCTGAGGCCTATCTATTTATGATCAGCCTCTATCGTTGTTGCTGCAGTTAGAACTGCAATGATGGAGCTAGTTGTCCAGGGTAGACAATAGAGCAGATCATGAAACACTGATTTTTTTTGCTATGAAAAACATCATTCAAATCAAAGATATTTCAGTTTTGTCAAAAATTTTCTTTGACATTTGTATTTTGTCAAAAACATGAATATTTTCTATTAAAATTTACACTTTTTCTCAAAAATTTCCATTTAGTCAAAAAGTTATTTTTGGTTAAAAAGGTTTTGACAAACTTTAGGCCATCTTAAGTAGAGAAAGACTGAAGAGCGTAATTTTGCAAGTTCCCTCAATGTATGTGCTCAGCATCCAGCAGGATCCAAAATCAGACACTTGAATATGCTAGGATGAGGTCAGGTCCTGAAGTGGTACAGATCTCTCTTGGGAGAAGATTTTAATTTTTTACTCTTTCACTCACACACCATAAATGGTTAAAGGGAGATCATTTCTAAACAATTCCACCCAGCTTCTGTAATTCTTGCATGTGAAAAAACAATAAAAATGTTTTCTGCATTAGCTATAGTTGTACATAATTCATAAAACCCTTTTTTCCCTGGCACTGGAAAGAATCTACCCACCACAAAAGTAGAGTCACAGATGGAGAAGGACATTCCCACACTAGCTTCATATAAAATCTGTTGTATCCATTGAAAATATTTTTCAAAAGTAGGTCACCCACTGTGACCTCATGCAGCATGGAGCTTTAATTTTTGCAGTACAGTACCAATAATAAGTTGTGTGATTTTACTAGGCTAATTGTGCAGTTGTTTAATAAAGGTACAGTCCTTCTTTATACACTATTCTTCTCTGGAAAGAAGGGGAAGTAGTGCTGTAATAAGAGGACCGTGGAGTGTGAGTCAGTCAAATGCCATTGGAAGAGGAGTTTCACAATGTGAGTGTACCAACAATTGGCATCCTGTGGATTCTCCATTGTAATCCAGTTAAACTTCATTGAATTTCAGTGGGGGAGAGGCACCAGGGTGTGAATCCTCAGTGTTATAATACCACATAGACTATCCTTTCCAAAAGCACTGAAAATCAATTTAAAAACTTGCTGTATTGAAGATAGCACACTTAATGAACACTGTCGGAGAGCTATAATTATCTTCCCCTTGACATAGCGTGTGCATACACATATGTACACCCTTATAGAGAGACAACTGCAACCATCCAACACCCTCCAAGAATAAACCAGATATTTTTGTGTCTGTAGTTATCCAGAGCAACAGTTTTCCTCTATTGCTACCCATCTGTTTCAGTGACAACCACTGAGACCTCTTCATACACTTAGCAGATAGAGCAAGACATTCAGTCCCTTCTGAAACAGATGCCCCATGCCACTTAGTGAATTAGTTAGCAGGAGCACTTCTGAAAATGAACCTTACATTTATATAATGATTTCTATCCTAAAAGTTCACAAAGATCTTTGCTGACTGAACAAAGTTATATACAAACTATATACACAACGACTTTGTCCAGCATTGAAACACAGCCATCTCACATATAGCATGTGATAATTCTGTAACAATGGATAGCAGCACTATAAATGGTGTTAATTATTTATCCAACTGTTTTATTGTGTTTCTGATTGATGTATTTGACTTTTTTAATGTTTATATGCATGTGAAATTGAACAGAGCAATGAATGGACACTGTTTTTTATATAAATCAAAATAAAATATAAATAAATATGTTTTTCCTGTGGTTTCAGTTTAGGTCAGCCAAATATTTTTACTGGCATTGGATTTTAGCCAGGACAATTAACACTACTGCCTTGGAAGAGCACTATGGGATATTTCAATGACCAAAAATGGTCCAGACCTCATTTCTGTATTTTCTGAAAATCTTCCTGTAGCAGTGTCCTGTAACCTCGACTTAGGCTGTGGTGTTAACTCAGAGTAAATATATCAGATACTGAATCACCAATTCCATATCCATTGGCACCTTTATTTTCTTTTGAGGTGTCTCATTGAAATATTGATCTGGACTCCACATCATTGCTATCACATAAGATGAGTACTATCATTTTAGCGAGCTGGAATCCCAAATTTCCCCCAGCTCCTAAAAAAAAAAATCATCATTGGTTCTCTTTTTCTCTTCTGCTCAGTAGTGATTTCTCTGATTTCTGTGGCCTCCTGTATTTGAAAAGAGAGTGCCAACAGCTCCAAAATGTCTTTGTACTAAAATTGCTGATCAGTCCTGAGTTTCTAGTTCCTGTTCTTAGGTCATCAAAGCTGTTGGCTGAATAATTCACTCAGCACTGAGGTCTCCATGGAATGCTGTCCCTACAGTGGGTGACAGCTTATGCATGCCAACTGATTTAGGATATCCCTGGAGTAAAATCACAAGCAGACCCCCACTTTCCTGCTTTGTTTGGGCAAAATGTGTCCTCTGGGAGAGCAGTCCCTGAGCTCCTGCAAGTATTAGGGACTCTTGTGATGCATTAGTAATGGAGGGTGTGTGCACCCGCCAAAAAAAAAAAGGCCAACATCTGCCCCAAATTTATTAATCTAAATGATTAATCTAATCTAAATGATTGTAACTTGCATGCAATAAGCCTGAAAAAAGGTGCAAGAAATGTATATTAAAAGATGAGTTACTTTAGCTTATATTTTTTCTAACTCTTCTGTGTTTGTAAGTTACATGCACTAAGATTCCCTCCCACATCAGTAGAGTTGGTGTAAAGGGGTCTGAGTGTAACAAAATGTTCTAACACTACTTTACACGTCATTTCTCAGTTTAGCCCATAGGCTTGTAAATTGCACTCATATGAAGTATAATGAAAATGGAAAATGTTCATGCCTGTTTGGTGCATGAATTGACACAGATTTAATAAACATACTTACATGAGAGTCCCTCTTTCCTACTCATTGGACATAATTTGAGTTTGAATCATGTACATACACCTTTTTGACTTGAATATAACTTAATTGAAAAAGACAACTCTCTTCCATAATTGTTTCTTAAAAAATGAATCCAGCCATAAGTCTGCTGTATATTGTGAATAAAATAGAGAGCTTTATAGGAATTTTATGTCGGATGTATAATGTTTAATATAAGAATAATGCTATTCTTCAGTTAGCACTGCAAATATTGAGACAATTTCTGTAACAAAGGTGCCCATGAAAAGGTGTATTTTTAATGTGGAGTGTCTCAATAATTTTGTAACACGTGTATTGTTGTTGAAGTCAGAGCTCTGACTTTTAATACTGTATAATTTAAAAGAATTGCTTTTGCCAGAAAGTCATCATATTTCTCTTAAGGATTCAGTCTGCAGATCTAACAATAAAGGAATACCGTTTGCATTTCTTGATTAGCTAATATTAGTGGGTGCAGATTCTTAATTTGATCAGCATTACTGCACAGAATTTTTGCAAAACATAATACCATATGCCATGAGAGAGGTTTTCTATGGTTTTTGTGGTTCTTTCAATATATGATTTATGTATGTTATTTTTTTAATGGGTGGCAAACCTCCAGTTGACTCCAGTGGCAGCAAGATAAGACCTCCACACTTTTGTATTTACTAGATAATCAACTTGTGGACAACCTCAATGTTGGGGGTTTTATGAGACGTTGTAACACAAATGTTTTGTTTCTAAGAAATCCAAAGCAATTTTGTGTATTATAGCAATATACGTTTTATACAGTCCATGTGGCCAGGTAGGCATTTTATCAAATGTATACTGGGGAAGGAGAAATGGGTGCGCTGGATGATCTCTAAGCACTGTAGGGAAGTGACTGGCAGGAGCGCTGGGAACCCAGGGGATTTGCAGAGCTCCAAAGCTCTGCAATGGGAGGAATCAGGGAAGTTCCTGAATTCCGTGGGGCAATAGTTTCCGAATGGAGTTGGGAGCCTTGCAGAATTCATGGGTGATATCCTGCCCCATTGAAGTGAGTGCCAAAACCTCCACTTACTTCATTTGAGCCAGGGTTCAATCCTATGAGCTTTCTGAGACACTTGGAGTGAGGGGAAGAAATGATCCTGTGGAGCTCCCAATTCCACACTGCAGAAGAAAGCATCTGGGAGATAGGGACTCTTAAGGTCTGAATGCTAGAGCAAGGAAGAAGGAAGATTTGCAGAGTTCCTACATTCTAGATAGTAGAGGGCTGGGGGGAGCACATTGCCTTATGGATCTCCTAAACTCGGGATTGGCATTGTTTCTTTAATAAAACGAAGTAAGACTATTAATATTCAAATAGGTTACTTTAAGTTGGGCTGGTACTTCATAGCAAGGCAATTTACAATTCAGAATACTTCAGCATTTAAAAACATATCCATCAAATAGGAATGCACTTACATTACAACAGCAGCCACTGTATGGGAAGCACAAAGTAAAAAGGTGGTATCTTTGGGTTATACTGTATGGAAGAACTGGAAGGATGGTCTGTGGATCACAGGTGATGGATAAGGGGTTGTCCTGTGACAATTTGTAGGTCATATTGTCAATGTATAGTTTGTATGGTGGATGTCTGCAGGAGGGTTTCTAGTCTACAGGCTGAGACTGTACTGAGATATGAAAGCAGATTTAGGATGTTTTGAGAATATGCAGTGTAATATGATACACATGGATGCTTATTTCAGGCACTGTATGAATGGTGAATGTATTTGAATATTTACTTTTCTTTAACTCCTTATTTCCATACTTCTAAATGTTTAGGTTTTCTAACATTCCTTGGCATTCATACACATAGTCAAAACTCCCATTGACTTCTTTGGGACCAAGATTTCACCCTATAACTTGAAGTTAACAAAGTCTCTGTCATTTATATACGTGGATGTCATTTACAACGTCTTTTATATAAGTGAAACACAACTGCACAAGGTCCTGGGGAACCTCTGACATCTCGGTAATACCTGATACTCAGATAATCAGGACTTCTTTCTTGTAGAGATTTTAAGCTCTTCAGATATGCAGTAAGTGACATTCTGGGGAACATAAACATAAATTAAGACAGAGTTTGGAAAATCAGAGTTATACTCTATAGCCCTTTGAGTAAAAGACACATGAAATTATTGCAGAATAATTTGAGTCAAGGACAAACCGGCATTACAGATTTATTTGCAATCAGATGATAGAATGTCTGATATTAAATACAGTTTCATTATGTTTATGACTGAGCTCATACTTTTAAGTATTATGGAGTTACACATATGCAAACCATACAAACCAGGCAATTAACACTGAAAAGTTTAATTACGTTTCTTTACACCACACTAGCTTGTGTTGCTAAGGGGAGGATTCAAAAGCAGAAAAATGTCTAATGATCTCCTCAGAGGTATGTGTTTTTCCTTTTGTAATGTAAATGGATATTTTGCAAAAAAAACTCACCATGGATTTAAACACTCCATCAACAGCCTTTCTGCTTTTAACAGACGGGTCACCTGACTGCCACCTAGGGATGCCCTTTTTACCGACGAAATCCAGAAGTACTAGGTACGGATGGATACAGAATAGGGCATCATTGCTGAGAATGTAAATGACCCTGACTGAACGGCAGTGGAGTTAGGCTGCTGATGGGGGTGGGGAGAGGGAGAGAGAGACAGAGAGAGAGAGAGATACAGACAGACACAGACACACACAGGGAGTGCCGCTTGCTTCATCATTTTGAGAGGAGGGAAAACAAAAGAGCTCAGCTGCAGTTTTGTGTTTCTGTGTCTGGCTTAAGTAGAAAATTCTAGACATCTGTGCTGAAAAATCACAGCTGAAACTGTTTCTATCAGGAAGATTATTTTCTCCCCTCAGAATGGGTTGGATCAGTACAGGTGGTTTGCAGATCATGAGAAGACAGACTGGCTGAGAATCATGGAAAGGTGGGATAAGACTGCCTCTTTTTCTGCTATTTTCTCCCTCCCCGGTTACCCCCCCCCCATTCGTAGAGTAGTGTATCAATGAGCTGGGACCTGATAAGTGGCCAGTTTAAAAGCTTAGGTGGGTTTTTAAGTCCCACAAAACAAAAATCGGAATGAAAGGCACTACCATATTTGACCAGATGTTGAACCCAAACTTGAGCTGAGTCTTACTTGGCTTACCGAATTCCTGTGTGTTGCTTTTGATGTTGTCTTTGTTTGGACTAGTTCCTGTAGGAAAGAGCCATAACATAAGACAAAATGCATGTTTTAGTCACAAATTGTCATCTGTCTGTTTTGATGCCATTAAATTTTTGCCAGGGTGATTGCAAGCGGAGGCTCTGTTTCTTGTGTGTGTAGAAATAAAAAGAGATGTTGACTTTTTGAATTTCTTGTGATGCTGGCACGATTAGAAGTTGAGCTGCAATTATTGGTGTATTGTCTGAATTGTAACAATAGGTAGTTCAAATACTGCAAGTTTGAATGGTATTTCTTCAGCAACGCCAAATGCATCTTACTCATACACTCTTTTGCTTTTTATTAAAAGCAGGGGAATTGATTTTACCTAAAAATTCCTAAAGAATAACGAGGGATGAAGAGAGAAAGGAATTAATGTTTCAGAGCTTTCATGTTCACCTTAGTATAAATAGTTGTATTAAGATGTCTAAATCTCTAAAGCAGCTCCCAGTAATTTCTCATTTTCTCATGCAGATGCATTTTCTTTTGTTCTTGAATATGTTTTTCCCTATCTTTTAAAACAAAACAAAAAATAGGCTTCCCTTTTAATGGTAGCAAGAGAGTTGTATACAAATTACCCATTTTGCATTGGTTTGTTCTGATTCATTCCTAAGTAAACTGCCTTAAGGTATTAGGAAAGAAGGGGGGAGGAGGCTTGACTGATGTTTTAAGAAATATTGAATTCATGTGATTTAAATTACATATAGAAGCATATATTTAGCACTAGGTGGAATTGAGCTCCTTATCATGCAAAACCTTCAAACCATAACAGGGAGACTCTTAGCAACCAATAAATCAGATTTGTAATGGGCCCTTTAAAATTTTTCTGTGTGGGGTGACTGGCTTGGTCCCCTTTGGCCAAATTAAGATGCAATCTGACAGTGCACTAGCAGCTGTATGCTGACATTTTCCTCATGAACCTAGTGAAAAATGGCTCCATATCTTGTCTCTAGTCCTGAGAAGATGGTTTCTGAGTAGCCATGCATTTTTTCCTGTATTGTTGTTTGTCCTAATCACCATTCTTGCTGATAGCGTCTGCCTGGTTCATTTCAGTTTGCTTGCTTTTAAATCTTGGCTCAGAGGGCAGGAGTAGCAGTTGGTAGTGATTGTCTTACCTGGAATTGGAACCCATGCCAATACGACTGCCTAGACAGAAAATGTTTATGACAAATGGGTTGCATAAATATTGTTAGTAATGCTCCTTCTGTCAGTCTTAGTGAAGTTAGATAAGTGGGTTGAAATGTGTGCATCTCAGATAAACTACCACCCACTATGAAGGAGGAAAATGCAAGCCAGTAGTTAGTGAAAATTGACAGGTATAACTACAAATCCTTGGAAGATAATCTATTTCTGAAAGGATAAAGCTACCTTTATTGAAAGAAGTATGTGCTTATTCAAGGGGAAAGCTCATGTTCAGATACAACTAGACAATGTGGGGGGAGGAGACGTAATGTACCACTTTTATCGTACTACAAGAGTGATTATTGAAGAAATTCCTGTGTCAGCCAGGAATTGAGTGTGCCACATCAGCAGCAACACTGGCTGTACCTCTATTCAAGCTTCAGTTTACAAAAGCATTTGGGAGTAGTGCAGGGTGATCTTTCATAGATTCAAAGGCCACAAGGGACCATTGTCATCATCTAATTGAACCTCCTGTCTAACACAGGACATAGAACGTCCCCAGAATAATTCCTACATCTTTTAGGAGAACATTCATTTTAATTTGAAAAAGTGTTGGAGATGTAGAATTCACCACTACTTTTGGGAAATTGTTAATTACTCTCACTGGTAAAAATTTACACCTTATTTCCAGTCTGAACTTGTCTAGCTTCAACTTCCAGCCATTGGATCATGTTATACCTTTCTCTCCTTGATTGAAGAGCCCATTGTTAAATACTTGTTTCCCATCTAGGTATTATAGACTGTAATCTAGTCATCCCTTTGCCTTCTCTTTCTTAAACTAAATTGATTGAATTCCTTGAGTCTGTCACTATAAGGCATCGTGGAGAGGCACAGTTACACTGTGCATGTAACTGGAGGGTGGTAGAACTGGCTGTGTTTTCTGTAACAACCTGTCATCTGATTCATCAAGTGGCATTGGACTTGTCTTCTGATGAAGCTGTTTCTTTTTAATGTTTTCCAAGTGATAAGGTGTTTAACATTAGTTACCAGCACAAAAGTAGGGCAAAGGTGGGGTAGAAAGGGTAACTGGGAGAAATAATGAGTAATGTGGATATTCTCCAGCAAACATGGCCAATGTTGTTTTTATGAATGCCTGATAATGCTGCTTCTGAAAAATCGCAGAAAATACAAAACACCTGCACTTTCTCCACACTTTAAAGTAATAGTTTCTACATTATTACAAATATGATTGACAGCAAGAAAGCAATAATTTTAAAAGCCTCCATCCTAGAAATACAAATAGCACAAATGTGGTGCCATTTACTTGGTATAAGAGACATTACCTTTTAGGTGGTGTTTAGAAACCGTGTTGTGTGGAATGGCTATAAAATCCCTAAATGTTACTTACCAATCTATTTAGATTAATTTTCATAGAACTAAAAGGTTGGAGATGCTGTATAATTTTGCTTCTTCAGGAGAATGATAGAAATGGAACTTCAGCACTGCATGCAGAACTGATTACTGCATTTATAAATGTAGATAATTAGACCATAGTAAATGGCCTGCTTCAAGGAAAATGACACAATTACATTGCAGAAATGTAAAAAGAAAGCACAATACATCTGAAAAGCTTTCTCCAAACTCATCAGAGAGAAAGCAATATCAATGTGAAATAGTCTAAAATAAATAGAGTAAAAATGGTTTAAGGGATACAGAGAATCCAGATGTCTAGTTTAGGCTGACCATATTTGTAAAGCAGGGCAGCTCAGCTGCAGTTTTGGAAGCTTGATAAATCCAGGTTGATTTCTAGATGTGTGTGTGTTCATAATTATAAACAGTGACAGACAAATGCTGAGCAGGAACAGATTAGCTTTCCAAATTACCCATTTTGAGAATCTGCATTAAAAGAATCAGCAAAGGCAGAGGAGAGGTTCTGGGAGGAAAGAGAATCCAAATGAAATAGGCAAGTCGACTTTATAGCTCCGGTTATCACTGATGTTATTCTAGGGAACAGTTGTTTCTAGCAGGCATTTACAATCAAAATCTGATTTCAGAATTGAAAAATGGACAGAAACTTTGCTTTTAATGCAGTTTCTTGGGTAATAGCAGTAGGACTAGTATGTTGAACCTCTGTGAAAGGAGAGGGGAAAGCAAGCGTAGAAATAAGATGGTTGTGCTACAGAGTTTTAATTACTGATGGTCACTCTCTACAAACTATGTTAACACATCCTTTGGTTAAACACAGGCCTTGATTCTCCTCTCATTTACCCACGTGTAAATCAAGAGAGACTCTACTGAAGCCAATGAAGTTACAATAATGTGAGAGGAGACTCAAGTCCCTGCTGTTAAAGTCTAAAAGATTTTACATTTCATTGAAACTGTCAAAGTAGCAATTGTCTGTGTTTTGCCTAGTAGACTCAACAAACTGCCCACCAATTTCCATTTTCTCTCTTATCTTCAGCAGCAAATGCCCTTGCAAAAATCATACAGTCCCTGATTGCAAAGTGAGTTGAATGTAAAGGGCCAAATACTGCCCTCAGTTCCACAAGTGTACATTTTTTTGAGATAAATTACACCAATGGAACAGAGATCATAGTTTGGCTCCTAGAAATAAAGAAGCAGATGTGATCAGCAGAATTTTCAGTAACGTGTACATTTTATAAGAGCATCTCAATGACTCCTCAGCCTTTGCTCTCTCACATACATACTGTACATTCCAGACCCACGTGCTCCCCCTTTGGATTTTAAGGATGCTAAATATAACAAATGAAAGTTGGAAGACAGATATCTTTCTGTTAATCATTGTAGACTGTATACATTTAAAAAATTATTTTTCTTAAGGTACTATACTATATGATATAAAGTAAGTTATTTCCTATAACTGTGTCTGGCATTTACAGGGCATGCATAAGTATTAATAATCTCCCATTATTTAGTGAAAAGTATCTCTCCCACACCAAAGGTAGCTTAAAACCAGGCTGGTTAGCTCTGCTGATCTGAATTCAACACATCAAAGAAGACCCCTGTTTGTATAATGAAAGGTAGAAAACAGTTTTGATCAAAAAGTAGGTTAGATTTTTTCCAGCTGGCCTCAGCTTTTCATCTCTGTTCTAACCCAACTTCTCATCCACCCTTCTCCTCACCCCCAAAAGCCTGACCCTCCACAGCCCTCTCTGGTTTGCTCTGATCAGCCATCAGTGACTTTCCCTCACTGCATATCTTTACATCTCTCCTCTGGTAACATCTACTTCCCCCTACTGTTATTTTCCTGATGGAGTCAGAAGCTGACATTAGGTACATCGATTGTGTGGAAAGTATATCTAGGAGGTCAGGAAGCTTTCTAAAAGTCGGGCAGTGTGGAGCAAGATGTACTTCAGAAAAGAATCTTGGCTTACCCTATTTCCCCAATCCCAAAAGTGACACTCCTTATCAAATCTGTCTCCAGATCCTTATTTAGCGTTTTATTTTTTAAAACTGCTGGAGGCAGAGGGAAGGGTAAATGACTCTGTCCAGGCACACTGTGACCATCCAGAAGTGCACCATGAATGGATTTAGTGTCATATGAGCTGCACTAAAGAAAAAGTAGGATTATTAAGGTTTATGGCAAAACTCCCACTGGCTACAGAAGGAAAAGGCCTGAGCTTTAGGCCATAAAGAAGAGCTGACCTTACGGAGGGAATGGAGAAGTTCCTCTTTACTACCTTCCCCAGCACAAAGAAATAAGGGAGTGGGATTGAGCACTTTTGTTTTAGCCACATTTAGCCTTAAAACTCCCTTATCACTGGCTTTTGCTAATTATAACAACATAATCCAAAAACCATGCCCAGGAACAATTCTTTAATCTACAAGAATTAAGATTTAAGTCTTTGCAGCCCAAATCACTGACAGAAATATATATAACCTAGAGGTGATGGAATATAAGTAGGCATGATCATCACAAGAAGCATTACAGTAGAGAACACAGCCTAATAAAAGCTCTCTTTCCCAGTCAGTTTATGATTTCCAGTCAAATAAATAAAAGGCAGTTGATGTGCAATGTGAAAAATTATTGCAGCTAGAATGCTCAGAAATAGATGACCTAACGAATAAATACATGTACTAGATAATAGGAAACAAAGGCTGCTTGAAATTAGTTAATAAGTATTTAGAAATTCTTGGGGTCTGGGTTGCTTGGAGCACATTAATGGGATATGGAGCTTTTCACTTTTGTCTTGATCATGAAGCAGGCCATCTACTACTTAACTGAGGAACATGAGATAAGATTGCTCCAGTGCTCTGAACACTATATTGGCTCTCCATCCAATACCAAACCCCAGGTGTCTGGTCTAAGTCTTCAGAACCCTTCATGAGGTAGGCCAGGCTTGTCAAAGGGACTGCTTTTGTGTCTGTGAACCAGGATTTGTGAACCAGGATGGCAGCTATGATCAACAGGACCTTGGAGCTGACACTGCTTAGAGTGAAACTTAGAGGAGGCAGAGCATCTTTAGTGTAAGGCCCGCGATATGGAATTCCCTATTATCAGAAACGTACCTCTTCATGAATTTCCAGAGAAAAATGTTAGAGCCAGCTTTCCCACAGTAGGAGCCATAAAGAATGGTTCAGCATCACTTCCCCAAAGAGAAGCAATCAAAAATGGTCCAAAATATTATATTAACCTTGCTGTAACCACGTAGCACAGGAAGGGTGGAAAATACAGATGGATTGTGGCTTTACTTAATCTGGTTGGAACCAAATACAGGCATTGCCAGTACTTCCAAGCTGTCCCTATTAGCCCCTCCTACATTGCTGCATTTTAGGAGGAAGACACAGTGGAGCTGTTTTTTGAGGAGCAGAGTTGTGGAGTGAGAAGTAACCAAATGTCAGGGACAATTCCTTTGCCTCACTTGCTTACATACCTTGTACTAACCGAACCCTGTAAACCTTTAGCTGTGTTTTCCAGCTCTCTGTTTTTACAGTTCGGTCCTTATTCTGCCCTACAGAAAATAGAAGGGAGACAATGAGCTTTCTTAGCTGATCCTTTTCCTGGGCTGTTAGATTTTTAAACCCTTAACAATTCTGAGGAATATCTGTTCCCCTCAGATTCCATTTTCCCAACGTAACACAAATTGCCATCGGATGGCAAAAGTTGGCACCCTTGTTAATGTCAGCAGATATGTCATGGAGTAGTGGGCATGGAGAATCAACCCCCTTCCACCCTGAGGGTTGCGCTCTCCAAACAGGTTGAGACATGCTAGTAGGAAGCATCTGGCTGTAGTTTTCTGTTCTGCAGATTCAGCAGGTACAGTGCTTGTCCTAGTTATCACCTTGAGACACCGAGAGCTAGGACATTCTGTAATTATAATCTCTGACTGTGGAAGTTACTGCCTATTATGGTTTTAAATGTCTCCGGAAGTATGTTTGCTGCTGTCTCCAGGTGTTCCTAACAAAATGTTGATAATTTTAATTTACTTAATATAAAGTGTTCTGTGGCTGTGTTGTGGAAGAGGCTATATAAATGCATTTTTGTAGCTGATACATAGAAGTCTCCAATTCCCACTCCTGTCAGTCCACCTCCACAAATAATATTTTTCACTCATGTAGATCCTTTCACCAGAAGCTGTCAAAGTGTTTTACAAGGGTGGGGAAATTATTTTACAAATTGGTAAACTGAGGCGCAAAATGGTAAATAACTTGCCCAAGGTCACACACAGCGAGTCAGTGGCAGAGGAGGAAATAGAAGCTAGTTCCCTTAAGTCACAGTCCTGTGCTCTAACCACTACACTCCACGCAGTATTCTTTATGTTCCAATTAGAGAAATAAAGCTGGGGCGATTGGACTTTTTGCACCTGAAGAAATTTAGAGGCAATCAGATATGTCAGTTATTCATGTGCCCCGTAGTATTATTATTAAAAAAAAAAAAAAAAAAGGTGCTTTGCTGTATTCAGATGAATTTTCCAAAGAAAACCTTGTACAGGGCACTGGTATTAATACACAGAGGACACACAACTCCTTTGAAATAATCCAATGGTTTCTCCATATAGAGTACTTCATCCAATATTTGCTACTCCAGTGTTCTAGAATGGCTCTTTGCCATACCCTCGAGTAGAACATTTCATCTCACTGGGAAGAACTCGGAGGCCTTGTACCTTACAAAGATAGAATACCGGCTAGAGCTGCCATGAGAGCAAGGACAGTTGGCCTATAGTTAAACTCCTACAGGGGAATGCAACATATATCTCCTTCAGGAGGAGAATAGAGGATTGTGGCCATGGCCAGCTCTTCTACCTCTTCCCTCAAGAAAGGGGAGCCCCGTGTGCCCTCCAACTCTCTTACGTGCCTACATCGGCTGGCCAGAACTTGGTTCTTAGGTAGTACTGAACACACCTTGCCATCCTTATTTTATCCCTTTTTAGGAGAAGTTCAGTGCAGAAATTTACATTGATGCAGTATTATGGATAATAATTTTAACTGCACCAAAGTTAACAAACTGAAGCTTCTGCAAATGGAAGGCATTGTCCTATTCTGCTTTGACATAAGATACTGTATTAATTTCCACACACACACAGATATATATATGGCTGTAGTTGCTTTGTGAACCATATGTTTTCAATATTTGATGCTTAATGCAATTAAAGTCTCCACCACCATCTTGCCATAAGAGGTTTTTCGTTGAATACATATATTTTTTAAAAGTGTGATTACATGTTTATTTCAAAGCATGGTGTGAGATAGAAATGATCACACATTGACATAGACAAGAAAATGCTAATTTCAATGTGTGGAACTATTGATATACATGCTCACCAATGTGTGTATAACTAGAACTCTGCACGCCAGTACATTATTAGACATTCAGTGAGGGAAATCAATGTCATGTACACCCACGTTGGCTTACAGTTCCATTGTTGACGGGCCAGATTTCTTCAAATATGTCAAAGGCTCTTGTCATCACTTGGAGATACTTAATACTTTTTTTAAATTTGAAAAGTGAAAAGCTTCAAGTTTTGGATACTGGAGCATGGAAATCTGAAAATGTCCTTCATTTGTGAAAAACACCTGGTTTGTGCATTATGCCCAGATAACTCAAGTCCTGGACAGTATTAAGAAAGTATTAGTCCAAAAAGGAGCAAAAAAGCACCTTGGGGGTAATTATTTCACAAAGTTATGTTGTTAAAACTGAAAATGCCTCAGTTGCAGTAACTCCTGCAATTCAGTGATGCATCTACAGAATCTGTTCCAGTAACGTGCTCATCTTATTTTGTCAGACACATCTTGCTACTTACTGCAAATATATTTTCTTGATAGTAATGCATTTTAGCCAGAGTTTATTGGGATTTTGTTTTTGTTTTGTTTTTTGGGGTTGTTTGTTTTTTGTTTTGTTTTTTGGCTTCACCCTCATTCTCCCCCCTCCCCGCGCCCCCTAGGAAAATGACGGTGAGGGTTTGGATGAATAAATGATGAATTTTAGTCTTTGAAAATAGGTTAATTTTCAGTGAGGTGCAGATCCTGTTTTTTCGCTAAAGGCCCTAATCCCTCCTGAACATAGCTATCTGTGTGCATAGCCCTGCTCTCATGGCAGTCAAATGAAAGTAGAATTGTGCCTAATATCAGGAGGAAGTGTTGTGAGCAACTGCTATAGTATCAGAAAGGGTAGTAGAGGCTGCTGTCTGCAGAGAGTACAAAACAAGTTCCTGCTGATACTGTGTGTGTGTCTGTGTGTGTATGAGACACAGGGAGAGAGCAACAGAGACCAAGAAAGTGCATACAGCGGGAGCTGTGAAGGGTGAGAGAGAACTGGGTAAGGAATAAAAGAAAGAAAGGGAGAGTACAACAAAATAAGTGGAAAGTGAGAAGGAGAAATTATAGTGAGGGAAAAGAGACAAGGGATTTTTCAACTGCAGTGTTAAGTCAGCAGGCATCTGGCCCACAAGGCTCTTTCTTTACTTGTCCAGAGGAAAAAATTTTAAAAAAAACAACCCAAAACACCACAATATCTTATTCACCAGAGAAATGGTTTAACAGCAGTTCATCACCAGATAAAGACATGGAGCACCTTAGTTTTTGCTCCCCCTTCTTCTGGGGATTTGTAATAATCTTCGTCTATCCCCCAGTCCAATTTCTGGTTACTGATTATGCCAGCACAAAACTGACACCCAGAGATTATAATGATGGTTGCACTGGAGGTGGGGGCCCTGTATACTGTCAAAAAAACAGTCCAAAAGGAAAAAATACCCCTGGGCCAGAGTGTGCCCATTGATCTGAATGTATGTTTCATCTGTGAGTGGATTTCTCCTCTCCAGGCAGAAAACAGGTGGGGTCAGCTGCAGCCAAGGCAGCATCAAGCCTTTTCCTGGGCGCCATGCAGAGCTCTCTGCTTTACAGATTTGGGAATCTGAATTGGAAGAGGTTGTTCAATAGTGGTATCCAGTTGTTTGCATGTGGTTCAACCCCTTGCACCCAGTGAAGAGTTCAGAAACAGTATTACGTTCACCCTCCCTTCACCCATACGCACACACCTCCCATCATCACCAGCACTGTGGTGGGATGCCTCTCTGGGACAGCCAATGCCAGGAGAGACCCTGGAAATGCAGCTCCTAAAGAACCTTTTTGTCAGACGGCAGAGCCAGAGCTGCTGCTTTGGTACAGGCCTCCCGTAGATCCCTGAAATCTTCACATATCTTGGGCTATCAGTAGGAGCAGTTTGTGGACCAGATGCAAACTATGCAAAGGGAACCAGAGGCTGCTAAGACAAACTGCTACTCCTGCTCTTCATAGGACTAGGGTGGCGGATTTGATCCGGCTGCCCCTATGCCATGATGGAGTGGGGGCAAACCAAATTTGAATGAGTGCCATTGTGGCCTGGCATGCAGGGTCACAACACCGCTCAAATTTGGCTTGGCCACCCCTCCATCATGACAAAGGGGTGGCCAGGCCAAATCTGCCACCCTAGGTAACTGCTCAGAGATCTACTTCCATCGGTAGCTGCCTAGATTTACTATAGCTAGAGCTGCCTCTGAGCGGAATCCATTCTGAAGGCTCCCCCATGCCAGTTTTATAAGGTAGGGGTACTATCTAGCTGTGTTCCTTTAGACAGAAAAGTTACCCTCCAGCACTATCGTTCCAATTTTATAGAAATCAGCTTTATACAGTGAGCTAGCCCTGTTTGAATAGAGACCTAAGATTAAGAGTCCTCAAAGACAGTGTCTTCATTTTTGAAAAACACATTAAAACCTTATTAAGAGCCACCTTCTGATCTCAGCTGCATTGGTGTAAATCTGCTGTAACTCCATTAAACTCAGTGGAATTACTCTAGAAGTATACCTGTAAGAGAGAGGACATGAGAGTCCTTAGTTCCAAAGCAAGGGATGAATTTGTTCTACATTATTGGTATTGTGAACATTTCCTGACATGGAAATGGCACTTACTTTGAGCTATATGATTAGAATTAGTCATTTCAGCAAAAAAGTTATTTTCCTTTTGAAATAATTGTAAACTAAGCTAGAGTAAAGACATTATGTTTTAAATCTTCAATTACACTGTAATGCTCTATCTATAGAGATAAAGGATTTTTAAAAAGACTCACCCTTTTGTTTTATTTGATTGAGAATTTTGTATTGAAGATTATTTCCAAAAATATTAAAATATTTATTTAAAATACGCACAGCTCTTTGGCTCTCTGTTCGTGTGCCATTTTTGCTATTATAGAGGTAGTAGAATACAAAACAATGCAAGTCTGGGGGAAAGCCAACAACGGAGAGGAGTACACGGTTCAGACAGAGATGTTTCTTGGGGAGGATTTATGAAAGTGGTTACTCTTGAGCCCAGTAAAGAGGGGAGGATAGAAGTTGTGTTGTGGCAATTGGGCCAACAAATGTACTCAAATTATAAGTTTAACTGTAAAAAGTATATAAAAATTAATAAAATGTCATCATAACCCATAACAGCGGTTTCCAACCTGTGGTCTGCGGATTCCTGGTAGTCCACGATGCTACTACAGAAAAGAAAAATAATAACATTGCAGGGAGGGACAGTCAGGGAGTCTGGGACTCACGCATGTGCAGAGGTTCAGGGGAGAGCCCCGGCAGCGCCACCAGTTGAACAGGCAGTAGAGTGAGTGAGCGAGGAGGCAGAGGCTGAGGTGTGCCTTGATGAAGGGTCTCGAAGGTCAGGCATGAGGCATGTCCCCGGACCTGGGGCAGGGCCAGGAGCACAGTGGGAGCGGGAGGCGGGGGCAGAAGGGCTCGGACGATAGGCAGGGTGTGGAGGTGCTTTATTATCCCCTCCTGTGGGCTGAGGGGCTGTGGGCTCTGCGCACCCAGGGCGAACAGTGGGAAGCCAGGACAGAGGCACCTTCTCACTCTTGCTAGGGCAGCCAATGCCCTATCCCCCCTACCCCTGGTGCCAGACAAAGACCACCTCAGCTGATGGAGCGTGGCCCGGGCAAGGCAGAGACACCCCTTCTTTCCCCGTTCCCCCCAGTGTGTGTCTTGTTCAATAGCCCCTCCACTCCGCAACACAGCTGGCTCCCCCCGGGGGAGAGCTCCATAGCAGAGAAGCAGCAGCCACATTCATGCACCTTGGGGATGCCCACACACTTCCCCCATTTGCCTGGTGGTGCAGCTGCCGCAGAGCGCGCTTAGCAGGGGGGATCTCTGTGTCCTCCCCCTGCATTGCGCCCCAGGCCAGCACCACTCACTGGGGAAGCACACAGCATACTGAGTGCATGTTATTTCTTTGTTATTACGTTAGATTTCATAAAAACAGAGTGTAAAAAAACTAGTAGCATGTGGTCCGCAAAATGTTTGGAGGTTGAAAACGGGCTCACACACTTAAAAAGGTTGGAAGCTGCTGACCTATAATAATAAATGTTGATGGAAGTAGGTGCAAAAGGAAGACAGAAAAATTGAATTAGTCTAAACCAAAGGTTCTTAAACTGGAGGGCTGTGAGAAGCTTTAGAGAAAAAAACTTACTGCCCACATTTTACCCACGGCAATGAATAACTAGCAAAGCTGAGACATATCAGGTCCTCAGATGGTGCTGTGCATTTGATTCTAGATAACACTGTGTATTTTGATGGATTTCTGTTAAGTTTGCATATCATTATTACAGAGTTGTTGCCATCTGTAGGTTAATCCATTTGCTACGACAAGGTATGCGCGTGTTATTGAACATAGAAGAGGATTGCCAGATGATAGCTGATTCAGGTATCCAACCCAGGATAGAATTGCTCTGTTCCAAAAAACAGGAGCGCCCATTACACTAACAACAGTGTGATGGCAGTCGGCAAGTATCTAACTTGAAATTTACATTACTGTATACATAAATGGCTCTATTTGAATCAGTGCATTGCTGTTTTTAATATTTAGTGAGCGTTGCATGTAGTTTTTTTTTAATTGTATATGTACATGTGTGTTGGGCAGTATAAACTACTACAGACACTAAGAAGGGAGGCACGATTAAATAAGTTTGAGAACCACTGGTCTAAACAGAGAATGCCTACTGATATGATTCAATGACTGTGTTGAAATTAGGCTTGTTAAAAACAGGAGATGTGGAGCCTGAAGTTAATGAGCCAAAATTGGTATCAGATATTAGGCCTAATTAGTAGACAAAATAATGAGGGGATGGGCTATTCCACCCATCATCTCTTTTGGGGTTATTAAAATAAAGAGATTTTATGGGGAAAGTAAAACAAATGAAGAATGAATGAAAAGAAAACAGAGGCTACTGGAGTAAGCTTCACCATCTGGCTGCCGCCACTGTAGTTTCCTGGGAACTGGGGCTCCATCATCTTCATAGATATCCTGAGCAGAATGGGCCAGAGAGAGAAGGCCCCAGATGACATGGCCTCTCCTACCTGCTCCCACTGAATCTCAACCCCATCTGGCATGACAATTATTACAATCTTTGACACCATCTAGAGACTATCAACAAGGTTTTTCCTTCTAAAAACTGTCTGCAGCTAAAGGGAAAGGGAACAAGGGATGTAGTTAAAATGAAAGCCTTATTTAATACTTTACATTTAAACTCCTTTTGTTTTTCCTTCTTCTCTGCATCTTGAATAAAAAAAGAATTTTTAATAGTGTGTTTGCCATTCTGCTAAGTAGGCTGAGCTCTATATATTAAGCCCTGGACCTTGTTTAACATTGTTTTATGTTGGCCAGTGACTGGGTTATGATTAACACCTTTAGCCATTTATTCCATCTAAATTAATACAGTAGTTGGTAAAGTAAAAGTAGGAACTGAAGAGAAAATAGTCAAACAAAAGAAGTCCCATTCAATTACATCACATGATGGCAGACAACTAAATATTGACAATTTTTTATAAATCCTTATATACAGATGCTAGAAGTCTAAATACTAAGACAGTGAATTTGAGTTCCTGTATTAAATGAGGATAATTGGCAGAAACTTGGTGGAACAATGATAATCAAGAGGACATGCTAACACCAGGGTACCAAATATAGAGGAGTAGGCCATGCTGATGGGGGAGCAGCACTCTATGTGAAAGAAAGTACAGAGTCAAATCTAGAAAAAACATTAATGAATCAAACCACACTATAGAATCTCCATGAAGAGAAGTTCCATGCTGAATAAGAATATAGCAGTAGAAATATACTGTCAACCACTTGACCAGGATAATGATGGTGTGAAATGCTCAGGGAGAAAGGCTACAAAAATAAAAAAAAATAATAATAATAGGGGATTTCACCTATCCCCATACTGACTGGGTGTATTTCACCTCAGGAAGGGATGCAGAAATAAAATTTAATGACTGCTGCTTGAAGCAGGGAGTCTTGGGACCAACATAGTAGAGAGGCAATTCTTGATTTAGTCCTAAGTGGAGCACAGGATCTGGTCCAAGAGGTGAGTACAGCTGACCTGCTTGGTAATAGCAACAGTAATACAATTAAATTTAACACCCTTATAGTGGGCGGAAATATCAAAGAAACCCACCACTGTAGTAGCATTTAACTTCAAAAAGGGGGAACCACAAAAAATCAGGAAGCTAGATAAATGGAAATTAAAAGGAATAGTCAGAAGGATGAAATGCCTGCAAGCTGTATAGAAATTCTTTTAAAACACCACAAATAATAATAATAATAAAAAAAAGATAAGATCAAAAAAATTCCACCATGGCTAAACAGCAGAACAAAATAGGTGGCTAAAGGCAAAAAGGCATACTCTGAAAATTGGAAGTCAGATCCTACTGAGGAAAATAGTAAGGAGCATAAACTCTGGTAAATCAAAGTTTAATTAGGCAGGCCAAAAAAAGAATGTGAAGAGCAAATAGCAAAAGTACTTCACACAGTCACCTGTGGAACTCATTGCCAGGGGATGTTGTGAAATTCAAAAGTATAACTGAGTTAAAAATGAATTAGATACATTTATGGAGGATTGGTCCATCAATGGCTATTAACCAAGATAATCAGGGATGCAATGCCATGCTCTGAGTGTCACTAAACCTCTGACTACTAAAAGCTGAGACTGCACAATAGGATAGATCACACAGTAATTGCCCTATTCTGTTCATTTCCTCTGAAGAATGTGTATTGCCACTGTCAGAAGAGAGGCTACTGGGCTAGATGGACCACTGGTCTGACCCAGTAGGACCATTCTTATATTCAGAAGTTCCAATATCAGGTAGAAATAATCTGGACCCTTATTGGTTTTGTCAGAAGAGAGGCATGAACAGTGAAGAAGCATGAAAAAAGTAAGAAGATGGTCTCTGCATGTGTGGTGCTTTGAGGAAATAGTAATGCTGTTCTTTCAATAAAAAGAAAAGTTCACCATCATTAATTTCCTAAAATAAAAAATGTCCTTTATTCATGCCAGAAGCAGGATGTTGTCTCTTTATCAGTGGTGTGCACATCACTCCATTTTGCTATTATTCATATTATGGTAACTCTTAGAGAACTCGATCAAGGCCCTGTTGTATTAGGCACTGTACATGCATAGACTAAAATTAGCTTCCATACTTGCAAGTCTAGTACCTGCAGAAAATTCTGTACCTGCATATCTAGTTTTTGAAAATCTCTTACTGTAGAAGTGATTTGTCCTATCCTTAAAAAGTCAGGATTTTAAACAGAAAAGCAGGTAATTCAAGAGTGTATTTTTTCTTTAATAAACGTGAAACAGTCACATTGGTTTAACAGAACAAAAAGACCACCACCACTTGTAGATGGAAAAGTATGTATTCAGAACAATGCCGTACATAAAGATCTCAAGTCCTCATTTTCATTTCTTGAAATCTTGTAACTGAGGGACAGAGTGAGCTTTAAGTCCTATTGAAGGAAAGTGATTTTTCCAAATATGTATTACACAAACTCCTAACATTTAGAAGCTTTCAAAGATCCCTACCTTATAAAATCGTGCCATATCCTGCTTTTCTTTGATTTACTGAAATTTTCATACCATTCATGTAGCTAGCGTGCAGAATGGCAACCACCTTCCAACCTGTTGCCAATGATTCTCATTGATCTTTGGTCCGCAGCACCATTCACCAACTAATTAAGCATGTCACCTTCACTGACCTGAATATAGACAGACACTTTAAATAATGATCTCTCATCCAGCAGTCAGATTTGCTGCTTTACACTTTTCCACCTGTCTACTAGCTTGCAATTTTTTCATTGAATTATTTTAATTTTTAAGTAGTATTTTTAGATCATAACACCCAAGGAGTTAAGTCACGGGTAATTTTTAGATAGGACAATCAATATAAGAGAGAATCATTTCTGATTTATATTTAAACAATAAATCTGATTTGACAATCAGTTTCACAACAGAGGTTGGTTTAGCATTGATTGCTGAAATGCCCTATGAGTTTGTGTCAAGCAAATGTAAATTGGTGATGCAAACAGGCACTGTCCTTGGCACTTAAGCACGTCATGTACTACAGAACACAATAGTTTATTTTGCTGTTAAAAATAGTAGTGATCAGACCGTCATCATTCCAATACTGCTTCGAACTATTAGTGTATTAGGTACTATTAGGTATCTCAGAGGTGTTGGTCCATCAAAAAACTGGACTTCTATACAAAGTGAACTGCGATATAGTCAGAGATCCTGAATTTGGATTTATGACAATTAATTAGATTTTGTGGATTTTTGATGTGCTGCTTAGTATGTTAATTATTTCATCTTGCATGATTTCAGAAATTAAAAGCGGTGGTGTGTCACAAGAAAAGCAGGCCCTAAGCACCCTGATAATCAAGTGTAAAATTCACCCCTGTGCTGAGGGACAGCCATGTGTGGCTTGGACTAAGGTGCTATTTAATTGTGGTGCAGACCTTCAGGCTTGGGCTGGAGCCCAAGCAATGGGGCCTCCTGCCTCACAGGGTCCCAGGCTCCAGCCTGAGCCTGAACATCTACACTGCAGTTAACCAGCTCCATAGCCTGAGCCCTGCAAACCAAAGTCAGCTGACATGGGCTAGCTGCGAGCATTTAATTGCAGTGTAGACATCTACCATACAGCCTGAGTATCATGCAACTGGCCCTTAAAAATCCATAAAAGGCAATGGATTTCCCATGCGATGTTTCTTTTGAGTCAAAAGATGGACATAGCATCACTTTTAAATTTTTTATTATTGCCCTTAGAGTATTTCACATTTATCTAAACCGTGAGTTTCTGAGAACCTGGCTTGTCTAGACTTTCACCAAGAAGCATTTTCTTTTTAAAATAGCATAGCTCATTCCTTTGTTGTTTTTCACTTTAAATATGTCAGAAAGTTAGTGATTGGTACCTGATATTAATATCTCAAGAGACTTGAACATGAGGTTGGGGACCTAGTGACTGTTTATACAGCACCTAGCGCGTGGTGGCATCAGTCACTCTGCAGCCTCATCTAAGGATCTAGACTCTAACTGACATTATGTAAATGTTAACATTATCAAACTTAGGCAATCTCTCATTTTCTTTCTATTAAAAAAAGGAAAATTAAATGGAAAAATTTACTTGGGCAATGGTGATGTTCTACGATTAAAATCACCAATAGCAAACACAGAAACTTAAGTTTCAAGAGCAAATTAGTTTCCTTATTAACTTAGTCATGTTCCAGGAAGGTAGTATTTTCTGTTCCTTTTTAAAAATGTGTAAGCTAAACTGACTCAGATTGTCAGGCTCGCCACCCATCCTTATTCTAAGGAATTGTCCCTTCTTTAAATGACTTGCCCCTTAGGGTGACCACCTGTCTCTTATTTTAAGAGATGTCCCTTGACCCTGTTAAACATTAAATTAAAGCTTATGATAATTGCATTATATACGTGAGGGCAGTAGAAATGTACACTTGAGAGAAAAATACATGATATGCTTCGGGAAATGGTGTTTCCCTAAAACGTCCCTTAAAATAACTCATTGTTCCTTATTTTTCATTTGGTATTCCCTTATTTCCATCCAACAAAGATGGTCACTCTAGGAATGGTACATAGTGAAATTTACAAGCTATGCACTGCGGACTAGTTAGCATTGTTGGTTGAGCTTTTACATTACCTGATTTTATGCGATTGTGATGTATGGACCCTTAAGGACTGTGGTGATTTGGTGTGATTACTTTCCCTTTAAGATCTGGAACACTGTAGCTGGCAAAGTTAAAAAAAATTGTCAGCTGAAAGAGAATGGCAGTTGCAGCTGAAATTAGACACTGAATCCATTAGTGAAATTTATTTGTAAATATAGTTAAAAGTTCTCTCTGAATTCTAAAAAAGGATTTTAGAAACAGCCATATCCCAATGGCTTCAATGGGATTCTTTTAAAACAACAATATGATAATGATGGAAGAGGTTCCTTGCTAAAAAGAAAGCAAAGAAAGTTTTACATGGTCACATCTGGGAGAATGGACATTGAAGACATTAGAAGGAAAAAATCCATTTTCTTAACTCTGGTTGGAAGAGACATTTACCATCCTGAAAGATTTTTCCACCTGATTTATGAGGATTTGGATGAAGTGTTTAAAAAGCACTATCTTCCTCAAGCAAAATTCCTAGCGCAGAGAGAGAAATTTCATGTATGAAACCAAAAAAGAAGGAGAAAGTCTATCTGATTTCCTGGCTAATCTTAAAAAGCTCTCCCATAGCTACCACTTGGATAATCACCTGCAGAAATTCTCCAGGACAGCTTTATATTTGAGATGAGGAATCTAAATTAAAAGAGAAGCTACTGAGTATTATTCTCACAAAGTAATCTAAACTGAGAAGAGCGTTGGGATATTATGTTTCTTGTATTGGACAGATCAATACCTCAAACGACCATATAGAAATCTCCAGCTTTTGGATTCAGTCACGTGCACCTCATATGCCTACCCTTGTTTTCATGATAGTTTCTGGCCTACAATTCAAAGGGACTCCTCACATGTATAAAGCTAAGCATGTGTATCTGTAAGTATTAGCAGTATTAGGGTCTTACACACACTGTAAGAATTAGTTTTGGCTTGCTCAGATCACATGTAGTGAAAGAACTAGATGAAAAACAGGAGTGACAGAAACCAGAACATAAGCCTGATGGTATTTATACTTAGACCTCAAAGAATCATAGAAGATTAGGGTTGGAAATGACCTCAGGAGGTCATCTAGTCCACCCCTGCTCAAAGCAGGAACAACCCAACTAAATAATTTCAGCCAGAGCTTTGTCAACCCAGGCCTTAAAAACCTCTACGGATGGAGATTCCACCATGTCCCTAGGTAACCCATTCCAGTGCTTCACCACCGTCCTAGTGAAAAACTTTTTCCTAATACCCACCTAGATCTCTCCCACTGCTTCTTGTTCTGTCATCTGCCACCACTGAGAACAGCCTAGCTTTATCCTTCCTGGAACCCCCCTTCAGATAGTTGAAGGCTGCAATCAAATCCCCCCTCATTCTTCTCTTCTGCAGACTAAATAAGCTCAGTTCCCTCAGCCTCTCCTCATAAGTCTTTTGTCCCAGACTCCTAATCATTTTTGTTGCACTGTGCTGGATTTTCTTCAATTTCTCTAAATTCTTTCTGTAGTGGGAGGGGGCCCAAAACTGGACACAATACTCCAGATGTGGCCTCACCAATGCTGTACAGAGAGGAGTTATCACTTCCCTCGATCTGCTGGCAATGCTCCTACTAATGCACCCCAAAATGCCATTAGCCTTCTTGGCAACAAGGGCACACAGTTGACTCATAGCCAGCTTCTTGTCCACTGTAATTCCCATGTCCTTTTCTGCAGAACTGCTGCTTAGCCAGTCGGTCCCTAGTCTGTAGCAGTGCATGGGATATTTCAGTCCTAAGTGCATGACTCTGCACTTCTCCTTGTTGAGCCTCATCAGATTTCTTTTGGTCCCATCCTCCAACTTGTCTAGGTCACTCCGTATCCTATTCCTATCCTCCAGTGTATCCATGCTCCCCCCAGCTTAGAGTGATCTGCAAACTTGCTGAGTGTGCAATCCACCCTACCATCCAGATCATTAATGAAGATGTTGAAGAAAACCGGCCCCAAAACCTAGCGGTATTTAGTTTGAAATGATAAGAAAAGAAGGAAGAAGGAAAAAAATGTAAGAAAAACATTAGGACCCATGGCCCAGCTTGCAATAAATATAGAAATAATGAAGAAACATGCAATTGTTTAGTGAATATCAAAGGAATTGATATTGCAGGAACCTGTAATTGCTGGAGAAAGAAATTGTTCTCTTTTATTGGCTTGATGATAATTCCAGTGCCAATGTTAATGTAGACACTGAATCTGGAACGAAAATATTATTGTGAAAACAGAATCTGTAAAGGTCACTGAGAAACCAGAGAAGTAAGTGACAACTGCTCTTTCTGACAGGCATTTTTAAGCAAACTGGAATAATGAGTAGTCTTTTGTAATTTAAAAATTACAGGGCAGGGAGAATTGTGACATATAGTAATTTTAGACTGTGAAGACTGTTCGGTGCTTACTGCACCTTTTAAGGCCTTAAATATCTGGGCAGGTGAAGGTCAAAGAACTTGGCAGGTGGTGCCTGAACTGGGCAATGGAGTGTGTTGGGTGTAGCTCGGAAATAAGGATCCCATTCGGTGCGGTGGCTCAATTCGTATTTGTTGCTACTTTATTTTATTTGTTGTTCTGTTCCTACGAAGGCCTGTGTAGTTAATTTAAAAGGTGTATTTGGATTTTCAGGAGACATCACATTGACTTTAACTACTCATCCACAATGTTAATGTAGGTTTTTTAATATTTAAAGTTAGAAAGACTGCAAGATGAGAGAAATTCACAAAACAAGTTTATTCTTTAAACTCTCAAATTAAACACATTTGGGTGGAATGTGTACAAAGGAGCTTACAAGAGAAGGAATCATAACAAAGTAACCTTTGTTAATGTAAAAAAATATGACTAGTTCTCATATAAAACCTGTTTCTAAATGGAATTTTATCAATAGCCACTCACAGATCCTGGAATAACCCAGGAAATGTCTCCTCTTCAGACTCATTAGGAAATGTCCTATGTTTGTCCTTGAATCTTTCATATAGCCTTAGCAAGAGGTTTTATTTAAGGCAAAAACCTCTCGTGGGCTATTAAAGGTGTCCAGCTTTTCTCATTTAATTTTTTCAATCATATTGTGAATCAGAATACTAATCCTTCTCAGTTCCAAACAGTTCAAGGAACAGTTTGACTATCAGATGAAACAATGCCTAGAATTTTCATCCATATGTTACCAAGGAGATGCCATGCAGACGTCATTTTAGTGCTATAGTACCTAACAGGAACAGTAACTGACATTAAATATGCGATACACTCAAGGCTGGTCTACACATAGTTTTTGTCTCTGTATAACTATGTCAATTAGAGGTATGATTTTTTTACCAATATAGTTATACCAGGGTATGTCTACACTTCCGTGGCTCAGAGATCGATGCAGCAGGGCTGTGGAGACCCGCTCAGTCAATCCTGGAAGTGCTCTCTGGTCGACACCATTAATCCCCCCTTCAGAAAGGAATACAGCTGCGTCAACTGGAGGGTGTCTCCTGTCGACGCAGCACAGTGGAGACACCGTGGTACGTCAACATAAGTGATTCTACGGGAGATACGCTTGCATATCTCCCATAGACCATCAGAGGCAGTGTAGACCGAGCCTTCTCAAGGTGACTTATGCCAATATAGATTATTCCCCTTCCTATATGTGAATAAACTGTACTGGTATAAATGTGTCCACATGAGAGGACTAACACTACTTTAACTGTTCTACATACCATATAGTTGAAACAGTACAACTTTTGTGTGTAGACAAGGCCTTATGGTTGACAAGTTTTCATATTCATATTCTTTTCATCTAAAGTTATCCTTCATTCCCTAACGGAGGCATGCTGCCCAGTGGATAGGCACTGGCTAGACAGGCAGGAAATGTTGGGTTCTAGTCCTGGTTCTGCCAATGACTTGCTCTATGACCATAGGCCTCTTTGTATCTTGGGCCCTCTATCCATAACAGCTAATGATAATGATTCCAAATCTTCTTTGTAAAGTGCTTGACATCTATAGATGAAAAGCATTATGTCAGTGCAAAATATTATTACAATGATCAGAATTTTAATAATAATATTGCTAATTATGCACAGTTGTGATTTGAGGATTGTTTGATTGAAGCGTGTAATGATCTCATATTCTAGATACCTTAGTTGGGTACCTCGTTGTATTACTTTGTCTACAGTTTTCCTGAGGATGCTGCCTCTTGTATCAAGTGTATAACAGGTTCCATAAATAGCAGCTTTTCTATTTGTGAGCGAGGAGAGCGGGGAGTCAGCATAAGACAAGACTCCATTCAGATTTCTTGTATGCTAGGATTTTACAGACTGGAAGATCTCAAAGCAGTACGGGAGACTGAGGAAAAGAACCATGGTGCTCCATGTGCTTCTTTTCTGGGAGTTGGCTTCTCCATGCATTTTTAATACTGTGTTCAGGCTTTCTTTGTTTTATGTGAAATCTGTAATATAAATCTCTGCTATATAAAGAGGAACAAAAAACATTATTAGGAAAATCTTTTATTCTCATTTAGGGAGTCTTTGGCATTGGAGAATAATCAGAACACCTTAAACCATCTCTTCTGAAGGAACACCCTTAAACAATGGTCCCCAAACTATGGAGCATGCTTCACTAGGGGGACATGGTGCAACATTCAGGGGGGCATATGGCGGGCCTGGGATAGCCCCCATGGGGGGCAGGGAGAGAACACCATGGCCCCAGATCAGCTCCTCCTCCAGCCTCACTCCTCCGCAAACCTGTTCAGCCCCCAGTCCTGTTCTGTCTTCAGGCCTGGGTGAACCCCTACAAGGGGCAAGGAGGGAGCAGCATGCTCCCACTTCCCCCCCGAGACCAGCTCTGCCCCCAGCCTTGCTACCCTCCAAACCTGTTCAGCCCCCAGTCCTGCTCTGCCTCCAGACCCTGCTCCGCCCCCAACCACCACTTTGCTCTGCCCCTTGCTCCACCCCCAGTCCATCTCTGTCCTCATCATCCCCATACCAGCTCTGCCTCTAGCCCCAATTCCTCCTCCCTCCTCAGTTCTACCCAAGCTCGGATACGGCTGTGCTATAATGGAGAAGGGATGCGTGCAGATTCCATTCATGGTAAGAGGAGGTGCAACTAGAAACATTTCCACCACTGCCTTCAAATTAGTGCATCTCACTTTGGTAGAATGGCTGGTGTCTGTTACTTTATAATCGCAGATACGTAGTATCCAAAATTCAACAAATCAAAGTTGTTGTACGCATTAATTGAATACAGGAAAAACAAGAAAGACTCTGAGGTTCAAGTAAACGTAATGAACACATGGGCAATCTTTGGTAAATACAGAGCTATCTTTTTTGTATTATGCGAGACTTTTCTGAGATGAATTCTTCTTGGATTTGGGCTTGATTAAGTATGTATGGGCTCCAGACTGAGGTGGGGTCCAGTATTGTCCAAACCTTGTGTATGGAAATATCCAAAAGAGAATCTAAATCTCATGGATGTGTCTGAATTCATATTCAAAGTTAGGAATTATCTAACATATGTTTGTACAGTGTTGTATCATTGTTTTCTTCTTTTGTAGTAATTGACTTCTTTCAGGGAAATTGCCTTACAAATTTCAGTAAATCAAAATAATAAAACAGAATATCTGCAATGTAATATAGCAATAACATTGCTGCTGGAATAAAGTTACTAGGAGTGCAGTCTGAATGGTGAGAATAGAGTGTGGAAATTCAGCTCTCCAGCATCCTCTTCCTGACTCTGAGACTAACATGCGGGGTGACCTTGGGGAAAAGTCATTGCAAATCTCTGTTTACCCATCTGTAGAACTGGGGGTGCTGACAGTCCTCGACAGTTAATGTTTGTAAAATGCTTTGATATCCTCAGATGAAGTAAAAGTCTGGAGTGGTATTATATTAGTGATTCCAGTCTTTGATCAAGTTCTCTAATCTGATGTCTGGTGTTTATATATATTAGCAAACTGGTTTGTACAAAATTTGTTGACAGTTCTCTTTAGACCATGGGCCAAGGTAGCAGTTTAATGTTTCAATGACAAAGTCTAAAAGTGCAAACATCAGTAATGAGGAACCAACTAGAGAATAATGACTTTGATTTTCTGCTGGCAAGGCAGGATTTACGCTTTGCTGTGAAGTATCTTGTATGAAAAAGCAGCTGCTTTCCCTTTCCTCAGGAGTTGAAAGATGAATAGAAGGTGATAGAAGGTTTAGAACTACAATAGATAGGCCAAGGTGTGTTATCGGTGCTACTCATTTGCTTTTTTGATGCTGTCGGACTGGAGTGGTACGGTATTGTAACAGGCAACAGTAATGCAATGAGAAATAAGTACAATAAATCAAGAAGAAAGCAACAATGTTACTTTCTCTTAAAGTTTAATTTCTCTGAAGAGGTGCATAATGCAGACCCCAGGAAGCTACAGATGACAGCCGGTGTGTGTACCCATCCCAGAGGCAAACGCTATGTTACTCCTGAATCACTATTCAGCCAACAGAAAGCTGTTGATTATTCGCACACTGTTTTGTAAGTAAAGGTAGATTTAAAAGTAGTACACACGAGAGAAAGCTTATGTGCTTTCCATGGACTACTGGGGCTATAGCCGTGACTCAGATCCTCGTTGCTGAAAGAATTAGTGTGTGCCACCCTATTTATTCCTCATTTTAGCATGAATGGAAAATTGAGAACATGCTGTTTGACTTGACGTTAGTGTCGTTTTTTCTTTTTTTACACAATGCTGTAGAGTGGATAAGATTAACAAGAATTTAAACAGCTATTTCTAAAGTGCCGAATTAGGGGTGGGTTATCCGAGGACAGAGTCAACCTATTAGGAATTCACATGACTGCTGCATTTACCTCAGAGATCTATAGCCCACGATCCTTTTTCTGTTTAATATAACTACTCACTTGATTCCAAGGGACGTGTTGCTAGGATGTCAGGATTGAAAGATGGAAGGTATTGTTTATTTGATTTGTCTTTGGAGATACTGATGGTTAAGGAAATACATAAATGAGGGTGAGCCTGCGATAGCCTAGCACATAGCTCCCTCTTACTTCTCATGCCATCTGCCATTGTAGTATGTGCACCCTAAAAAGTAAATTAAGGGTAAGCGAACACAGCATGACCCAAATCTGATAGAATCAAATTATTTTATGAAGCTTGGCTATTCCCGGCATTAGCTCTAGGCATTGGCATTAGCTCTGTCTGTAGTGCCATTAGATTCGGCCATACAGATGTTGTCCTGGGATGCATAAGTGGATCCCTCTGCTACTGGCTTACAAACCCTGCAGCAGCAGGCTAGCAATAGTCCTCGGCCTCCTTGGCCAGCATTTTGTATTACGTGGAGCAGGTGCTTGGTGGTGCTGATGGTAGGTCAAGGAATTCAAGCCATGCAAACGTGCTCTATTGGCAATTATAGTATAACGTGGCTATTATGAAAAGTGAAAATAGTCCCATGTCTCTGCTAGCATTCAGATGTCTCACGTCTGCCATTGCACTAGTGCCCTGGTCACTTGTTGAAGTGGCGTCTGACTCTCACAACTGATCGTTGAGTCTGTACCTCCCTGCCTCCACAGAACAGTGCTCCTTGACTAATGAGAATGCGTTAAATGCCTTTGCTGAACATAGCTAGTTCTTTGGAAAAGGAGAGAAGGTGTATACAATATATAGTACTGTGGGTCCCTGGTCAGGGCCCCCAAATGGTACCACATGCAAATGTTTGATAATAACAACAATAATAAATAAGACACTGTTTATTTGTGGAGTAAGGACGTGAGGGTAGGTATTCACATGGACTTTGGAGGTTTACTTAACCATCTCAGTCACCTCCAAAAAGTAGTATCTTAGAAGCCTTTCCAAATTTGGGTTAATAGTACATGGAGGTTCATATTTCCCCCCCCCCTAGCTTTTTCAAAATTCACATGGGAATTTATAATTAATTCTAGGATTTTGCCCCATTTGTTTCATGTCCATGTCAAGTAATGTTCGTCTCCTTCTAGGAAGACTGAAGACCATCAATTAATTTATATGACGAGCTTTTAAAATAGAGGGTCTCCAGTACTTTGCACATATCTAACACTAGTCATCCAGAGAATCTCTGTGAATTTTACAGTCAGGAATGAAGCATATATTTAGCCCCTGTGAGGTAGCTAAGTAGTAATATTCTCAGTTTTACACATGGATAAACTAAGGCATAGTGACATATCTAAGATAACACAGCAAGCCAGTGACAGAGCTGTAGTAGAATCCAGGAATCCTGCTCTAACCACTGAATGTATTCTCTCCCTTTAATTTCTACACATCTCAAGAACCACAACAGAAACTGGGAAAAATGACTATATCCACAGCTTTTCAAGCCAATTGCTAATTGATACATGACACTACCACTACAGTGCTGGTTTAGATGACAGTTCACGCCCATCTACTGTCTATTGGTGTTACTGTTTCTGCTTAAAAAACTGTATTTGGCATCACACTTCAGAGCTTGTAGAAGGATCCTGCGAGGAACAGTGTTGGAATTCATTTAGGAACATTTCATCTTGTCATTAATGCTGGCTATCTTCTCATCTCTCAAAAGTTACAGCACTGTTTTTTGGCAGGAGCCCATTTCTTCCTTAGAGGAGGAAAAAGTTCTGTCTTCACAAGGAATTTGGTAGTTGGGTGCTGATCAAAAGGGTAATAACAGTCTATAGGGATATCAGTTCCTGGAGATCCCAGGAAATATTCTTCCCTTTTTCTACTCACCCCTTCTAAAAGCTTCTGCAGATAATGAAGTCTTGAATTTATTAAAAGGACCCTTTGATAGGCTGACAGACTAGAAATTTGAACCTCCCTAAAAACAAACAAATAAACCTCCCAGCTTTTGTTCATTTAAAAATATCCTACTGATGACTAAAATATGACTGCCTGTTCATACCAAAGGCTGCAGCAGGGAACAAGATGGCTCAAAGTATTGGTTATGTGACATGACCTACCTTAATCTCTTCGGTTGCCAATTTAAGATCAGTTAACACCTATAACTCTAGTGTTGCCGCTAATCCATCCACACACACAAATCTCTAGCTCAAGTGTGATGGTGCTTTAAACTTCAGCTAGCTGTCCTGGAATCATTCAGCCTGGGACTGGGACTTGAACGCTGCATTTCGGAACTGTCCCACCCAATTCAGGATGGGTAGCCACCCTATTCGTGACTTCCTTAGCTCTTCTGAACCCAGCCCTACATGGTGCATATTTTGACTGCTTGTATTGGACCTCTAAAGCAGCACAACCATTTCCCTAAGCCTGTCCAAAGTATTCCTCCTTACCCTCACATATGTTGTGCAGAGGACAGCATGCCATAGTAACATGTATGGCATTATACACGTTGCAGTCCAGATAGTTAACTAGACAGCACCATCTAGCTTTCAGTTGGTGCACATTTCACCTTTCACTACCATCTTGCACTTACTCAGTGTGTAATTAAACCTTCTTTAATCAGGGGAGAGATTGTTGCATCAAGAATGTAGAGGATAGGATGGGTCTCCCCAAAAACAGTGGGTATGGACATATCATTGGGCCCCAATTTGTCTCAGTTGGAAAAAGCTGTATTTCCAGAAAAACCTTGCATCATTGGTCTGTCCATGCATCCCACAGAGTTGTCCACAGTCTGTCCTTTGTGGTCCACCCATGCCTGAGAATGATGGAGTAGTATCCTTTTCAGTTTATGTAATCATGTGCCCCTTAGAGGAGGCATCTAATGGGCACGTGTGTGCAATGGATGGCAACCTCACAGTTTGGAAAGCCCATTCACTTAAAGCCTCTATTATTTCAGGGACATTTTGAATCTTAATTACCCAGGAGCGAACCAGAGTTATAGCTGCTTTGTAAACCTCCATCACCACAGCACCGACAATTAACCCTATAGCAGTCGGGGGTTTCCGGCTTCCAGATGGCAATACCCACTTTTGGACTGGACTGCTTCATCCATGTATCCTGTGCTGAATGATCAGGGCAATCTCACACAGTTCCATAAAAGTGGCCTTCCTCATGGGAAAGTTGCTGGTTATGCCAGAGCTGCAAGAAAATGTAGTCTCCCCATCCAGAGATGGTGGTATTGCTACACTTGAATTGGTCAGCAAAGGGAGATTCCTCACTTGTGAAAATTCTTCATGAGCTGTCTCTACTCCACCAGCATAATCCCCAAAGCACATCCCCACCTTCTGAGAGGAAGAAGCCAGAACCAAAAGGCCCTCCGGCTTGTATTTGCCTCCTATTCCCGAAAAGAGAATTCCATGAATGCAGGTCATTCATTTGGCGCAGATCATAATTGTGATTGGGATCTATACCTTCACACCAGAATGCAGGTCACGAGTGCAAATCCAGCAGTGGTGTATGTAATGAGTTGCTGAGCTGACGTCACTTCTGCCCACATGCTCGGAAAGTCAACTTTTCCCACAACACTTTGTGAAAGATTTCAAAGAGCCGCTCACATTATTGCAGTGTTAGGGACCAAGAAGGCTTAGAGGCTCACTTGGTTTAGTGTAGTGCCAGTGTGGGCGATCTCACTCAAGCTAGTCTAGGTTAACCGAAAGGTGATGGTTTTGTGACGTGTGGCTTCTGTGAAATGACTTGGTGGCCTCAGTACCATTCCTAGCAGACACTAAACGACAGCCTCTTTGGAAGAGAGGCCAAGGATTTAAGGAATACAAAATATAAAATATTGTCTTAATGAAGCGGGGTTCCTTCTAGGTCAACCGTGAGGCACCTGGGTGCAGAAGTCTGAGGATGCGTGCACTACTGCTGTCCATGCTGTAACTATCCAGTAGCTAAACAAAAGACTGCAGCCTGGGGATTCTCCATCCAGCACCATTCATGAGCCCTACAGTTCTAGACTGTTGCTCTCCTGTGCACTCAATGTTAACTCATATGTGAAGCTTGCTTCTTTCTTCCACTTTCTCTATCAGCCCTGTTCTTGTGAGCTGGCGGGAACTGAAATTGTTATGAGGTGGGATTTTTTAAGCACTAAAAAAGCACTAAAATAATATTTATTGCTTTAATTACATATTTGTAAAATGCTGGTAATCATAATGTGACTTCAACTCATCAAATCCTAGGCTACAAAACTTAGCAAGTGAACAGGAATAGACATTGCAGAACAGCTGAAAAGAATCGAAGTCACCCCCATCTCCCACCCTCAAATCAAAGGCTGGCTGAAACATTATGTGAAGACAGGGTTAAAATCAGTATTCACAAACTAAAACACCTCAGACACTAGACAGGAATACATGCATTTGTCCGAGGGGTGGAGGAGAGGCGGCTCTGCAGAGAAAACCTTGCAGCTGAGATGGAAAAACAATCAAGATGCAAGGAAAACTACGCACACTAAAATTGATTACCACAAACCTGAAAGGGGTGGAGCAGTAGCAGAGGCGTGCGAGGGGAGAGTGGGATGAAATGAGTGGTGAGCATACAAATCCAAGAGAGCAAAAATCTGAGCTATAAATTGCTGACTTGTTGGCTGCAGTTTTTTTTATGGACCACGAACAGGAATTTGTGTGGCATTCTAACGCACTTCTAGGCCTGCAATTGCCCCTTTGGTGAGCATTAGTCGTTCCAAGGCATAGACATCTGTTGATGAGGAAAGCCATTGGGCTAGATGCAAGCTAAATTAATCACTCTAGCTGCAGGTCCATGAAGCTCCGCAGCCAAGGAGGTAACACCATGTTTTGTGGGGGAAACTCCAGAGGCAGCAAAAATGATCACCTTGGCTTTCCATAGACACCTCTTTCCGTCTCATCTGATATGGGGCCATTTAGGTGTTGGGAATGATGAGCAAGTCCTTCCACTGAAAATTAGTCTGATCAGGAGGTGTTTTAAATGGGCCACAGTTCAAGTTTCAGGGCTTTCCATGACCACAGCTGTGTTCAGGAAGTCAAGCAGGTGGAAGGGGAAGGAAGGCAATAAATCCCATAACCACATAGAAAAAACACACTCTATCCCTGTTGTAGCTGCTGCGGGCTGCAAAGCTTCAGCTGGAATGGCTGAATGTCTGGAGGACTATGACTATCAGAACACAGAGCTGAGGGAGCTAATATAAATGAGTGCTTCCCACCCCAGGCAGCTCCGTGATGTTCATTGCTTTCCGATTGTGCCTGTGAACCAGTCTCCCTGCTGCAGAGCCAGCATACCCAAGGCTTGCCCCATTCCATTCCCTTTCTTAATACTGTTTAATGGATGAAAGCTAACATGGTGCCATAGATAAATACATGCAAACAGTGAGACAAACGACCAGACATTCAGACTTAAGGCTTACCCACTTCTTTCACTTACAGATACTGCTTTGGAAAAAGGCACAAGAAGTAAAATGTGCCTTGTAAAGAGACAGAATCAAAGTCGATATGCACAAAATGCAACCGTCCTAGAAACTAAACTGTTCAGAGTTTCCAGGTGCCAATCATTTCATGTTGTGTTTTAAATGTGGGCTTGGGGAGGCAGTTTGTTCACACTTCCAGTCTATTGCTCTTTAGAAATCTAATCCTTCTCCCATTAAATCAAACAGTAACACTCCCATGTACATCCATTGGAAGATCAGGCCCTGTGCTGGTGCTGTCAAAAAGGGCTGTGGAGGTGACATTCTGATCTTGGAGCAGGCAGCGCTCCACATTATTTAACAGAAACCTATCTGGCCAGTCTGTGGTAGCAACAGTGATGAGCTATAAAAATGATCTCCAATCTCTTTGTCCCAAAACAGTGGCTGCAATACAGAAAGTATAAAAGATGGTAAAATGAGATCCTCGGGGATCTAACAAGCAGCTGGAAAGAAAGAACATGAGGGTTGCAAGGCTGATTTTCTTAAATTGATTTAGGTTCTTTAAAATATCTGCTGGTTACTTTTGCAAACCTGAACTGAGCTTTTTCTTCATGATTGCAAGTGCACAGTAGTTCCCCCACTCTGCCTGTCTTTTCTGTGACTGCCTGCGGATAACAAAGTGAAATGTACAAGAATCTTGCTCTCTGAAGTGCTCACAAAGGCAGGATCCTTATACCTCAATGCCACAATATGAGAACATAGCAGACAAACGCAGCTGAGTAAAGCATTCTATGCACACGAGCCCGCAGTCTAAAATGTAATTGCTAGGTCAAATCTTTCAAGACAGCAGTGGCTTCAACGTGGTTTCTCTGGTAACAATATTCATTTTTGAGCACAGTTTGTAGCCAGTAGATTGGAATAGATTTGGCAGGATAAAAACATGTTTCTAGTTTTTTACCTTATATGTGGGAACAGGTCCAAGGTGTATAACTATGGGCCAAATTCTGTAGTCCACCAAAACTTACATTTAAATATCATGCCTTTAAATTGCATGCTGTCCCCTGGGCTTTAATATGAGTTTTGCTGGAGTAAGGACCACAGGGTTTATGCATTTATACTTAAGATGCACAAGGCAGATCTAGAGCTAAATGTAGAATCACCAAAGCTGGGTTTGTTCATATCTAGGGTTTTGTTTCAGGTTTATATGTTATTCAGCCACTTGCTTAACGTAGCTCATTGTTAAGAAGAAAAAAAAAAAGAGTGACTGTAAAAGGAATGCTATGGCGTGCCATGGCTTCCAACTAAAACTAAGATTGTTTTAATAGCCAGTCTGAGTGAGTGCCACATGGCCTGTGAAATTCAAGCTGTTTTGGGGCGAACCTCCAAAAGATTGAGATTTGATTAGATTTGGTCTGGATAAACCCTGTCGAGTTCAGATGCTTCTTCAAAACCCAGCTGATCGTTTTCAGATCCTTTCCCTCCCTTGTGTCCTCTTTTTCCCAAACACAATCAAATGCTTTTGTGCCCCAACACAAATCCCCAGCCCTAGTGCTCTTCTTCCCAAAAATAATCTCTGTGTTTCTTTCGCCAGCAATGTCACACCAGTGGTTCTGTCCATTCACAGACTCTCATCTTCTCTTTTTACCACACCTAAGAGACTGGCCTGTTTTGATAGTGTCCTGTCAGAACCACTGCAGGGTTTCAGCAGGTGTAGCAGTCTGTCAATGGCTTCCTATTGCCTACACATGTGGGTTTCCTGGGCTAGGTGCCACATGGTTCACTGCTTATTTCTGGGAGAAAGAGGAGGGTGTGGAGAGTGTAATCTTTAAAGACAACAGCCATCATACATTGCCCGACATCAGGAAGATAGGAAAGGATGCCAATCTGAAATTACTTGACACATAAAGGGTGGGTTTGGTTTGATGAGTGGGCTGAGGTTTAGGGGCCATTTATAATTATCAACAATTATCATGACAATGGAATAAGAATTTAGCTAGTAGTTTTGCTGATGAGGCAAAAAGAATAATGCTGCTTTATCCTGCTTGTTTTATCAATAAGCTAAGCAGATGTGCCTCAGAAAGCACACAAAGACAGATGTACCCGATATCAAATAGTCACTTTTCTCAGGTCATTTTTCAGACCATGAACCTGTAACCTACTTATCATAGAGAAAAAAACCCGCCTTTTCAAAAGTGCTCCTGTATATTCTTTTCCCTAGTGTGAAAGTGCACTTAAAATGGTGACATACGTCATTTGTGCCTTTGGAGAGAGAATACAACATAAGTGACACTTACCACTAGGAATTCTTGTGATGGTGAGCCAGTCATTGAGAAGAAAAGTAGTGGGGCTTGCATATATTTGCAAGTACATGGCATCATAGAAATTAGAGATGGAAAATGCCATCTACTCCATCCCCAGGGGGCTGTGCACGATTGTTGCTCTCCACTGTTTTACACAGCTGAGGTTTTTTTTAGTGTTCATCCATTTACAAGGAGACACTTGTAGTTTCCCATGAGGACCAACATACTCCACAAAGCCCCTCACCTCACATACCCCTTTCAAGAAAGCCCATGTAACCGTGGCTCAATCTATCACAGGATCTTAAGATTTCAAGTCTGATACAATATTCACCATTATAGTTAGTATGGATTAAAATCTAGTACAGGTGGAATTAAAATAAGAATTTAATTTACAATTCTAAATTTAAATTTAGAATTAAGGCCTGTGGCCTTCTAGTTAAGGTGTAAGATTAGGACGCTGAACCTGAAGGTTCAGTTCCCAGGACTGCCTCAATCTTCCCATTTGGCATAGTATTATGTTTCATCTACCTGATCTTTAAAATACGTCTGATGATTCTTCTGTATCTCACAAGGTATTTTGTATAAATCATGGGAGGTGCTCAGATACTACAATGATGGGTGCCAAAAAAGTACATAGATTTAAAAACAGACTAAAAGGAATTCTCTCATATAGGCCCTAAACCTTACACACACACCTACATACAGGTCCAAAAGGCACACAGTATATCAGACCCAATGTGGTTCCAGCAGTATAGTGAGAGGAGAGGCTACTAGGAACCAGGACAGGGGTTCTGCACACCTTAGACACTGTAGGACCCTCATCCATAGGGTACCCTGCAATGTCCACGTACAGCAACTCAGCTACAGAAGGTGGACCCATGCCACTGTGTGGATCCTCCAGTCTTTCCAGTTCTGCTAGGTGCTGTACATACACACGTTAAAACAGAGTCTGCCCCAAAGGGTTTACAGTCTAAACCAGTGGTTTTCAATCTATTTACCATCGTGGGCCACATATGCAACTCTCTCTGTGTTATGTGGGCCACATCCACATAAGAGATATAGACCACCTGTATGACACTGAGGATGTCACGCGTGCTGATTGGGCTGCAAGTGGCTGGCGGGCCACGGGTTAAGAAGCACTGGTCTAAATAGACTAGACAGGCAAAGGGTAGGAGGCAGGAAGTGGAGCAGAGAGAGATTAAGGACCTGATTTGCAAAAGCCTTTAGAACCCACAGCTGAGGTCAGATTTTCAAAAGAGCTCAGCTACCATGTAGGCACTGAAACAGGTGGTTAGATTTTGCAACAGGTCTTTTGAAAATCTGGCCACAGGTGCCACCGTGGGAGCTAAGCACTTCTGCAAGTCTGGCCCTTATTTGGGTGCCTAACTGGGAGTTGTTGAGTCCTTTTGTAAATGTGATCCCACGTGACTTGCCAAAGCCCACTCAAGAAGATTGAGACAGTGCTGGGATCAAACCTAGAATTCCTGAGTCACAGGCCAAGGCAAGGCCCTCCTTCCTCTCCACCTGGGTAAAGATGTGACGATTTGGCCTGTACCTAATAAGTGTTATAGGTTCTTATTGAAATACTATAGTAGCAATCACTGCTTTAAAACTGTGGCTGAAATCTGATTGGGATAATGTGCCATGACTTTGTGACAATACAAATGTAAAACTAACATCACATTAAGCCAAGTTATGTTATAGGATATTTAAACAAGAGAGCAGGAGCTACACAATAAGGAAGCCCTTAAAAACTGGAATGATTTCGTTTGAGCTAGCTAAATGATTTATTCTACAAAATTAAGTTTTAAAGCTACAGTGTGCTTCAAGATTTTTCACGGCTTTTAAAAGACGTCATGTTTCTCAAGTATCCGCTGCACTCAAAGTTGTTGGGGTTTTTTTACATTTATAAAATTGGGGTTTTTAAATTAACATGAAGCCTGAGTAACCAAACAGTTTTGTGAGGCGGTCTGCATAGTAATTAGGCACCAAGATAGCTCACTAAACAGATTCATCACATATTTTTTAAAGCCAAAATGGACCATTATGATCATCAAGTCCAACCTTGAGTGTATCTCCAGTCATAAAATTTCACCCAGTAATTCCTGAAGTGAAGGGAATTATTCTTCCCTGCTGCATTAATGAACACTATCGAGCCCAGTAACTTGTGGTTGAGCTCGATCATGTCATTTAGAAAGACTTCTCATCTCAATTTAAAGATTATTTAAAGATGAGGCCTATTCCCCCACACCAGTCTCTACCACTGCTTCAGGCAGGCACGCAAACCAGCGTGTGCATGGCTTTGTAACTGTCAGGAGGTGTGATGGTTCTGTCGCCTGCATACTGAACTTTTAAATGTGAGGAGTCTGTATGTGCGTCTGCCGGAAGGCTGTGTTGTGAGGCAGTTCGAGAGGGCAGAATCTTAGAGAACAGGACACATATGCTTTGCTTTCTCTTTCATGGAGATGCCGTGGTTCTCCTTTCTGCCTCTGCTGGTTTCCATAGTCTGAAATAGAAGTCTTCTAACCTGAAAATGCTCATTGTGCATGGGAAATATAACACCCCATGTTTGTATCTTGCCTCTCTTGCTATTTCCCACATTCCAAGTCAATGTCTAGCATTCTGTTTAGTCCCTTCACAGGATTCCTATTAATCCACATCAACAAAAGGGAGACACACATGCAGGTGACTGCACATTCTGTTGCCACTTCATGGCCTTGCTGATGTGCAGAAGATCAGACATGGGAACATTTTTCTGCACTGCTGAGTACTGTGTTAGGCCACGTCTGGAGTGCTGGAGGGAGTCATGTAGCCCCCAGGCCAGCCTTTGGGCACCTCAGATACAAACATGTTGCTTAGTGGTAGAGGATGAAATAATAAAGCTTCAGTAGTGCTAAATTAGATTGAGATGGGGCAAGGATAGGCAAGGTGGTGGAAAAAATGTTCTTTGGGAGCAACAAAAATCCCAACTCTATTAAGCTAGCTTTATTTGGGAGAGAGCATAATTAATTCACACTGTGACTTTAAGACATAAATGTGGGTGCTGCATGCAGTGGTCCTGATCCTGCTCTCAGACCAGTTTTACAGTAGGACGATGCTATTGACTTAGTGGAGTTACCTTGGTGTGAGTAAGATAAGCACCAGGCCCAATATCTTTCCAAGTCACCCTTCCTGCTTCCCCTGGGAACGACTCATGGAAGTAACTGTTCCCCAGCGTGAGAAAGGAAGTCACAATCTGACCTCGTTAGATCTACAGTGGGACATGTGGCATCACGCTGCGTACATTAGTCTATTTTATGGCATGAACAAACTGAAACTCATTAAAATATACTTCTCTTCTAGGGAAATCAGTTGTAAAACCTCTCTCATATGTCACGAAACAGTCCAAACAGTATCAATAAACATAGCTTAACATTTTTCTCTTAATTTCCTCAATTATTTGTCATCATCTGTTCAGATCTATGCTGTCTCGTGAAGTTTTCTGCACTGAGCACGATCTGTGCTTGCAAAAATCAATGCGTATTTGAACTCAGCAAAATAAAGTCTAACAACAAGTTACATTCGAACCGCTAAGATAGATGTGGGTCTAAGCTGAGTAACCTGGTTTCTGGAACACGTGGTTTCATTGTCTCCTTTTCCCCAATTCCTGGGGTATATTATTCCTTTTCTGTCTGTAAAGTATCTTATTTAGATTGTGAGCTCTTCAGAGCAAGAACCTTTCCTTAGTAGATCAGATTCTCTTCTGGTTCTCTGACATGGTTCCTTTACACTGCTCTGGCAGCACAAAGGGGCTATAAAATGGCTGGATTCTCAGCTGATGAAATCCCCCAATAGCTGTTACTTTAAGTATGTGACAAATACCTTAGAACTAGCCCCACAAACAGTGTCCCCCAATTGGCTCCTTTTCATGCCTGCCCTCTTGTGTTCAGCAAGTATTGGCCCCAATAGGAATCTGTGCTTCTGTGTGTTTTCTTTGTAATACCAAGGATACTCGTGGGTGTTATTAAATAATAACAAATTGTGAAAATGACATCCATTATTTGACACTTTCACTCACATCAGGTTCCATATAATAACCCACAAGAGAGATGCTTTATTTAAAAAAAAAAGATCTAGCATCACCTAGCCAGGTTTTAAAATCCTTGAGATTTCTTTTGCTCTCTCTCAATTTGATCTCTGCTTAATAGGAATGATTGGTAGGGTACACACTGTAATTGTACGGCCATTTGCAATTGTGGACAGCATTTTTCCAAAGCTGCTGTACACTTCCTGCACAGGATGTATTGAAAACATTGCTCTTTTCTACTTGTTTTGCTTGCTCTCCCCCTAAAGTAGCAGGTGTCATGATCCACCCTCCCTCCCCCCACTCCGATAAAAAAATGACCTGACTTCTTGTACATACAAGCTACCAAATCTCCATGACCTTCTTGTCTTGCCCAATGTCAAGTGAACTCTGCCCCCCCCACCGTTAGTACGCTCCCAACTACTTCCGTTCAATAAGATAAGCGCACCTGACCTGACCCCGCACTTTCAGATTTCTCAGCCTTCGTAATTCCATATCCAGAACTTCCTTTCTGGTCTTTTCCAACACTTGCCTGCAATCTATGACCTGGTAATCGCCACCACATCTATGACTGCGACTTTGTCCTGAATGATTTCTCTTAAGGCTGTGCTTTGATTTTTCAGTTCTGAAACCAGAAACGTTGTGGAGGGGCATCGACTTAGGGCAGTTTCGTGTCAGTTAACTTACTGGAGTTTCACTGAAAAGCTGTATTAACAGCAGTGCTATCCCCCTGCCAAGCAGACAGGCTATATTATGGATTTGAGCATTGCAGGGCTGTGCAGTCACAGCTCAATTACATACTAGGATTTCTTTCCTCAAGAGCTTTTGGGAATATATAGATAACCTTTGGTTTGTTTTCAATATTTGCTCTTCCGTTCAAAGATCGTCTAAGTCTAGATCCCAGCATAGGAGAAACCAAACAGAATGAGATCTTTTGGTAATATACAGGCTAGACAATGATGGTGTGTGATACAGCAGTGTGGCACAAATCACACTCCATCATGTGATATTGTTGATGGTGTGCATTTATATTCCTCTCTTCATCTTCCTTTTGTTTAAAATATAAATCAAAGGTAATGAACAATGCCAGATTTACAGACAAGATTTTAAAAAATGGGTACCTCAAATTAAGCTACTAAATTTATATTTAGGCTCCTATTTAAGTACCTGAGCACCAGCAGATTCTGTTGTCTGGAGATATGGATGCTCAGGACTTTTGAAAACCATCTACTTAGTTAAATGCCTAGCTATAGGCACCTATTTTTGAAAATCGTGGCTGTTGGAGATTGAAATCCTCCATTTGGGCACAGAGCAGGTACAGCACTTGCGGCACCTGTCAGATTCCTTCCCTGGCTTGAGATCAGGCCCTCAGTGGCTGGCTGCTTTGTTGAGACAGCCAGTGAGATATTAATTAGAATGACAGTCGTGACGATGGCTTTCTGACGTTTATTAGTCGCTAACCTGAGATGATCAATTCCTTTCCCATGGTGATGAATGTCTGTAAAATAGGACTGATTTCTGATCACTAGCAATCCGGGCCAGTTTCATACCAGCGACCTAGAGGAGAAAGGTTCTTTGTTCTGTTATCAGTCTCCAGAGCCTAATTTTTCATATTTTAATGCTTCAAAAGAAGCTGCTACAAAATAGTATCTACCAAAAGCAATGGGATCTGCTCTATACAAAATCAGTCATCTGCCGGAAGTGATGATTGCATTGCACTACAGAACAGAACTTATTGTGCCCTCCACTTGGTATCATGATGACTTTGTTCTTGCTTTAGCAGCAGGGTGAGACGTGATAGTCACAAAGTTGAGGACATTATTTGTGATCACAACACGTTAGCCTTTTTAAAAATCAAACCAGCAATTTTACATACAGGGAAGGCAAAGGCATTTGATTCTTTCTGGCATCTCCTCTTGAGCTGTGGCATTGACTTGTAAGCTAACCATCACCTTTTGATGCAGAACTAGCTGGAGCACATCAAATACATTCCCATGGATTGCTGCGGTTGAGCATGCTGGAGCACTTTCACAGAGAGAGCTTAAGTATGTGTTTGTGTTTTTTTGGCTAGGGGCAAAAGATTGACCACACATGTGATGATTGCCTGGAGGAGCTGTTCCTTTGCCCTAAGGGATCCAGAAGGTATCTAATATGAGGGCTGGGGATATGAGCAAAAGTGGGTCCCAACCCTATAATGCCTGCTGGGGATGCGCCTGGAAGCACAATAATGTGACTTAAACCAGATAACCAGGATACTTGGCAGGGAGCCAATTTGTGTTTTACATCTCAAGGCAAATTGGACACAACTTCTATGCCCTCATAAGTTTCCAAGAGCAATTTTTGGAGGGTGAGAGGGAAATAAAAGGGGGAATTTAAATAGTGTATTATTGGTGGAGATTGACTGGATGGGAGACACAGTACAAGTGGTTGAGGGTTTTATGGCTGGAGAAGGAAGGTAATTCATACAAATTTACACAAGTTTCTTCTTCACTCTCTGCCTTAGATATTTCGCTGAAACAGAGCTAAGTCTCAGGATAGGAAAAGAGAAGACCATCAAAGAGGAGGTTAGCAGCCACATGCACAGTATTTCACTTAGGAAGAAACAATCAGTTGCACACATATCAGATGGCAAATAACTGCCTGAGAAGGAGTACTGTTGAAAGGGATCTGGGAGTCATAGTGGAATCATGCTAAATATGAGTCAACAGTGTAACACTGTTGTAAAAAAAAGCAAACACCATGCTGGGATGTATTATCAGGAATGTTGTAAGCAAGACACGAGAAGTAATTCTTCTACTCTACTCTCCGCTGATTAGGCCTCAACTGGAGTATTGTGTTCAGTTCTGGGTGCCACATTTGAGGAAAGATGTGGACAAATTGTAGAAAGTCCAGAGAAGAGCAACAAAAATGATTAAAGGCCTAGAAAACATGACAAAAGAGGGAAGATTGAAAAAATTGGGTTTGTTTAGTCTGGAGAAGAGAAGACAGAGAGGGGACATGATAACGGTTTTCAAGGACATAAAAGGTTGTTACAAAGAGGAGGGAGGTAAATTGTTCTCTTCAACCTCTGAGGATAGAACAAGAAGCAATGGCCTTAAAGTACAGCAAGGGAGCTTTAGGTTGGACATTAGGAAAAAATTCCTTATTGTCAGGGTAGTTAAGCACTGGAATAAATTGCCTAGGGAGCTTGTGGAAACTCCGTCACTGGAGATTTTTAAAAGCAGGTTAAACAAACATCTGTCAGGGCTAATCTAGATAATACTTAGTCCTGCCATAAGTGCAGGGGACTGAACTAGATGACATCTCGAGGTCCCTTCCAGTCCTATGATTCTATGGTCTATGATTTTCATCCGTAGTCACCTGCTGCCAGACTCTGCAGGTTCTGGAACCTAGCCAAGTTTCTATTAGAGGGGAAAGATGTTTCCTCATCCTCTGCTGTTTGTATGTCCACTGACCTTGTGCTGCTGTTCAGCGCAGTCAACGACATGTAAAGAATAACAGGGAATGACTGTGGAATTACAATCTGAGGTACCAGTGATATTAGAAAATAATGCCACTCTCATCCTAGCCTCCTATTACTTCGTTTGGCAGACTGTTAGAAGACCAAACATTAAATCTATTACATTTATTCAGTGAATAAAATCTTACCTTTTGTTTAAAAGATGCAAATAGCAATTTAGCTGATTAATACATTGCACCAAAATGCAATTTCCTTTTACTAACAAGTTCGTCTGAGATTCAAGATTAGTCCTGGAGATGCATGTTTTATTGCACTGCCAAGGATTCTAGGGACACAGCATTGCAACTAATAGGTACAGAAAGTTGCACTTCCTTAACAGTGAAACACTAAAAATAGCAGCAGCTGTAATCATATGTCATCAGCCATAAATCAATAAGAATGTGCTGCTGTACAATCTATTGATTTAGTGCAATTAGAGTAAAACAGGGCTATTTTGGGCTAGCCTAGAGTCTGAAAAGAGCAACACTTGAGTGTGTTAAGTTGTTTGCCCTTGTAACATAGAACTTGTTCACTTCTGGTTACATCAGAAACATATTCTCTATTTTGCTTGTTTTTCTGTATTTGAATGGTAAGAGGAGGAGGAGGAAAGAAAAGAAGTCTGATTATTTCCCATTGAATTCTGATTTTTAGAGAGGGTCATTCATAGTGAAGTCTTCATTTAAAGTATAGCACAGGCAATTTTAAAACAAGGACAAGTAGGCTGTGATAAGAAAATCATATTTACTGCTTTTATGGAACCACTGTACAACTGAAATATGGCTTAAAGACAGATGTGGCCGATTGCATGTATATTCTAATTCGAATGAAAAAATAAATAAAATTAAATTTAAAAAATGAGAGAGAGAGCCACTGACACCATGTGGAAAAATTGGAAAATGCTCTATTTAGAAACAGTTCTGCTTCCTACTCAGTTACTCTCTCTTTCTTTCTCCTTCATCCATTGCTGTTGGGGTTGTATTACAGTGGGATCTTTTTTAAGTTTAAAATTATGCTATGGGCATGTCCATCTCAAAAGACAGTCTAATTGGTAAGTTCTGTAGCACAGGAAAGGGTGGGTGTAAGGAAGAGAGAGCCCGTCTGGGTGGATCTTCCCCCACCCTTCTGTTTTGAGATATTTCACTGAAACTAAAGCTGTGTCATAGGACTCCATCCACAGCTGTACAGACCAGGTTTGGAGGAAAAAGTAGACAGATAGGTTGTTAGTGAATTTGCAACCATGTGCTCAACTTCTAAGGCCACATATGTGGACATGAAGCAAATCTGTTGGCACTCTGTATCCTGCAAGGAGGGAAGAGAGGATTCTTTCCCTTGCTGAGCGCTCCAGCTCAAACCTCAGGCTTTGCTCGGGAGTGAGGAGTTGGCCTTGAGAATATCTGCTTCTGAGAATATCAGCTTCTGCAAGTTAACGCCTCACCTAATGTCATAATAATCTGTTTGTGCCATCAAAACCATTTAGCTCAGGATGCAACATGACCATTATAAACAGATATTGTGATTTCTTAAGATACATAATGAGCTATGCAAGGACAAAGGAGGGTGGGGCTCTTAAGAAACAAAACCTGCTTTCTCACAAGTGTTCCTAGTGATAAAAATTACATGGGAGAAGAAATGCATAGTATGAATCAGAGATGCTATTGTTTCTAAATAGAGTAATGAGATGTCCCAATTTTATAGGGACAGACCAGCTTTTCGGGGCTTTTTCTTATATAGGCACCTATTACCTCCCACTCCCGTCCCGATTTTTCACACTTGATATCTGGTCACCTGTCTCTAAATAGGATGTTCTACATACTGACACATCAGTGGCTTTCTAATGCTGCAGTATCTCACAACATCGATTCCACATAGTTGTCATGAGTAAAATTTTTTTGTTCCTTTTCTTATTGAACCATGTGTTTAATGGTTTCATGTTGTACCATTCCTGTTTGTGACAAAAAATGTCTGAGTTGACTTTTGAAAGAATTGTTGAGACAGAAAGGAAAAACTGCATTAAAATATCTTTGATTTTATTTTTTCAGCTTTTATTTCTGGCATTAAGAAGAGTGAAGTGTTTTTGCTTTGCTCCAGTAAATGCGAGGCATGCATGAAAAATGGTTTTCTTTCAGGTTACATGTAATTATTTTAAATGGTCAGCTTCCATTATTAAGCTATTTGATAATTAAAAGTGACCCATTGAGGTCTTTTAGTTTTCTGTCAGTAGCAAGCCTCTGAATTACTTGACTCCTATCATACAGGTTTTGCTTATTGCATTCCTACAGGCCTCTATTTATCATTGACATTAATAATTCTTAAGGTACCTGTACTGGGACCTTAATTAAAAACAAAAATACTAACATAAGATTAAGCACGAAACAAAGCCGCACAGTGGTTCCCTATTTTCAGCATTGTAATGAAGTCTAATTTCCAGTAACATGGTTTGTTCAATAGAAAGTCTGTTGTTGCTCTACAGTTATTACAAAACAAAAGCCCACTTACCCATAAGGGAATTGGAATCCTATATCTCTGTGTTGCCACTTCAAACCTCATCTAACTAAACCTAGGGATCAAAGTTGTTACAGACACACAATGTGTCACAAATTACAGTGCAGACACCCAACACAGATGTTCAGAACCAAATGTGAACTCTGTGGGTGGTTCTTAAGGTCAGATCAATTCCCATTAACTTAAATGGGAGTCTTTCCATTACATCTAATGTGGTGTTACTTCAGGCATTTAGCGGACAAGTGTCCACATCAACAAACTATCGCCATAAGTGGCTCCAATGGACACACTTGTCGTAGTCCCAACAGGCTAATGACTGAATGAGCCATGGAGAACAAAGTAACCTCTCACTTCTAGAGGTGATCCCACAGTAACAAGGATGCGACACTGCCAGACCGATGTAGGGAAACTTGCACTGCCTGTGCGTTACTGTTTGTTACCATTTTGATCCTGCTCTTCTAACTGCCTTTGTGTGGAGGACCCCAGTATCTAAACTGAGCACCCCGTTTAAGTCGTGTGGCTCCTCACAAGCGCAGAGTTTTGCCTGCCTGGGGGAAGTGGCAGAACCCTTGCCTTGGCGAGAAAGCAGCAGCACCTTTCCTTAGTACTGTGTGTACGCAGCGTCTCCGATGCTGTAGAGATGGGTGCCAGTGCTCCATCTTTCCAGAGAGCAGCTGATGTTGACACTTTAGTACCGGCACTGTTCTCATTTAGATCATATTTGTAAACACCCTTTGGTCTTTTTAGGAGAGGTGTTTTGGAACAGAGCTCAGAAAAAAGTATCTGAACTCATGGCAAATGTTGCTGTTTTGCTACTCTGTCATGGATCACTTATTAGAGCCATACAATCTTTAAAAAACCGAATCCAGGGTGATAATGTGCATGGTGTCTGATGTGATTCAAATCCTTATTCCCAGGAATAGACCCTGCTCAGGAAAGTAGTCCCACTGAAGTGAACAGGCAGAACATCTGCAGCTCTCATGGACTTCAGTGGGGGTTGTAGATATTCAACAGGGGCTATGCAGCAATCACAATTTGGCCGTGAGAATGAGGATTTGGTCTCATGTGAATGAGAGTTTGCAGGACCAAAAATCAGGAGATGAAGAACTACCTATATCTATACATTACATGAAAGCAATAGAGTTATAATCAGTAAATCCTTATAGTCATTTTTAAATGACTCCGCCCCATTTCCAGGCAGATCCATACAAATCTTCCGTATGGGTGTTCACTCCAATGGTCAACCCACCATACATTTAAACTCGATGGATAAACAGAGAACCTGAGTTTGCTTAGTTGCCATTTAACTTGCATAAATATAAATAGAAAAGTTATGCTTATCTTACCTTGTAATGCATTGTCCAGAATATTGGCTCTCTGAAAGATCCTAAACTTCTCATTTCTAGAAAGAGAATTCTGCTACATTATATATCACTGTATTTTCATAGCTCTATTAAGATGCTTATTTAAGCTGAACTGGCAAATTATTCTGCATCAGTTATAGAGACGCTTTTGTGGCTGGTTTCATTACCCCCATTTAGATCATTTAATGTACACAATATTTGAAGACAGACATAAATATTTCCCTAACACCAACACTAAAGGAAGGAAGGAGGTCTGTTTCTTTGTTGTTTGTTTTTTCCATTTGGATTTCTGGTTTTAATACAAAACCCAGTGAAGTCAATGTCAGCCTTTTGGTTCACTCCACTGGGCTTTGGATCAGGCCTGAAAGCCATTCCTAGAGCCATGGTGACATCTAGCTTTTACCATTGCTGAAAATCATGTGAATCATTATGAAAAATAATATGATAAAATACTGCAGTTCTTCTGTTGTAAACTTCTTCTTCTTCTTCACATAATGTAACTTAATGTTCAAGGTACATTAAACTGAATATCAGTATGTAATTTAAGGAAGGTAATTGTTTTATATTAAAAAAATACTTAAATAAAAGGGCTGTTTTTCCCTTCTCCAGCTGCCATTTAAAACAAAAGCTGAAGTAATTTTGTAATTTCTGAAGATTAATGGGTTTGATGGTGGTCCTGCTGCTGGTACTCCACCTGTTTAAGAAGAGCAGGTTTGGTAGGAGGGAGAAGCGCGCCACCATGAGTTAACCCTGCTGTGATCCCTGCATATTGGTTACATAAATATAGGTGGGAGCTAGGAGTAGACCTGTCAGGTTGCATGGAAGTCTGGATTCTTCAAAAGCAAATCACCATAGAAAATCTTTCCCCCGCCCATCTCATAGGGGCTTCCCATCCAATACCCATCCCTATCCCCACTGCAGTTTGAATCAGAGGCCCTTTTTACTAGCGTCTGTAGAGAGAGTGCCAGTTGGCTTCTCTCTCTCGGTCTTGCATCAGTTGGCTGGCTAGGGATAGAGCAAGCCCGGGCTACAGAAGAAGGTTGTACCGATAAGGCTTAGCCCACAGTTGCAACCATGCAAAACGTTGTTAGGCACTGCCTGCCCCTGCAGTTTACTAAGCTTCAACAAGAGAGTGAGGGTGACCCTCTCTGCTGCTCTTAGAAGGGCCATGTTGGTTTCCAGACCTCTTGCACTCAAGAAGATAGGGGGCCCTGGAAAGTAGTAGCACTCTCTGGTAGGGTTCCCAAAAGGTACAGTGTGGAGGACCAGTCACCTGATAATCCCTGAACTGGAATCCAGCTGCTTCAGGAAGCATAATATCATATCACATAGTGGAGATACCAATGGTAAGTTGTGGGCTCCCTGGGGCATCGGTGACCGTGGAGGTGCCTGGGCTATGCAGGCTTCATCAAGCCACCCTTGAAGCTCTTTTAGATCTGGGCTGATGTGAATGATTAACTAGAATGACCAGTTCTCCCTGATTGCAGATTAAGTGCTCTAGGTCTGTGGTTCTCAACCTTTCCAGACTACTGTACCCCTTTAAGGAGTCTGACGCCTGAGCCCCTCCACACCCAGGGATGTAACTTTGCTTCACGGGGTCTCTGTGGCGTGGGAAAATTGCTTTGCTAGCCATACCCTAAGGCCAGCTTTGAACTTGCGACCCCACTAAAACTGTCCCGGGACCCCTAGGGGGTCATGACACTCAGTTGAAAAACAGTGATCTAGATGAGTTGAGTACCCCCTGGAAGACCTCTGCATGCCCCAGGGCATGCGAACCCATGGTTGAGAACCACTGCTCTAAGTTGTAGTCAACACTCCGCACAGCTCTCGTTTAAATGCATAGGGTCTTCCAAGGAGTTACGTAAAAGCTCTGCTATTCTGTCACCATTAACAGTAGTCATTGCAGGACCGGTCAGGGTCGAAGCACATTGCCTGGGCAGTATTGGAAAGCATTTCCTGCTGATGCCCAGGCTGCATCTGGTCTGAAGATACAGGACTTCCGCACATTTCATAGGTATTGAAAAAATACTTTTACAATACACTAGAGGCATGGGTTGAAGCTGGGCTCATAGTCTACTGGATGCACACACAGCCCCACACATGCACCACCAGTTTCTCATGACTAACAGTCACTGGGGGTAACTACATAGCAGCTGAGAGGTGTAAGTCCTAGCTCCGATAGACATACACGTGCTAGCTGTGCTCAAGCTAGCACCTCAAAATAGCAGTGTGGCCTCAGCAGCCCAGGTAGTGGCTTGGGCTAACCACCCAAGCACGTACCCAAGGAAGTAAGGTGGGATTGTACTCGGGTGGCTAGTCTGAGCTACCACCCATGCCACTGCAGTCACACTGCTCTTTTTAGGTGTTAGCTTGAGAGAGCTAGTTCGTGTATGTCCATATGCTGGAAATTACACCTCTGAGCTGCTGGGTAGACATACCCATGGCTGAAGAGAGACCCTGATGCCATAAAGTGTTGAGAGCAGTGAAGAGGAAGCATGCATGTTTGCCAGGTCATTGCAGGGCCTATTCAATGGTATCAGCGTCTCGTGATCCTCACTGAATCCAAAATACATTTGAAAAACAAAAATAGGCAAATTACCATAGGAAAAAATGTGTTTGAAAGGTGTCTGCACATTTGCTTTCATTAGCGACTGTTCTCGAAGCATACTGAATAGTAATGTGAAAACTTACTGATCTTCATTAGCGCCTTCAGTTAGGATAATTGCAGGTGTTTGGGTTTAATGGAGCATTTATTAATTAACAAAAAATGAATGCGATTATTGATATTGGCTTTTGCACTGTTTGCCTAAGTGTACTGAGGCTAAATGAGTAAATGCTGAAATGTAAATGAAAATTAAAGTCCTCTTTCTCTTGATTCTAATTAATGTAACTTCATTATTTTAAAACTAGTATGGCCCTCATTTTCAGACTTAGAAACCACTGACGTCAATAGGAGATAAACACCTTTCAAAACTCAGCCCACTTTAATATAAGTGCTTTCATAGGAATTTAGGTGCCTACATTTAAAAATGTAGGTCTATATTTACATACAAGCCAAGTTATTGTCACATACTGATAAAATATTGGTGGCTCTCTCACTTTGTCCATGGCTTCCAGTGAAGTTGTAAATGTTCAGCATTTCTAAATGTCAGGCCCAAGGTCTCTTGATTTGAAGCACCTGAAATTAGTGCCACTTTTGAAAATGTTGGCCTTAATTGATATTGAGTAAATATATCTTCACTGTGGAGTCATTTAGGTTAATCAGGTGCACACATATTTAGACTCCGATCCTGCAAACATTTCTGTAAATAAATCGTTTTATGGAAATTACTTTCATGTGTGCAATTAATCATGCACATAAATATATCCTGATAGGGGCTTCAACCAGTGAGTCAGCAATAAAATAAAAACGTGCGCCTCCTTCTACTCCTGGACAAAGCCAGAGAAGGGCAATATTTTTTCAGTGTTAGATTACTTTAAAAGGTAATAATTCATATTTTCAACTGATTAATACAATTGATACAAGCATGTTCACTCAGTAAATAATGAACTTTTTGAGAAGTTGTGCTTAAACTGGATTCTCGTTGCTTTTCAAGTAGACCAGAATGGCTGTAAGTCTTTTCAGTGCATTGGTTAAAAACATAATTATAAGTCATATGTTTTTAAGAATAAAAGAGAAGGAAGGCATCTGAAGAAGGTAACTGTGGAACAGATCCTCTGCTTAGGTAAATTGACACAGATCTATTGATGTCAATTGAATGACAACAGTTTACACTACTTGAGGTTTTGCCCCAATATGTATGTATGTATGTAGTCAAGTGACTAAGAAATTTTAAATATATATATATATATACACACATTAAATAGACTGAGTGCTTTGAAAATAAGCATTTATTAAAGAAAAGAGTTAGATAAATATGTTCCTATTTTCATGATAATTAAAAGATGAAAGTAGTTAGCCTAAGATTTGAATAGAGAGATTTTAAATTTCACTAAAAATGAGTGAATTTTGAGTTACATTAACGGAAAATATTATTAATTCAGAACTTTGTCATCTAATTGATTTTAGTGGGACTACTCACATCTGTGAAGTCACACGTTATTAAATGTTTGCAGGATTGGAGCTTTAGATGCTACCTAAATGTAAATGTTGAAAAAAGCAACTTCTAGACTGAAATTTTGTTGAATTCTGAAAATTTTGAACATTTAAATTTTGAAATTAAGCTTCTGTTCTAATTGATTATATATGATGTAAAAGTAGGAGCTTACAACAAAACCAATTTCCACAGTAGCCATCTAAATGATGTCAAGGCACTAATGAATCGATTGACATGATCTTAACAATTTCATCATGAACTGCAAATTTAACAGAGACATTGCTGACCGTAAACCTAATCTCCTATGCCCATAATCTCTTATGTGACTCATGTGCTTACAGTTTCTCATTCTTCCATTGGATTTTTTTTCTGTGATCTTCTGACAGACCATGTTACCTAGCATGACGTGCAGTCAGAAGAGTTTGTACTGAAATGAGTTAATGGCATTGCATTACCTCCTTATGACAAATGTATTAGCATATATCACTCCTTTAGACTTTTAATTAAAGTTTTCACTTGCTTGGTGTACCATTCATAGGAAGGGAAAGTCTACATGGTTTTCTATTTCCATTTTTTCACAAATGTTTTGTCTAGCTTTACCAGGGTGAGCACTACAATTCAATAAGATAGTCATGTGTACATTGTAAAGGTATGTTTAAATTTGTGCTCTAATTCATTTTAAATCTTCTTTGTCAACTCTGTTGAAAAGGCCTACAATATATCAGATTTCAGAAGCATTGGTATTAATTATATGCATGTGGACACATACACACATATTCCGTTAGCCCATGTTTTCTTTTTATACTAAAATGAAGCATCTGGAAAGCTTTGCCTCATTCATCATCTGGATAATTATTTTACTGCACATTTTATTTTTTAAATTAAATACAGAGCGTGAGATTCTCACCCCACTTTATGCTGGGTAAAAGGGCTTGAGCAACATAAAGAGCCCTTAACAAATCCCTAAATCTGGCTGATGATCCGCGTGGAAGTCCTGGTATAGTCAGCATGCCAGGGGCAGGATTGAAGGCCAGGATGGGCATGTCAGAAGTGGGGTTGCAGCATAGAATCATAGAAATGTAGGACTGGAAAGGACCTCAGTAGGTCATCTAGTCCAGTCCTCTACACAGAGAGGATAAGTGTTATCTAAACCACCCCTGGTAGATGTTTGACTAACCTGTTCTGAAAAACCTCCACTGATGGAGATTCCACAACTTCCCTAGGTAATTTGTTCCAGTGCTTAACTACCCTTGCATTTAAAATTTTTTTTCTAATGTTTAGCCTGAATCTCCCTTGCTGCAATTTAAGCCCATTGCTTCTTGTCCTGTCCTCAGTGATTAAGGAGAACAATTTACCTCCCTCCTTTTTATACAACCTTTTACATACTTGAAGACTATTATCCTTTCCCCCCAAGTCGTCTCTTCTCCAGACTGAGTAAACCCAATTGTTTCAATCTTTCTTTGTAGATCATGTTTTTTAGACCTTTAATCTTTTTTGTTGCCATCCGCTGGTCTTTCTCCAATTTATCCACATCTCTCCTGAAGTGATGTTACCAGAGTTGGACACAGAACTCCAGTAGCATTGAGCATGTAGCATTTAAGAAAATTCTGGACAATGCTGCCACCCATAGGAAACTGGAGACAGATTGCTGCCACAATGTAGCCCTTGAAGACTTGATGGAACACATAGGTGGCTTTAAGACATCAAAGCTCCCCCTCCACCAGGACTATCTTTTGCTGCCTCTTTGGCTCAGGACAATAGTGCAAGAGACTAGGAGTTGCTAAGGAGAAGAAGATGAGAGAAGAGATTGTTTTAAGGTGGATTTTAAGGAGGAGAGGAAGGGCAGCTGGTAGATGAAGACAGGGAGCTTATTTCATGTGAAAGAGGGAGCAGGATGGAAAGGGATTAAGAAGTGGGAGTGGAGAAGAGGGAAATGAATGAAAAAATGGATGGCAGGTCAATATAATGTATTCCTTATAGATAGGGACAAGGAGCTACAATTGCAGCAAGAAGCCAGTGGAGTGATGCAAGGAGGGGGTAGATGTTGATGTGTCAGAGAAGAATTTAGGGGAGAGAAAATAATTGTCACACAGTATGAGAAGGATGTAATTACCAAGGACAGAGATGAATTATTTATGGCAGCACAGTAGTGGGGGGAGTTTAATACCGAAAATCAGGACAGACTTGCTGGCAGTGAGATATATTAGGCTGTGAGCTAAACTCCCCAGGGAAGTGATGGAAATCCCATCCCTCGTGACACAGCTAGACTAGACACTGTGACTAATAAATGTAAATTAGGTAACAGTGCCACACTGGCAGTAAGATAAAGTTTTGGGCCCTGCAGCACTAATTTAAACTATTCCCCCTTAATTAAGAAATGTCTCCCTCTCCCCTTTACCCTAGCCCCCCACAAAATGTCCATCCTAACTCACTCCACACATTTTCCCAGTGAGTCTAAGCTCCTCACTCCCAGCCTTCCACAGATAAATTATTAGTTCCCTGCCATCAGTCACAAAGCAGAATCCCTGGGTGGGTGGTTTTCCAGAGATCTTGCTGCACTGTGACTAACAGCTGACTCATGCATGGGCATCTGCTTGCACATATGTCTGATCAGGAGCCAGCATTGGAGCTGGAAATGGTGGGAGCATGGAGGCAGCTTTTAAGAAGCTATTAGCCACTTGTCAGCACCAGGAATACTTATGGCAAGAGGCAGAGGTTTCACAGTTTTCCCTGCAGTTCGTTGCTTCTTTCACTCTGTTCACCAGTGGGCGAATCAGAGAAAGGAGGAAGGGCTGCCGGGAGTGCGATTTTTTAATTACAGGTTTTTCTGAAACAAATTTCAGTTGCAGTTCTTCTTGCTGCAAAGCGTCAGAACCTTCAGGATCATTGAGATTTATTGAGCACCAGGGTCATGTAGAGTTACTGATCACCCAGAAGTGCTGGGATTTATGTCAGTCAGTGCAAGTGACTATGGGAAACTGAATTTAAATTAATTTGTTACAAACACAATTACTAATACTTTGAAAATTAGGCTGGTTGAGAGGTTTAACTGAGCATATACTATATTAAAAAGGTACATACATTTTCACTTTAATTTAATTTGCTTTAGACAAGACATACCGTACAGTGAGTGAAAGGCACATACCTGAGAGAGCTGATTGCTTAATCGTTTTATATCTTCATAAATATCCATCTCCAATGGGGGATATGGTTTGGGTAAACTCATGTTGTTATGGGCTGAGTCTCCAATGAGAGATCCCTCTCTTAGCAGGGCTCCTGATACGTCAAACACCTCTTTGAATGGAAGGTATTTAATGACTTGGAGAAGCCATTGTCAGCTGCCAATATCCAGATATTTGATGTAATCTTTGTATTTATCACACGAGTAATTGCTGCAGTGCAGTCCCACTTTACATCCTGTATCTTGTTTTCTAAAGGTGCACTGTGGATCTTCATTAGGGCAGCATACAGAAAGGCAATGATACTTCACTCATGATTTTCTCCCCATTTTTCCCTTTCCCTTTTATCTTTTCTCTCTCTCCCGTTCTAACAGTAGGGGCTGATGAGGAGCCCTGCATTGTAAGCATTTGTAGAATAGGCCTTGTCAGGGCTGACCGTGCAGTGCTTAAATTAATTGGAAGTCATTCATGGTTAGCTTTTTCAAAAGCTAGTTAAGGCAGTTTGCGAAGTTCAGTGTTATTATACAGGGCAAAACATAGTGACGTAATTGTAATGGGAAATACAAAGATTGCAGTAGGGAAGGAAGCTTTCAGACATTTGAAAGGACACAGCTTTCAGTGAAAGAGCTCCGTGACTTGAAACATTTAAAACTCTTATTGATTAAATTCACATTTAGACCTATGAAGTTATTTTTAAAAGATTTTATTAGTGTCACTGTTGTAGTTTGGAGAGTAGAGAGTTAGGTTGTTTGGTTGCTCAGGAATTTTTTTATTTTATTTTAAATTTTACAGGTGGGAACTGATAAATAATGGCAATATTTAGCTCTTATAAAGAATTTTTCATCCTTAGATCTTAAGCCACTTTACAAAGGAAGTCCCCATTTTACAGATGGGGAAGCGGAGATGGAAAGGTCGAGTGATTTGCCCAGTGTTATATAATAGGTCAGCAGCAGACCCAGGAAGAGAACCCGGTTTCTTAACTTCCAGCCCAGAGCCGGACCACACTCCTTTCTGTATCTTAAGTCTTAGACATTTTCCAAACCATGCAGTGCTCTACACATGATTAGAAGTGTACAGAGTTTGGGGCTGGTCTAGCAGGGTGCTGAACACTCTCATCACCCGTTGACTTCAGTAGCAATTGAGGGCACTCAGCCCTTCACAGCATTAGGCCCTTTGTGCTTTTCTATTTATAATCTGGGAGCGAGTTGGCCAGTGTCCAAGTGACTATAAATTAATCTGATTAAATATTTGATGCCAAATATACAACTGTGGAGGGGAAAGTTAAGAATGAGTAGGAAGAAGGGCAGTAGTAGTAGTAGTAGTCTTGAAGGATGCTTGGTGTTCATTCATTTCGTGGAAGCAAAGTAATATGGCTCTTGAAGTCATGAGGAGCATTACAGAAATGTTGCTAACTCACATCCCCATTGAAAATCAACCTGGCAGTGCATGTATTTAGCTTTTTGGCTCCAGGATATCCTATGAGCTTTCTTCAGTTTAGTTGTACATGCCTCGAACATTAAAGGTGAACTGAATGATGTGCCTGCCAAGACCTTGACTTCAAGGTTCTGCATTTCCTCTGCTACAATTGCCAGCTAGGAGATAATACAGAGCTGTGAACAAAAGCTAGGCTGAGGCAAGTAAGTAGAAAAGGAAATGATTAGTAACTTTTGTAATTAAATATTTTGTCTGTAGTGCCATTTTTAGGCTACATCATCACTGATTTTGGATCTTATACAGTTTTCTTTATTTTTGTGTATATTTTTAGAACACATTTTGTTCACCTGCTAGAAATTGTATTTCACTTTCTGACTGTGGGTCTGTTTTATTGCCTCTGCCTTGATTAACATAGTCATATTATTTGCTTTTCAGTGATTCCAAAGAATATACATCTAAACTGGGGAGCAGGAGAGCAAGACAGTTTTATTGTTTGTATAGGTTTAATAAACTTAGATTTTATTCTGCACAACAGAAAAAGTTATTTGTTTAATCTGAAATATTTACTGCAGAGGAGTGTGACTTTGAATTCTTGCTGAGATTGCTTTTTGTAACACTTTTTGCCTTCGATACAATCCATGTTGAAATACGCAATACATTTTTACTATGGCTACTAAGGAAGAACTGTGAAGCTGGTGATCAGTACCTCCTTTGTTTCGGATGAAATAAAGCCCCAATTCTACAAAGACGTGTACATGTGCTTAACTTTATGCACAGAGAGCAGCACCATTGAAGTAAATAGGGCTACCCACAGTGGGCAAAGTAAAGCATATGTGTAAGTGTTCCCAGAGTGTGGGCCTAAGATCCTATTGCAGTGCATGAGAGAGAGCCCCTATCGATTAATAATATATAAACAAAGGATTTTCCATACAAACCAGACTGAATCAGTGTAGAGAAAGCTGTCTGTGACTTCATAGGAAGGAGAATACTACTACCATAATGCATTTAATCAAAGGTGCAATTTTGCACACGTGAGGGGTTGAATACTCTCTTGATCTCTCTGTGTGATCACTTTACATCTTCTAGCATGAAATGTGGTGACCCATTGTAGCTTGCATAGCCAGAAATGTTATCTGTAGCCATTAAAAACATCCAGTCCTTTTTTAATTGCAAGCTTAGTTTTGTTTCTAATGTATTGTGGTAATTTCACAGGTAGATGGTAGCAGCCACTGTAGTTAAGGTTCATTTCCAACCTCCATTTTAACGCCTCTGCCCAGCAGAAGCAAATACAGTACTGAACTTTCCTAGACAAATTGCTTTAGGATCCGAAATTTTCCATTCCTGGTCTTGGTTGAAAAAGTGTGTGTTTGTTTGGGAGGGGACCGAGGGGGAAAGAACATTGAGTGTGGTACAGTCAGTTTAGCATTATTTAGTGTAAAATATATATTTTCCCCTTACATGCTGGTAAGAATTTCCACTCTTAATAATCCAAGAAAAACTAAAACTGGAAATGTTAGACTTGGCTTGCTCTAAACCTAACCTAATGTAACTAAAACTTACGTCAGCTAAAATTGATGGAATCAATGTAGTACTTTTAAACTGAGCAATTTCTGGAAGATTCCATCCGTTTTTACTGAACACATTTTAAGGACGCATTTGTTAAGGATGCCTACTATGTGGGAGAAGCTTGCAGGCCATATAAACTCTGCGAATTTCTGGTTCAAGGAACTACTACAAGGTCAATTAAGACCTGCTCAGTACTTTTTTAAAAAAGAGTGGCTTGTTTTCTTCTGTGGGAAATTCACTGATATTACTTTAAAGTAAATTGAATAATCAGAATAAAAATTAAAGTTGTTCTTATCTTGATCTTGCCCTTAAATACTCCTTACAAGGAGGAATACAGCCTACCATTCTCCCAGATTGGCGCAGCAGTGATCATCAAAGATTCTGGACACAGCCAAGGAAGTAAACTTAAGTGAGCCATACCATTTTCAGCTATTTAGAAACACATGAAAGCAAAATTTGGGTGTGCTGAATGCAAACAAACAAATATCAATTAAAAAAAAAAGGTTCCCTTCTTTTTTCAAGAGTTTTTGGATTTTAAGAGTGCCCTCATATCCTGTGACCCTGGCTTGTGGAATACTTAAAAAGGTCCAGAATAAATGTAGGGTCTCGCAAAATATTATAACTTAATGAAGTTGCATTGGGGTATGATGATGTTTCAACAAAGTAGGAAGACACCATGCTGTGAGGATACGACTTGCTTCAGAACATAGTGTGGTGTTATCCTTGCGCCATAATGTATTCATTTCGATGTGTCTTAACCCTTCCACATTATTGTCATGAGACAGCCATCCGTTCTAACCTAAAATGCTGATCCTAACACATCCCTGGTGTCTCCTCTCTCCTTAATTGGTCAATTGCATCTCATTCCCTCAAAGGAACAAAACAAAAGGGGGGAAGGGAAGAGAAAACTAATTAGGGTAATGGGATAGAGGTGTTAGACAGCCAAGTTTATATATAAGCGCTTCCAATTGCTTAAGTGCCTCCACTTTGTCTAAGGCTTCTTGCCTGCTTAAGACTTAGCTTCTAGGATCTTTGTATCTGTTTGATTTGCTGTAGATAAAGTTACCCAGAGGTTGCAAACTTAAAGGATGCATTTACGGTGGAAATGTAATGCAATCAGATCCTTCCAGTCCCCTCAGCTACCTTACAATTGTATTTTTTAGAACAGTGGGAGTGATGGTTTTACATGCTATAGTCTAACCATTCTTCTAGGCTTCAGGCAGCTTTGCCCAATGATTCCACAGTGATGGAAGTGGTTAGGTGGTTCTAGGACTTTGTTTAGTTTTTCTTTTACCTTATTCTCAGAGTAATGTCTAACTGGCTTCAGCTCCTGCATTCCCCAAGTAAAGAAGTGAGTGCAGGTTAATAAGAACTGCCATGAACATAACCCGAGGAAATGCCCATTGCAAGATGGTAAAATCAGAGTGCCCTGTGAAACAAAGCAATTTGAGTGTTTCTTGTTGTAAAAGTCAAGTCACCATTGTTCAGAGGCTGGAATGTGTGAATAGAATAATAATAGTATGATTAAAAACCTATGGAGAGAGGGAGTTAAGATAGTAGTCAGGGGTGGTTCCAGTGTCTTTCCGGTGAGGAGACTGAGGTGGGTTAGTCAGAAAATTGGAGTGGGGGGTCTGCACTATACATTTTGTGGATACACATACTTATTTATTTAACAATATGCACTTAAACATGTGTTTTATCCATGTTATCCACTAAAGAAGAATAAAAGTGTATATAGACAGGTCGGTTTTAAACTCCCTGTAGCCTGAGAAGTGAGCAAAGTAGGATATATGGAAGATTCGGAGACTCAGATTTTGAAGATTCAGAGACAACAACTCCCTGTGGTCAGTCTGGAGCAGGAGGTCTCAGTGCGAGAGAGGGTTAACTGAGTGCAGATACTGTATGAGGTGTTACCTGGACACCTTCCTCTCTGTTCTCTGTCCTTAGCAGCAGCTGGAGGAAGCAGTGGGTGGGAGAAGGGATGGATGCTGGGTCTATCCATGCAGCTCTTGAGCCCCAGCCGGTTTGCAAACCTGAGCGTCGTGAGCAGGGCCATATGCTGGGGATGTGAACCAGGTAGGAAGGAGGGCCCTTGACTCATCAGATACATCCAGCCCCACAAGGCGAGCTGGACACAGCAGACCTGAGCTTGCTTGCCAGGCCTGGCTGGCTGGGGCTGAACAATGTGCTGCAAAGCAAAGCCACCAGTCAGCAATTGCCCTGTCCCTGCCTCAGGGTGCCATTCAGAGAGGGTGGGCGGGGAGGAGAAACTGCCCTCCCTCCCCAAGTTTCGTGCCACATTATAATGTTATGATCCGTGTGTGTGTGATGGGGGAGTGTGTGAAGGAGACCATGTGTGTGAGAGTGTGTGTAGGAGTGTGTATGTGAGGGAGACTGTGTATGAGAGGGAGTGTTGGGGGAATGTGTGTGTGTGTGAGAGAGAGAGAGCGTGTTGGGAGTGTGTGAGGGAAACTGTTATGAGAGAGTGTGTGTGTGTGTTGGGGGAGTGTGTGAGGGAGACCATGTGTAGGGGTGTGTATATGAGGGAGACTGTGTATGAGAGGGAGTGTTGGGGGAATGTGTGAGTGTGAGAGAGAGAGAGAGAGTTGGGAGTGTGTGTGAGGGAAACTGTTATGAGAGTGTGTGTGTGTGTGTGTGTGCACGCGTTGGGGGACTGTGTGTGTGTGAGAGAGAGAGAGAGAGTTGGGAGTATGTGTGAGGGAAACTGTTACGAGAGTATGTGTATGTGTGTGTGTGTTGGGGGATTGTGTGTGGGAGACTGTGTGCCTGAGTGAGTGTGTCAGCACACTATTTCTTTAAGCCAAGCCCTAAAAGTTTGTTCAGCACAGCAGCAGACACAGCACCTGAGCCAGAGGTACCAGCAGTGACAGACAGGCTCTGCTCCAGCCCCACCCCTCAACCATGTCTCTGGCCCCGGCTCCCATCCCCTGGACCTGGTTGCCAGCTGCGGTTCCCTGGCTTGGCCCCTGCTCCACTCCCAATTTTGGATGCTGTACACCGTGGCCCCAGCACCCAGCCGCGGCTTTGGCACCCAGCACCTGGCCATGCCCCGGGCACCCAGCCCAGGCCTGTGGCTCCTGGCTGCTGTTCCTGACTTGGCCCCTGGCTGCTGCCGCCTTGCTCCCAGCCATAGGCCCAGCTGGTGGATCTGCTGCCAGCCCCAGTTGAAGGAAGTGGCGGGTGCTGATGAGTAACGAGGGGCATGACCTAAAAAGTTTGGAGACCACCGGACTAAAGCCTTCTCTCTGCAGATTGGTGGTGGGGGCTTCAGGTACCGGTGTGCATCTTGTGGCTGCTGCTGCTGTTTGCTAGCGGCAGCAAGCGGCAGATGGAAGTGAGAGCCCGTGAATCTGGGTGAGGAGAAGTGTGTGTGTCTGCTGGGGGGAGCCTGGACAGCAACCACAGCTCTTGCCGCTCTGCCTTCAAAGCTAGGCAGCTGGCGAGCAGCGGCTGCTGATTGGCAACAGCTGGGAGAGGTGGTTATAGGGGGCTAAGACAAATTTGGGGGTGGCTAGAGCCCTGCATGTGCCCCTCCCAGCTGCACCTCTGTTAGTACTAGGGGACGTAGGCAGCATCACTAGTGGAGAATGGTGTAGGAAGTTAGATGCCAATTATATGTATGATGTATATTGGATAATATAGTGGGTACAAAAGCCTTTTGTCCAGGTAGCTCACTTCAGTAGAAAAAAGAGCTAGAGGGGACCTGTAGTTCAAGCTAGCACATGGCTTTCTTAGTTAGTGAAAACCAGTGAAAAGTGACTGGGGCTTGTATTGGCAGTGACTGTAAGCCTCTCCCTCAGTATTGGCAATCTACTAATGATGCTGAGACAGACTATACAGTCTGTCTATACAGACTGTATAAGTCTATACAGACTTCCTGGCCCTTGCTCAGGAAAAGATCACTCTTCACTAGTGATCCTGCCATCTCCCCCCAGACGCCAATCTTTTAGTCTCCGGTAAAGTAATTGAAACACTACTTTTTCTTCTACAAATCCTATCACCTTTCTCATATGGTTTTGGCTTTGATTACATTGATGGGTGATGTTCTAAGGATTAAGGGCATGGCTAAATGTCCATGCCCTTATCAGCTGTATTCAACACCATTGATGAGGAGGAGGCGGTGTTAAGCTGCCTAAAGATCTCATAGACAGAATTGTAATAAGATGACTCTGTCTTCCTCTCAAATAGATCCTGGAGGGTTGGGATGAGCGATTGATTCTTCCGACTGACAGTCCTCATTTTGGGTTCCCCACGTTACTCAGTCCTGTTGCCTTGCAGTGTTACCTGGCTTTGTACATGTGGTCTAGCAGCTTGGCTTAAAGAAAGGATGTAGGACCTACCACTCCTGTTAGCTAAGGGAGATCTCCCTTTTCTCAAGCAGTACAGACCTGTGATTTTGGAGCTTGGAGAAGTGGGGTTCCAGATCTGACTGTCACAAGTATATGATTTGTATGTTGAGACACTTGGATATATTATGATCATTCACGTTTAACGTATAAACAATAGATTCTACTTAATAGTGATATGGTATTAACAACTTTCACTTAATAGCAACACTTTGCTGGGAATGGTTGCTGTCCAGTTGACGTGAAGGTTATGGGGTTCAGGTGTTGGCAACAGACGGCTCTTACTAGTAACGTTTTTTGGAAGGAAGACATGAGCTGCAGGCAGATTTGCGGGGTTGCAGCCAGGGAAGGAAGCACAGTGCCTCTCACTGCGCTCTGGGATGCGTTCTGCCCTGGCACTGGGGGCCTGGGCTTGGCACATCGCGGCGCTGCAAACCTACCTTCCACTTATTGGCAACTTCCAGATAATGGCAACTTTTTTATGGGAATTGTGAGATTTCTATAAATGGAATTCAATGTACATAAGATCCTTCTTCCCATCCGTTAGAAACACAGCCATCATCTTTGATTGCCTTCTCTCCTCCTCCTTCCCCCCATATCTCAGCTGCCACTCAGTCTCTCACCTGGATCGCCATAACCACTGCCTCTTTGTCCTCATTGATGCCCATATCGCTTCCCTTCCTTCCATGGAGTGGGGCAGGGTGTTTCTGAGCTGGTATTCTCTCTGCCAGCTCTGTCTGACTGTTTTAATTTAATCTGGCAATCGTCGGGACTTTCCTGGGTCAAAGGTACCCTACAGTTCCTCAAACCCTCTCTCTCACTCTAGATCATGGGGAATTCAGGAAGTCATGGCATTTAAGGGCAGCCAAGCCTGTCAGACTTTTAGACCAGGGGAGATTTATTTCAGGGAAGGCAGGAGACTTGAAGTGTGCTGGGGAATGAGAGGTTTCTTAGCCACGTTCCTTAAAAACTAAAAAGAAGTTTGGTTTGAAATTAGAATCAAACATCAGGTTGCTTTGTATTTTCTTAACCAGCTTGATGCCATGCTGTGTTAAGCTGAAGCTGTTTTAGGTGTATGTGACTTTAATGCCTCCGTATCTTCAGAAGAGTAAAAAATTCTGATTTATAATATGTCTCCATGATTTATAGTCTGCGCACCTTTGAGAGCCTTCCTGAACCACTCTTCCACTTCATTAGCATGACTGATAGGAAATTTTGTACATACCTTGTATTTTAGATGCTTTTTACCTTGTTACCTTTCCAGTTACCAATGGGCTCTTTAAAACTTGGACAGCATGCAACAAACATGTTGTGCTTGCCGGTGTAGAAGCAATGTGGTCACTTGCAGTGTTTGTCATGACTTGGTCTGACAAATCTAAATTGCACACTAGAGGTCCAATGTCATTATTGCCTGTATGCAGTGATGATATCCAACCGGTTCGCACCGGTTCGCGCGAACCGGTTCTTAAAATTAAAAAAATTTAGCGAACTGGTTGTTAGCGTCCTCCCCTGTCGCGCTCTGCGGGGTGCTGGCGGGTTTCGCGCGAACCGGTTCTTAAAATAAAAAAAAGGCAGCGAACCGGTTGTTAGCGTCCTCCCGTTGCGCTGTGCGGGGCGCTGGAGGGGTTTCAAATTTGGCAGCGCAGAGCGAGTTTGGCAGCGGATTCTCGGCTGCGATGCCAAGTCTCTCTCTCCGCCGCCGAAATTGACTTTGACTTGTCAATTTCACGGTGGAGAGTATGCCCCAGCTCCACAGCCGAAATTGACCCTCCCTGGTCAATTTCAGTGCGGGGAGTCTCAGCTTTGATTCTCCCTGCCCCCGAAATTGACCCTCCCTGGTCAATTTCAGTGGGGGGAGTCTCTGCTTTGATTCTCCCTGCTGCCGAAATTGACCAGGGAGGGTCAATTTCATGGCGGAGGGTGCCTTGAAGTTTTGGGTGCTGGGTTGTTGGGGTGCAGAGTGTGGGTGTTGCGTGCATGATGTTTAAGAACCTATTCAGAATAGGTTCTTAAATATCACCTGCCTTTATAGAACTGGTTATTGGAAATTTGGGATATAATCACTGCCTGTATGTGAATAGCTTAAAGTGAATAGTTCCTGTTGCCGGAGAAACCATTTCCTTGCTTTCTGGGCATGTTCAGAGAAGGTAGATCAATTAGAGGCTCAACACAAATCTTGCTGTGGCTTTGAGCATGAAAAAGAAACACACAAGAAAAAATGGCTTATTGTAGGACTACTAATATAACAATAAATATTAAAGCAAACTTAGATTGGAGGATGGTGAGGGGAGGAGTGGGCACTTAGGCTGAGTCTCCAGGGAGTAAGAAAGGAGCTGACTGGAATTTCCTCACGCGTGTTTTTCACTCACTACGTCTCTCCTTTTCTTTTTGCCTGTCTTCTCTCCATACAGAGGAATACTTTCAAAATCTGTTTTATTTCTCTGAGATATGGTCGGGAGCTCTAATATGTAGGGATCTCTCCTCGCCCTCCGCCCCTTCAATGTGGTGCACATTTATTTTAAAGAGTGTCTTCAACAATGTGTCTTCTCCCCTGGGGTTGGCATCCATCAGCTTTATCTCTTCTTCTCCGCTGCTAAACATCCAGCTCTAATAACCTAAAAGTCTGTATTTGTCACAGAACAACCTACCACGGATTTATTTCCTGTTCAGTGCTGGGTTTTAGGGACTTTAATTCTGGCTCTCGTTAGGAATCTCCCCAAAATGAGCCTGCCAGCGTAGGTAGACTTTGAGTCCCACTGCTGGTTGTTAGGAAGTATAGTGGCCGTGGTCAAATTGGAGTTTTACATTAAAACATGAGGCCCGGTCTTGCTGTGTTCTTTTCCCGCACGCTGAATGCACCTCTCTTACGCTACATTATACTACTCTTCAGTGGCAGATCTGCAGGAACTAGCCTTCTGGCTGAACCGCAGGGGTTGAGTAAGGGGAAGCAAGGGGAGATAGATCTTCATCCTCTGGTAAAAGCAGAAGGAGAGCAATCTCTGTGGCTTGGGGAGCAGGGCCATAACTTTCGCGCATTGCGTCATGAGGTCAAACTCTCAGCTGGTGTAAATGTGCATAATTTCATTGAAGGCTATGGCAACTGATACCTGTGGAGGATCTGACCGTTGAGCTCTAACAGCTAGAAACACATCTTCAATTATTCAGTCTTTGAAACTGTCCAGGTTCTTCTTGAATGTGCTATTGTAAAGCATCTTGCAAAAAGAAATCTTGATTCCTGGAACCGAAGTGTTAACACTTATTATTGTCCTTTTTTAGGAGGTCCTCTTGACCTAAGACGCCAGACAGAAATGAGAGGGGAGAGGAGCTAGCAGCAAATTTTCCTGCAGCTACTGCTTGTGTTATAGGATTGAACACTGTGCATTAAATGTTCTTGCCAAATGCAGCTGGGGATCTAATATATTTTGTTAGTGTCGCAAAGGCGATAAATATTTTCCATCCAATACGAAAAAGTCTCAATTTGCTCAGAAACAATTTCTGAAACACCCTGCAGAGACATCTTCAGAGAAACATACCCGACTTCTGTGGGAGATCAAGGACCTTTGGACACATGTTGGCTAAATATCTCCCTTTCAGATGTATTATGTGATACATTGAGATCAGTGTGACTGCTGCGGCTAGAGGAGCGAGGAAGCTTTCCTAACACAAAACGAGTTGACTTTCTTGGACAGCCAAGTTTGTTTTTAAAAAATTGCAATAATGGATGCAGAGCAGATGAAAGTGGCTGAGTGAGATTGGGTGCAATGTGACATGCATGGATATTACAGCCCAGATCATTATATATAAAGAACTGGTTAAAACACTGCTAGAATGTCAAATGCAGAATAAAATGTATCTGCAGAGCATACCTGTCAAATATCCATCAGTTCAACCCAAGAGATGTTAAAAACATTTTCTCTGTTTCAGCAGCATTCCTCATTGATTTCAGTTGCACTCCAGTACCGAATCAGGCTTTTGGTCTAATGGGGAAAGAGCGGAAAACACTCAGGGATCACATATGTAATCCACTGTAATTGACAGGTTATGTCTTTGCTAATAGTTCTAAATTTACCTCTTTAAAATTCCTCATGCTCTAAAGGAGCTTTTTTCAGTGGCGTGTAGAGTACATACCCACGTAGCCCTCCTGTCATGGGTATAAACAGCAGTGTAGCTAGTGAGGCATGGTTTAGACAACTAGAGTGAAGACATGCCTGAAGGGTGTGGATTTGTATGCGCTCTCTGTTTGCCCATGCCATGCATTCCCATTTGTGCTATTTTTAGCAGTGTGGTGTTCAATTGCCTTCCTGCCACAGAAAAAGACCCCCCTAGGGGGAAAAGGTCTGGCAAGGGAAAGGCAACCAGGAAAAGCTCTGCCATGTCCCCACTGCTGGAGCCCTTCTGTGTCCCGGTGAAAGGCTCCAGTAGTAGGGAGTTCCTGAAGCTTTTTGCCACTGTCTCCCCCCTGCCAGAGCCTTTCTTTGATTTGTGTAACTACACACTGTAGTGTGGGTGCAGCAGGCTCTTCACTATCGCCTGTAGCTTCATGTATACTCCACTCCACTGCCAGTGATGTGTAGCGTAGACATAGCCTCAGATGACACTGTTTTAGCTTTCAGGACCAGGCTTACAAAATAAATAGAGAGAAAAGAGTTATTTTACAGTAGAACCTCAGAATTATGAACACCTCGGGAATGCAGCTTGTTCATAACTCTGAACATAACATTCTGGTGGTTCTTTCAAAAGTTTATACTGAACAATGACTTAATGCAGCTTTGAATCTTTAATATGCAGAAGAAAAATGCTACTTCTAACCATCTTAATTTAAATGAAACAAGCACAGAAACCTTACCTTGTGAAACCTTTTTTTAACTCTCCCTTTATTTTTTTTAGTAGTTTATGTTTAACACAGTACTGTGATGTATTAGCTACTTTTTTTTTTCTTGTTTGTCTGTGCTGCTGCCTGATTGCGTACTTTCAGTTCAACATGAAGCGTGTGGTTGACTGGTCAGTTCGTGACTCTGAATGTTTGTAACTCTGAGGTTCTATTGTGTTTCTAAAAGGGTTACTGTAGTCTCAAAAAGGGAAGTAGGTCTTTTCTAGTGTTAGCCCAATGTTGTTGTTTTCTTATCCCACCTTAATTACTTAAAAAAATTACTACTTTTTTAAATTTCCTCCGTGACAGTGGTGTTTAGTTGGGATCATGGTCCTATTACACTGGGCAGTGTACATACACTAGAAAGAGGCAGTCCTTCCTCTGAAGAGCTCACAGATTAAACAGACAAGCCAGAGGAAGCAAGATGGAGGTTATTCCCATTTTACATAGTGGGAGATGAGGCACAATAGATTGCTTTGTGCCCAGCTCACCGGAAACTTGAGACAGAGTCAGGAAATGAACCCAGATATACCGAGGCACAGGCTACTTAGTACCTTAGTACCTTCTTCATATTGAAGGCTTGCTATTTCACAATTGTTCAGCTAATGTATTCAGTTGCTGGTCTAACATTACATCCCATAATGTGTTCGGTATATCACCTTGCCTATTCTTGAATAAGAATGAGTTGGACATAGATGTACGTATGTTATATTTCTTGTTTGTGGTTAAGGAACCAAGTTTTTTGCAATGTGAACAGCAATGTAAACAGCCGGCAACGTAAACATTTTTTTTTTCCTAACAGAGCGCCTTCTACGCGCTCATGCAGTGTAATAAGAAATGCTGGCGAGCTAGCACAGATTGATGGTAATATTCATGACTGTTAAATGAATTATTGACTTTAAACAGTGTATAATTTAGTTTCACCAGTGTGGTGATCTTAGTGTGTTTATTTAGCTCTTCTAAATGATATATCAGTGGTCACAAATCCTGGTCAAACCTGTATGCTAGTGTCTCTTGATAAATCACTATTTGTGTCATTTTGTCATGATGATATCTATCTGGATATGCTGTGAACTGTATTATATGGAAATAGTGAATTATTCATATCAAATAACTATATTTAACACTTAGACAATGCTTTAAATCTTCAATGCAGTCTATAAATGTAATTAATTCTTCCTCCCAAGACCCATGAGAGGTAGATATTATCTCCATTTTCCATGGTCCTGCCCAAGATCATATTGCACGTCAGTGCTGGAGATAGGATTAGAGATTAGGAAGTCTTGTGTTCTGTCTGCTAGACTCCACATACATTTAGATATGAGGTACTCAGGGTTAAGAAATAATGTTTAGGATGAGCTGTACTTCCCACTTTCTGGTTCTTTGGAACGGAAACGTTTTAACTCTAGTCCTTTTACTCTTTTTGTCGCAGCATTACCCATTCTGTGTTCCTTGTTAAGATGCATGGTTAAGGCAATCAAATTTATGGATAGGTAAGTTGGTACTGCTAATTCCAAATAGTAATAAAATTATAGGTATGTAAAACCAAGATGATCTCATTAAAGTCATAACAAACTCAAAAAGATATTGGAGACCAGATGGAAATCCAAATAGGAAAATCTATAATAGAACATAAGGATGCAAATTACCCAGAGCACAGTTTTTGTACATTTAAATGTAGTTCCTTGTATCGTAAAAAGATATATACATAAAATACAATCTGTTAAAGTATTTGTATCAAAATCACAATAATTTCTAAACCGATAAACTTGGAATGAGTTCAGAATCAATGAATATGTATGTAATTGTTACCTTTTGTGTGAAGATTCAGTGGAAGGTGTCAAACGCTGTTTGTGTGAAATCACAATTTTACTTTTAACATCTTTGTCAGAGATTATATACATATATATTCACTGTAAACCCTATTAAATATGCAGTATTAAGGTATTTTTAAAAATTGATCTAGATCCTGATTTACATCAACAGGAGTCATTCCACTGACTTCTGTGGACACTGGCCTCCATCTTTAATTCTCTGTTGTGTGCCTGCAGCAGAAAGCTTGGCAGAAGGGCCTGGAGATGGCTCTGGGCAGAATCTCTGGAGTGAAGCTCAGAGGAGAGAGGCAGAACAGCTGTAGGAATAATACTCTTTTCCTTATCATAGTAGTGTAGTTCAGTGTTGTAAGAAAGTGACTATATCTGAGATTCTATCTATATCATTGTCATATGAGGGAGCCTGCTTAGCTTCTGGGTAGGGGCAAAAATCGAAGGGGATGGCCTTTTTCAAAAGCCCTCCCTTGGACGCCTCCCAAACACAGTTGCATATCCTTATTTATGTGTCTCTTTGGTCTGCCATTTTTCATCTCTTGTTCACAAACACTCTTTACTCTCTGACATTAGGTCCAGGCTCATTTATTCCTTTTACCCATACTTCCCCAGGGTACACTACATTTGAAGAGTCTCTGGTTGCTGTGTTCAGGTTTGCTGAGAGTTTATTTGCTCCTGCCATAGCATGTGTGCTTGGGCTAGGAGGGAGCCTGACGAAGTCTAAAGAGAACTAAGAAGAGGTAAATAAAAGTGGTTTGTTTGAATTTCACTTTTGGTGCCATAAAAGGAACAACTCAGGGACATACTCATCACAGGTCACAAAGATAGAAAATCAGGAGAGTGGAAAAATAAACAATGTAGGATATTATTCACACATTGGATAGTATCCATATTGTTCTACTATGATGTGCTCTGAGAGAGGATTTATGCTGGTTTTTTTCAGCAAAGGGTATTGGGATGTAACATTTTGGAAAGTGCCAGTTATTAGGCAGCACTTTGTGATTTACATAATTGATAAATGCAATATTGAAACATGACCTGAACGCCTGTAAATCTTACCATTTAACATTAGGCTGTTTCTTAGACACTGGGTTAGATCCTTGCCCCTATCTCCAGCTGCTGTTGCCACCGCTGCCTCCCCCCAACCTCTTCTACTTCATCAGCAAGTAGCAATCCTCCGATGTAGAGTGAATCCCTGCGAGGTATAAATCTGGCTTAGCGAGCTCTTCACCACCAACTTCTCCCTCACCCCCCTTCCTGGCATAAGGAGGATTCCTCGGGCTGGACTGGAGAAAGAACAGCACCAGCGGTATTCCTGGCCAGTGGAGCAGTCCCTAAGGGATTACTTTAATCCATTTATCTCAAAGCATCGTTTGGATTGTATTAAAGTATTCTAAGGGCCAGTTTGGTACTCAGTCAGGCCACAGATCAGGCAAGTGGATAGGTGTCTTAGAACCACCTTTTCCCATCACCGTACTTCAATTTTGCCTGAATTACAACTAGCGGAGCCTGGTAATCTGTCCCAGTGGGTCAACAAAAATTAAATTCAATGTTTAACAATATGTGTAGAGCTAAAAATGGCTTGACCAATTTGTGGAGAAGGATTGATGGAGCAGAATATTCATGGTTATTACACCTGAGTGAAAAGTATTTAATGTAAGTTTCAGTTTTATATGGCCAAGTGACAGTCCCCTTGGAACACAAAGTTTATAATGGAAACAGCAGTTGGGCTAATGCACTGTACACGTTCTACTTTCAGAGAACTTGTTTTACATAAGAACTTGGCACTGCAAACCCTTACTCAAATGTGTAATCTGTCTGAAGTTAATATTAACAAAAACTACTGTCAGCCAACATTCTTTGTTTAAAGTGCACTGTCTTTCCCCAAAAAGGATATTTGGACACCTGACACTTAAAAGTGAAAAACTTGAATGAGATGCAAAAGAAAGAGCAGGGAATTTTTCCAGAATAAATATTTGATATCTGATATTTTAAAGTGTGATTTCCAGCCAGGGCTAACAGGCTTTGGTCCAGGTTGGGAGATTTTATTGCAAGTTTTGCAATACTTGGTGGGTTGGATTTTTTTTTTTTCGTAAAGCCCCAGCTTCCTGGACTCAAGGGGTCATGTGTGAATCCTAGCTATCATTTTAAAAATAAAAGTTAGTTTCTAGCCCTTGTGGTTGCACAGAAAATATGCACCTTGAAGTTTCAGAAACTAGACAGCGTATAAAGGAACCAGAGTTCATTTTTAAATCTCATGACTTTTAAGCCAATTTAATGAATTCTGTGTCCTGGCTTATGCTTTTTGAATGCTTGGGTTTGGCAGAGTGCTCCCACTCACTCCTTATATGAAGTGAGGACCATGACAGAGGAAACTTACTCTGTCTCTGGATGGGACCACCTCATCTCCGGATGACATGTAAGCATAGGTTCTGTTTCCTGTCAGAACCAGCCCAAGAAATTAATCTTGGTAGTAAGGGTTGGCATGAGTAGGCCCCAAACTCATAGGTGAATCTAGAACTATAGATAGGTGTAATTTAAATACATATGAATAGGGAGCATTTGCCACTGTAACCATGAAAGTCTTCAAGATGTATGTGAGATTGGACTTCTATCTGTGCATCAGTAAAAAGTAATGAGTTGGTATGCTTAAGACCAAATACAGCCCATAGCCAGAGTTTCACTTTGTCCTCAGTGAAAGACTTTAACATCTTTCTTCTGCTTACTTTCATAATTCATTTTCAGCACTTTTACAGTAAACTGTTAGTTTGTCTGTTAAGAGAGAGATTAAATCTGTAATAAGCAACATCACTATATAGTTTGCATTCTTTAAATAATGGCTGCTCTTGAGGGAATGCAAAGAATTATCATTCATGTGATTATTGTAGTAGATTTTTATTGTAGTAGGTTTTTGTTTTAAATCAGTAAGTAGCTTGACCAACCACATAACACTTATTAGGTAGAGCTCTTAAACACTGGTAGTACTGAAAGTTCCATTTCTAGACAAAGACCCAGAAATCAAAAGTCCCTTCCCCACTTACGGGACTCGTGATTATTTTTAACATCCAGAATGGCCAGCAGAATTCAGACCCACCAAACAAGTGACTATAGTGATTACAGAAAGTTGAGATTCTCAGTGCATGCAGAATCAATCATAACTTACATTAATTCTAATCAGAATTACACACTTGTAAATGTATTTAAAAGAGAAAGGTATTTTGCTCTGCGTTAGTTTAAATGTACTCAGTTATATGTCTGGCACTAACGGAGCTAACTAATAAGGAGGAAAGGGGACAAAAGGTTTTCACCGCTAGGTTACCGGTTCATGTTATTCTTCCCTCTGTTTGGGGAAATCATGGCACAGCATGACATGTTGGTAACATGTACAAGGAGTTTGAGGCAGAGTTGTCTATAAGTTAACAGATAAAACTCCTGGGTTCTATTCCAATCAACCTCCATGTGCCTCAGGGTTATACTTTTATAAGCACTATTCCTCTAGCTATACTAACTGTCTTTTAGAGGTGTACTGAGGCCGAATTAATTTTTGCAGAGTGCTGTGAAGTCCTTGGATGAAAACTGTTGTAGAAGTGCAAGGTGGTATTGTTTAATTATAATTGAGAGAACAGGAGGGTTTGTTAATGTTTTCCAGCAAATGGTGAAAAAGGTTGCACTACAGTAATGGAGTTGCATTCAAATTCAGTGGAGGAGATGACATAAAAAGTCAACTTTATGAAAATGACCCAGCTAACTTATTTAGAATAGGTGGAATCATTTGTGGTAGACGTGTAGTCAGATATTAATTGATACATTACACACATGTACACATCCATAATCTTGTGTCCTAAGAAGCAATAATAACTTGTCATATTAAACCCTTTTTAAGACTCAGTAGACCAGTCAGTAGATGTAAACTGGCATACTTTCATCTGAAACCCACAAGATCTGGCCCATAAAATGGACAATGTTCACAAAGCAAAGAGCTAAAGGGCCTAGGGTTAAGCTCTTCAGGTTGGACAATAGTGGTGACTTTTTTTTTATCCATTTCAGGAGACTTCAGATTCCTGAAATTTAGGAAAAAGGCTCACATTTAAAACATGCAATTGTATGCATTTCCACACATTTTTGCTACAAAGGCATCTTTGCTTGAGATTTTCACTTGAAGCAGTTTTACTTGAAGATAGGTTTTTTATGCTCAAAATGGGTAATAAATTCATGAGTTCAATGATTTAAGGCCAAAAGGGACCATTATGTTCACCTAGTGTGACCTGCTGCATAATACAGGGCAGAGAATTTCACCAAGTGGTTCCTGCATCAAGCCTGTAACTTCTGGCTGACCAAGAGCAAATAATTCAAAAAAAGATCCAGTCTCGATTTAAAGACTTCAGATGACAGAGAACCCATCACACAAAAGCCTAAACTCCTGGATGTGCATACTTCTAAGCAGATTTGAACACATAGGCCTACATTTCGGTCATTTTCCATTGCAATATTTAGCATGCCTCTGTTAAAAGCACAAAGCTGGTCTTCCACCAAAGAGCCATTAGTGATGGAGAGTACTCACCTGTACTGGGAATCTGTTAAGAGTCTAGGAAAAAGAGAAAGGATAGAGGAGATTCCCTTCCCACAGAGAAACGCACAGGCAGGACCAGAGAGTCAGTTGAACACTCTTTAAGGTTTCATTTGTTGGAGGTTTTAGGACATCATTTCCTCTAATGTGAGGGGATTGGGATGGGGCACTGTGAGGCTGATCCATTGTCTGTTGAAGTCAATGTAAAGGCTTCCCATTGACTTCAGTGGACACTGGAAGAGGCCACAAGGGACCACTAAATGACACCTTATAACAAGGACGTTGTGATGGGCTATGCAAACCCCATACTGGAAAAGAAGGCATTAAGGAGCCATTCTGGGCCCAGGTGGCCCTGCCCATGCCACATCTGCAAAGCTTCCAGAGCCTGGAGGAGGAGCATAAAGAGGGAAGCAGAGTAGCTCAGTGGCAGACAAACAGCAGAGGTGAGCTAACCTGCACTCTGAGCTCCTGGGAAAGAATACCACAGGAAATCTTGCGCTTGAGGCCTAGCGATAGTGATCTGACCGCATCTGCAAAGAAGGCAATGGTGGCTCTTTGAAGGTCAGACAATTTATTCTATGTTCGGTTCTGTAGAAAGAGAGGGCACTGGTAGGAAATGATCCAGAAAGGCAGCTGCATATCACCTAAGGGTGCAGGGCTTAGCTCCCTACCATAGGGCCCTGTTTCAGAGTCTCCTGAAGAGGATGGACCCCGGCTCCCCATCAACCACTAAATGAGGACAAATATGAAACCCTGTCTTTTGGCAGAGAATCTAAATGATGGAAGGCCCTGAATATACAAGGGTCCAGACCACAAGGTGCCAAGGGGGAAGCCATGAATTACCCACTTGATCCTGAAGACCACCCCATTATAGAGCTTTTTATATGTGCCCTGAAAGGGAGACGCAATGCTATGCTTGAAAGAACACTGTTCTTGGAAGCTAAGGAAATCCAACATTCTACTGAGGAAAGCATTATATGCAGATGTTAAAGATTAATGATCTGGATCCTGTCTAATCTCAGTCAAAGCTCTCCCAGTGCAGCTCTTAACATCTAATCAAATGTTAAGAGAATGAGGTGGGAGCTGATTTATTCAATGAATAGTATGTTTCTTTCCAGGCTGTTTGTTTCCACTTTGCTATTGTCCATTTATTTTAGGCTTGGAAGGATTAGATTTTTATTAGTAAACTTCAATTCACTGTACACACACAAACCAATGAAAAAATATTTCCATCAATAATAGAAATTTACAGATAGCCAAATAATAATAATAATAATAATAATAAATAATAAAAATGCTGCTTAAGAATTTATTAGAGTTTGATTTAGGGATATTTACTTACATATTGTGACATGAAATGTTGACCCTTCCCCATAATTTTGCACAAGTGTAAAAATTTATATCCATAAAAATCTAAGAAAATGCTTAAAAATAAACTTTGATATTATATGTCAAAATCATAAAAAAAATGAATTCTGCCAAGCCTAATTTTATTTATTAAGGTGCTTTAATGGCACATTGAGAAATCTTTAAAAACCCTAAGTAAGTCAAATGCATTTATTCGTGTCTGAATATTGATGATATCATAGCATAATTTTCAGAAGCCTTTTAGAGCCATTGCTAGCTTCTCGCTCTCAACAGCTGATCTCCTGGTGATCTGCTGGACTGTGCTGAACACCTTCTACAATCTTCTCACTGGTCATCTCCTGCTACAATGACCCCATGCCATTCTTTCCATGATAACCATATAGTTATTTCCATTTCTACAGCTGATGTGACTAAAGTACCTAAGTTTGTATCTGCTGATTTCTGGCAGCCGGATGTTTTTCTCCAATAGTTCTAAACATAAGCATCCATCTTTTCTGTCCAAAAGATAAGCAAGACTCTTCACCAGCCCACATCTCAAAGGCTTTAATTTTCATCTTGTCAGTAGCATTAACTTCTTAAGTTAAATCCTACTGAGGAAAATGGAAAGGAGCATAAACTCTGGCAAGTGAAGTGTAAAATTATAATTAGGAAGCCCAAAAAAGAGTTTGAAGAACAGCTAGCCAAACGCTTAAAAAGTAACAGGGGAAAAAAAAAACAAAACAAAAAAATAAAACCCTAAGTACATCAGAAGCAGGAAGCCTGCTAGACAACCAGTGAGGCCACTGCTTGATCAAAATGCTCAAGGACCACTCAAGGAAGACAAGGCTATTGTGGAGAAACTAAATGAATTCTTTGTATCGGTCTTCATGGCTGAAGATGTGAGGGAGATTCCCACACCTGAGCCATTCTTTTTAGTTGAATAATCTGAGGAACTGTCCCAGATTGACATGTCATTAGAGGAGGTTTTGGAACAAATTGATAAATTAACGGCAATAAGTCACCATGACCAGATGGTATTCACCCAAAAGTTCTGAAGGAACTCAAATGCGAAATTTCAGAACTATTAACTGTGGTATGTAACCTATCATTTAAATCAGCTCCTGTACCAAATGACTGGTAGATTGCTAATGTGACACCAATTTTTAAAAAAGGCTCCAGAGGGAATCCTGGCAATTACAGGCCAGTAATCCTAACTTCAGTACAAGGCAAATTGGTTGAAACTATAGTAAGAACAGAATTATCAGACACATAGATGAACACGATTTGCTGGAGAAGAGTCAACCTGGTCTTTGTAAAGGGAAATCATGCTTTAGCCAATCAGCTAGAATTATTTTGTGTGGGTCAACAAGCATGTGTACAAGGGTGATCCAGTGGATATAGTATATGTAGATTTTCAGAAAACTTTTGACAACATCCCTCACCAAGGCTCTTAAGCAAAGTAAGGAGTCATGGAATAAGAAGGAAAGTCCTGTCCTGGATCAGTAACTGGTTAAAAGTTAGGAAACAAAGGGTAGGAATAAATGGTCAGTTTTCAGAAGGGAGAGAGGTAAACAGTGGTGTCCCCTAGGGGCCTGTACAGGGATCAGTACTGTTCAACATATTCATAAATGATTTGGAAAAAAGGGTGCATTGTGAGGTAGCAACATTTGCAGATGATACAGACTGCTGAAGATAGTAGAGTTCAAAGCAGACTGAAGAGATACAAAGGGATCTCACAAAACTGTGTGACTGGGCAACAGAATGGTAGATGAAATTCATTGTTGGTAAATGCAAAGTAATGCACGTTGGAAAACATAATCCCAACTATCCATAAAATGATGGGGTCTAAATTATCTGTTACCAGTTATGGAAGATCTTGGAGTCACTGTGGATAGTTCTCTGAAAACATCCACTAGATGTGCAGCAGCAGTCAAAATAGCTAACGGAATGTTGAGAATCATTAGGAAAGGGAGAGATAATAAGACAGAAAATATCATAGTGCCTTTTCATAAATCCATGGGTTGCCTCCATCTTGAATACGGCGTGCAGATTTGGTTGCCCCATCTCAAAAAAGTTAAATGTGAATTGTAAAAGGTACAGAAAAGGACAACAAGTTTGATTAAGGGTATGAAAAGCTTCCCTATAATGAAAGATTAATAAGACTGGCACTTTTCAGCTTGGAAAAGAGATGACTAATGGGGATATGATAAAAGTCTATAAAATCATGATTGGTGTGGAGAAAGTAAATAAGGAAATGTTATTTACTTTTTCTCATAACACAAGAACTAGGGGGATCACCAAATGAAATTAATAGGCAACAGGCTTAAAATGAACAAAAGAAAGTATTTCTCCACACAATGCACAGTCAGCTCCTTGCTAGAGGAGGTTGTAAAGGCCCAAACTATAACGAGTTTCAAAAAAGAACTAGATATGTTCATGGAGGGTAGGTCTATCAATGGCTATTAGCCAGATGGGATGGGTTTGCTGTTTGCCAGAAGTTGGGCATGGCCAACAGGATGGATCAGTTGATGATTACCTGTTCTGTTCATTCCCTGTGAAGCACCTGGCATTGGCCACTGTTGGAAGACAGGATACTGGGCTAGATATACCATTGGTCTGACCCTGTATGACCATTCTTATGTTTCCACAATTCACGTGCATACTTTGCTATCGAGAAAATTAAGCTATTTACCAGTTGAATCATCATACATATTGAGATGCCAAGGTTTTTCCAGACTTTTATAAAGGAAGCCATGGCTGAGCGAGCCATTCCTAGTCTTCTTCCAATTTCTTTGGAACTACTTCCTTGGCTTGATATGGTGATCCCAGATAAGTGAATTAATTTATTGCCTCTACAGTTTGACTGTTAATCACGATTCTGCTTCCATCCTATTTTTGTTAATTGTATGAATGTGCATACATTTCATTTGTGCCACATTCAGGGTTAGTCATGTTCCTCACATATTCCTCACTAACTTCTTTTTACTGATTCCAACATTTGTTGCATTGCATCAGTAGTTGTAGCAAAGGGCATTGTATCATCAGCGTATCTCAGGCTGGCTAAGAGGTGTTCACCGATGGAAATTCCAGCTCCTTCAACTTTGTCAAAACTTTCCAGAGATTTGCTGAAAAGGCTTGGGGACAGAATACACCTTTGGCTCACAGCCTGCCCAGTGGAAAACCAGTTGCTGTTGTTCATACTGTGGTCTGTTATTGTGGTCTGTTGTTGACAGTAGAGACTTATGATGAATTCAGCCAAGTGCTTTGGATTCCCCATGTTTGCCAGTGTCCTGCAAAGAACCCTAGTCTACCTCAAAGTAAAACCACCTTGAAGAAAAGTGACCTGTAAAAAACTTCATACATACTTTAAATGTATCCAAGATAGGAACATATTTGTTGCCATTATCATACCAGTGGACCAGCTAGTCTAATATGCTGTCTGAAAATGGCCAATCCAAGGTGCTTCAGTTTCCTAGTTAAAAAGAAATATTGAATTATAGTAGAACTTACATAAGTTACAGATTAAACATATTTATTACTGTTGTAAATTAATTATTTGCTGCAGTAATATCCATTAGTGCCACACAAATGTCCATCAACATTCTGAACTTTTTTTTCATTCTGAATCGGAATGAAACATTTTGACTTATTTTTGAAAAATAGAAATTCTGGAAAAAAATCAATTTGGAAACATGAAAACAAGTTTGAATAAAATTGAAATATTATTCTAGAACATAAATATTAAATAGAACAGGTAATATATAATATATTAAGAAAATGTAATTAATATGGAGTGTACTGTAAAATTAATAATAATAAAAGTCAAAAATGAGAAAGTCAAAACAATTCATTTTTACATTTTTCCTTTGGAACCGTTATCAATATTGACAGGTTCACATGAAACATTTCGGTTTTGACTAAACTGCATTTTCTGTCAATTTTTTTTCAACTACTTCTAATACCTAGTTGTTTTTACAGTGCACAAAATATGCAGAGTCCACCACAATATTAAACTAATTTTCTCTTCTATAGGATGTATTAAACATAGAAATTGGGAATAAATATAGTATTTCATCTTAATTTGTGTACTGCTGGTATGTTACAGTGCTGACTACTGAAGCACAGAAGATTGTCATGGGATAAACAGGTAGATAGTTGTAGGAATGCATATGTTTCCAGTTAAAGTAAATTAGGAATTTGCAAATTTCTACATATTTTCATGAGGGCCATGGTGTATTTCACCCCTATGCATAATTCTGAAGTCTTTTTTTAAAAGACCCATCTCTTTTAAACCTAACTTGAGTTTATACTTTTTTGATGATGTTGGGCTGCTTTTCAATGTGCCCTACCTAGTAAAAGAAGTGTGTTCTTACTGCACAGTCATCCTTCCATAAATATTACAATAAGGATCAAAAACAGAGTTTGTCACCTTTTCTGAACTGCAGACTGTCATCAGAAGATGAGCTAATCTTCAAACAGTTTTTCTTTGCTTTGTTTATAGAAAATGTTACACATACAGCATGAATCAATATCTTCACTTTGAATCCCACCATCATCTATCTGTAAAACAAGTTGTCCTTCACATCCTGGCTGATAGAGCTATAAAATGTGTGTACTAGAAAATCTTGAATTAGAATTTACTCATTGTCCTTTTCTAATAATAATTTCCCTAGATCTCTGAGAAATAGAGCAACTGAAATCAAGTGACATTCCGTTCCACTTTTTACCTTGAAGGAGTTGAAGCTGTTACTCATATTGTTGCCCTGTTTTCCTTATACCACAGATGAATCTTGAAGATAGACAATAATCACTTTTTTTTTCATTTTCAGTTGAAAAACTTTGCATACTGCAGGACAAGGCGTGCCCTAATGTTAATGTTGCTCAATGTATTTTGGACAAACTTGCCATGCATTTGAGATTTGTTTAAAGGAACATCATGTGGCTATTAAAACAGAACAAAAGGATATATCCAAGCATGCTGGAGAGAGAGATATGAGCTATCTTGCTTATAAATGGAAGGGCTTATTAATTATTTAAAAAAACCATATAGTACAAGGAAAGGATGCACTGCAAAACATTGGGGTTCTGATTCATTACAAAGCTATCAGTATGGCGGCAGCCTAAGTGAAATTGGTTACTTGTTTTTAAATTAGAACTTGACCTCGTGAATAAACAATAGATAGCATCTGCCCATTACATCATCACTTTGTAATTAGATTTATTACAGCTGCATGCATGTTCTTTGGTTTGAGATAAGTGGAGTATGTGCTATGTTTTTAATTGGATTATGTATCATGCTGAGTTCACTGACGCATTTGAGCTTGTATTGTCCTGTTGATGTAGGAGATACTTCCAGCAGAAGAACAGCTGAGCACTGCTATATTTCAAATTTATTTGATTGCAATGGATGACCATTGTCTAAATTACACTGGAGAGAGACAGCCCATCAGCAGGGTGACCAATATCCTTGCTTTTTCCTTCCTTAGCATATTGCTTAAAAATTTTCTCTTTGAGTAACTACTGTGTGATCTAGTGCTTAGATCACGGGTGTGGGTGTCAGGAAACACAGATTCTATTCTTCATTCTGCTGCTGACTTACTATGTAACATTGGGCAAGTCATTTCACCTCTTCGTGCCTCGGTATTTTTTCCCATTTCTATAAAATGAAATAATAGTACTTAACCGTCTTTGTAAATCACTTTTAATTTTATTAAGGGAACATGCTAAATACACATGCTTGTTATTAGTGGGTTGTATTTATGCAATATATATAAAATATAATTTGTACATACACAGATTAGGGTAGACTGATTTGGAAACTTGATTCCATATATGTATATGTGTGAAGGGGTGTATTAACCCCTCATTGGACGGGAGGGTGTTAAGGAGCAACTCTGCCTCTCTGCTGCGGCAAGAATGCTCAGGTTGGAGGTGGGGTTTAAAATGCAGCCAGACAGCTCAAGTCAGAACTGGCAGGTCAGGGATAAGGACATGCTCTTGGAGCTCCAAGGAAAGATGGGATCTGATCCCATACCCAGCCAGGGAACGGGAGGTAGAAGGAAGAGCTGAAACCCCAGAGACTGGGTCTAGGGCAGGAAGCCCGAAGGCACCGCTTTCCAGGGACAGATGATGGCTTGCTGGTCTACAGAGGGAGGTAGGAAGTGAAGCAGGGAAGCTAACGTGAGTCTGACATAAGATATTATAGGGTGAGTGAAGCTGAACCAGCCTCACAGGGCCCTGGGTGAAAGGGCACAGGTTCCCCTACCCCACCCAAGAACTATACCATTAGGTGGAGCTGTCACTCGTGAATTGAATCTACTAGGTGGGGTTGCCACCAAGACATGTACCCATTAGGAAAAGCTGTTGCTTGTCAACTGCACCCACCTGCCAAGAACTGTACCCTTTAGCTAGAGCTGCCACTTGTGGACTGCACCTACCTGGGGAGATTGTTACCAGAGTTGAACCATTTGGTGTAACTGCTGCCTGGGACCTTAACTGCTAGCAGGAGACACAGCCTCCTGCCCATAATAGGCCACATTTGTTCATCCTTCCCATATACTTATAAAAACAACTGTCAGGGCTGTTTTGTACTCAATTGCAAATCCCAATCAAATCCTAATATGAATAGTTAAAGTCAAGTATTTTTTTGTTGTCAAAAATTGCCTTTCTATCCAGCTGAAAAGCTAACTGAAGGCTTATTCTAGGAAAACTTTAATGTCAAGAGTAGGATTTTATGGCAACTAAATTTGCTTCAAAATAATAATGATAATAATATAATAATAATGTCTTGTTTGAAGATAGCAGTTCTGTGGTTGATAAACTTGACCACTATCTTTGAGTCACTACAGCCGAGTTCAAGAGAAAGCTTAGGCTGAAGTTGACGTTCTGTTGTTGTTAACACTGAAATCAGTATACAGTGTGTAGGTACTCCCTTTGGAGGAGAGCGGAAACTCCACTGGTTTACATTACAGCCTGTTAATCTGTTTCCACAAGTGAAAAATGAGGAGCAATTCATAGAAATGCTGGTGTACAACCAGCATAATTCATCTCTTTACAGGCAAATATCTCAGCTGACCTTTACCTCTTGGAGATCTCTCATGCTTAAGCTTATGCTCATCCTCCAGTAATGTAACAGATACACTTTAGGGTCTTTTTATATAAAGAGCTAGTAACAACTGATATTCGTAGGGTGCTCAATAATTTTCTTTATAAAAGATTTGTGCAGCCTTTTCTTGGAATGGCTGATACATTGTCTGATTCTTTTGGTAATCTAGGTGTAAGGCCTGATATCCTGCCATGGGAGATATCAACTGGGTTGTCTGTGCGCTTCCTTCTGAGTTTGAGGCTCCATTTATCTAGGACTGACTGGACTGCTTTAGTGTGAAGACCCTGTCTATAGAAGTCCCTCTCTGAGGACATTTGCCCAACAATATCCTTCTGTGGTGTTATTTTGTTTAATTATTATTATTTTTTTTTAATATTGGCAAAGTGTCTTTGAGTGGGCTTACTTGATATATTGTCAGTAACACAAAGGGGTGTGTTGTACCAGCTGTACCTAGAATATCTAGCTATAAGTTGAGCATTAAAATAAAATGTAATAAAAGGTTAAAACTGTTTTAAAAAAATAATACTTCATCCTATCCTGTTTTCCCCTTAGTAGTGTTTGCAATTTTTTAAATATTTATTGGTTAAGCGTAAAAAAAACTCTTTGATTCCTGTCCCCTTCAATTTTCTGCTGTCTGTTTTCTAGATAATATAGCATGATATTGGTGGCTTCCCAACATATGCAGTGCAGTAACTGAAACCTCCTGCGGTTAGCCTTACAGAAAGAGCTAATTATGTCATACAAAACTGTGATTTGTTGTTATGGTTTTTGGACAAAATTATGTCTGAAATACAGAGAAACTGTGCACACAAACTGATCGTACAGCTAAACTGTTACATCTCTACAGTGATACTCAATGCATGATTTTGATCAATTAAAAACAAGTTAGCTATTGCACACTCACCACTAGCTAATATTATTTTGAATTACTCCACTGGGTTGGGTACCATGGCCTCATCCATCGCTACTGAAGTAAATGGGAGTTTTACTATTGACTACAGTGGATGCAGAAACAGGCCTTTTATTTGTTTTAAAGAGAGGGAGACAGAATGGTTTGTGTAGAAGAGATTTATAAAATAGAATGGTTAAACAATTGAAAAAGAGGAATTATCAGTCTAAATTATGAGACCTAATTATGTTGGAAAGGAACACAGAGAAGAAACATGATCACCTTCCTTTAAATTTTTGTAGACTGCTGTAAAGATAGGGACCAATTATTCTCCTTAATTGATGAGAGTGCAGCTATAAGTGATGGGCTTAGTCTCCATTAGACAAAACTCTATCTTAAATATTAGGGATAAATTTTATGGTCTACAGTTAGGCAATTAAATAATCTGTCACAGGATGTAGAATGGCTGCCATTGGATTAATGGAAAATGAAGGCCAAGCACATGCTTATGCATGTTTAGGAATCTTCAGATCTACCCAGATACAAATATTCTTCTTCGAGTGCTTGCTCATGTCAATTCCATTCTAGGTGTGTGCACGCTTCCATGCATGGTCACTAGGATTCTTTTCCCTTAGCAATATCCATAGGGCTGGCTCTGGCGCTCTCTGGAGTCCCACTCACATGCCTCAGTAAATCAGGCACCACTGGCCCTATGCCCCCTCAGTTCCTTCTTTCCACCCCTGATGGTTGCTGGAACTGCACTGCTTGCTATCCCAAATGCTCCTATTGTTCCCTTAAGTAGTGTTAGCCAGTTTGTAGTATTGTTCTTTTGTTGGTTAAGTGCTGTAAATAGTTAGTAGTTAAGTTAAGTGTAGTCCCTGCAGGGACCTTTGCTCCCTAGAGGAAGAAGCAGAGGAAACAGCAATCTGACAGGGGCCGCTCCCCCGCACCAAAGAAGACCCAGGGATATGGGGTAGAGCATGGGGCCCATACTGGACCGACCGGCTGAAGGACAACAGGAGAGTAGCTCACCATGGGGAGTGCGAGCCCACCAAGAGAGCCACCCCTGACTCCTGGGAGCAGAAGGGGGGCCTCTTCAGCTCACAATGGCATCAACGATGGAGGCATTTCAGGCAGTGAGGGACCTGATGTCTTTGCCTTTGCCAGGGTATGCAGATATACGCATATCTGGACGACTGGCTGATCAAAGGCAGGTCCCAGTCTCAGATCCGGAGCAGCCTAGACCTCATATGCATCACCTGTCACTGTCTGGGGTTTGTTAATAAACAAACAAAAGTTAATGTTAATGCCAGTACAGTGGATAGAGTTAATTTAAGCAGTTCTCGACTCCACTCAGGCCAAGGTTTTTCTAACCCAGCCTCACTTCAAAGCTATCACCAGCATTATTACACACCTTTGCAAGTGTCCCCTTACAACACCCAGAACTTGTCTGCAGCTCCTGGACCATATGGTGGCTTGTACGTACATAGGTACGTGGTGAAGTTCACATGTCTAGGGCTCAGACCGTTCCAATCGTGGCTGGCTGACACTCCCTTGACTGAGTGGTCATGGTTCCCCCCCACATCCTGTCCTCACTGAAATGGTAGCAAGACCCTCGCTCAGTACTCCAGGGTATGCTGTTTGAGGAATTAGCCCCCTCAATCACTTTGGTGTCAGATGCTTCAGACTTGAGATGGGGGGGCCTATATCAGCTCCAACCACAGTAGTCGGGGGTTTGGTCGCAGGAAGAGTGAAAGATGCACATAAACGTAAGAGAGCTATGGGCGATATGCCTAGCTTGTGGGATGTTCCTTCTCTTCATCTCGGGCAAGGTAGTATGGGTTCTGACGGACAATACTGCTGCAATGTACTATATCAACGGGGCGGGAGGGGGCTCACTCCCCAGTCCTTTGCTGGGAGGCGGTGTGTCTGTGGAACCTTGCAGTAAGCCACGACTTTCACCTCATAGCCTCCCACCTCCCAAGCATCAAGAACAATGCAGCAGACCACCTCAGCATGTCCTTCTTACCCCACCACGAGTGGTCGCTCCACCCGAGAGTGGCTGGTATGATCTTCCAGAGGTGGGATTCTCCCCAAGTGGACCTCTTTGTGTCCGAGCTAAATAAGAAATGTCACCAGTTCTCTTCAATTCACGGGCTCCCATGAAGGGTTGCTGTCCGACAGTTTTCTCTTACAGTGGACAGGGATTCTGATGTATGCCTTCCCACCCATTCCATTAATACACAGAGTCCTACTGAAGATCAAGAGGGACAGGGAAAATAGGGACAGGGACAGTGTGGCCCCGCCAGCATTTGTTCAGCATGCTGCTGGAGCTGTCAGTCGCCCCCCTGCTAGAATTGCCCTGGTGGCACAATATCCTCTCCCAGGACTGGGATCATCTCTGCATCTGATAGCATGGAGACTGCATGGCTGAACCCTGAAGAACAGGCATGTTCATCACAGGTTCAGCAGATTCTGATGTGCAGATTCTGATTGGGTATCGTACCTTGCCAAGTGGAGAAGGTTCAACTGCTGGGCAGTGTCCCAAGAAATTTCACGTGAATGGTCATCGGTTCAAGCTTTTCTAGATTACTTACTGCACCTTAAACTTCAAAGCCTGGCTGTTGCTTCAGTGAAGGTTCACCTGATGGCCATCTTGGCATTTCACCCTCTGACAGAAGGGAAATTGTTTTTTTTCCCACTCTATGACAGTTAGGTTCCTGAAAGGAGTAGAGAGGCTCTACTCTCAAGTTCGAGATCCCCCTAGAATCTGAACCTAGTTCTGTCCAGACTTATAGGCCTCCACTTTGAGCCATTGGCTACCTGTCCATTTACTGTTGCTCTCCTGGATGGTATCCTTTCTAGTAGCAATTACCTCAGCAAAATGGGTTTCTGAGATTAGGGCACTTACCTCAGGACCACCATACATGATCTTCTATAAGGACAAAGTCCAGTTGTGGCCTCATCCTGATTTCTTACCCAAAGTAGTGTCTCAATTTCACTGCAACCAGGATATAGTTCTTCCAGTGTTCTTTCCCAAGCCGCATGGCTCGAAAGAGGAATGGAGGTGGCACACACTTGATGTTAGGCATGCCTTAGCATTCTACATTGAACGCACTAAGTCATTCTGGAAGACCATACAACTTTTTGTTGTGGTAGCGGATAGGATGAAGGGGTTACCAGTCTCCTCCCAGTGAATTTCCTCTTGGATAACTTCCTGCAAATTTTGTTATGAGCAGGCAAATGTCCCTCTGTCGGGGGTCATCACAGCCCATTCCATCAGAGCGCAAGCTCCCTTGGTTGCTTTTCTGATGCAGGTACCTGTAGGGCCACTACTTGGTCATCAGTGCGCACCTTCGCATCCCACTATGCCATCATTCAACAGGCACAAGACAGTGCCAGCTTCGGTAGAGTGTTGCTGCAAACAGCTCATCTGTGAACTCCGTGCCCACCTCCAAAGTACTGCTTGTGAATCACCTAGAATGAAATCAACATGAGCAAGTACTCGAAGAAGAAAAGACTTATATTGTAACTGTTGTTCTTCAAGATGTGTTGCACATGACTATTCCATTACATTACCTGCCCCCTTCTTCACTGTTGGCATTGATGGCAAGAAGGAACTGAGGGGGCATAGGGCCGGTGGCACCTGATAGACCGTGGGACTCCAGAAGGCGCCAGAGCCAGCCCTACAGGTACTGCTAAGGTATAAAAATTCCAGTGACTGTGCATGGAGGCACACACATGCCTGGAATGGAATGGACATGAGCAACACATCTCGAAGAATAGTTACAAGGTAAGTGACTGTCTTTTCTCATGTGTACTGGGAGCAGTGTTACCTAAAACAGAACAAGCACGAGATTATAGCTGTAGATTAGTTCTACAGTAGTATGACAATGGCTGGATCTCAAAGGTGTTGTAGAATTTAATTACATAATGTTTGTAAAGGCTTTGAACATGTAAAATGCTGTATAGATGCTTTCGCTAATTTGACAGTAATGAAAGGGGCAGGGTATATTTGCTTTAATTTTCTTAACTTTTGTATCTAGTGTTTCCTTGGAGGAAAATGATATGTGAAAAGGTCCAGTGTTTAGAGCCCCATGCAGTAGATTCTATATTGAGAATGACATCTGTTAAAAATTAGAGTGAAGTCTAAGTGGCTGACTGTCTTGTGTTTTATATACCTGCATGCAATAACTCTTGCCTGAAACATTGAATTTTTATTATATTTGACCCACACGGGACATGAACAATGTAGTTAATATATTTAGCATAAAAGCAGTGGAAAAGGAGCAATTACCTGAGTAGGGAAGATGTGATGGCCCACCCTCTGATTCTTGCCCTATAGCTGAAGCAGAAGTACTTTATTCTCATGTTGCTCTTTTTCTAGCAGAGCCTGTTTTTCGAACATGGGTGCGCTCAAGTGCATGTTGTGTCTAAGTGGCGCACACACGTACATGTGAAAATTGGTGTGCCTAACCACACAGGCCCAAATTGTGCCATCAAAGCAGATGGCTGTGTTAGGAACTGTGTAAAACCACATTGCCCCACAGGAGTCCTAGAAAGCAAGATACCTCTTCCTTTCTGCTCTGCTACATCCAGCCTGCTCCATGGACCAGTGCAGAAGAGCTTGATCTATGTCCCTGGCTTCCCCCACCCTGGAATGTGCTACTTCTCTAGGTATGCTAGGAGGAAGTAATCCCTGTTCTCCTTTGAGAGCAGAACTGCAATTGTTCATGCCCTTGTGTGGGAAGGTAGAGGTCTTTAAGGGTTCCTGTTTTCTCCCTGTGTACCCTGTATACCCAATCTTGTCCATATTTGGTGTATCCACTCAAATTGAGTATTTGTAATTGCACGTTTCCATCCTTGAACGTCAGGCCCATGCAGTGTACTCTCTGGGATTGTAAATGTTTCATGTAAACAGTGGCCTTGTGCATTGATTTGGAATTCACAGTGCAACATATGGTCTTAAAAAGACAGATTTGTAGGGCCAAATTTGTCCCTATTGTTTCCTGAAATCAATGGACTACAGTAAGTATGAATTTGGCCCTATAAGTTTTGGCATTTGGAAGATGTCACAGCAAAACGACCACATTTACAAAGCAATAGAGGTCAATTAAAATGTGTAATCTCTTCTATGACAGGATATGGATTTGGTTTCTGACTCTCCGAGAAATAAAAATAACTGATGTCTGGGTTGATGGATAAGGCCAGATTACAGAGTCATGAGGAAATATCTCCTTATGCCTAAAAAAATGTTTGACTGTAGATTTCTGGCAGGGACCAGAATTTCTTTTTCTTTTTTTAAAACAAATAGATGAAATTTTGTAAATTCCTCAGAATCAATAGTAAGTCACACAAAAACAGCATCAGGAGACTGGGCAAGACAGATAGCAGTTAAGCTTTGGCAAGTCTCCAAAATGACTCTCAGACTGTCAAAATAACAGAAACTTACCAAGAAGTCTAAGCCACTGTGGGCAATGTATATATCTTACAAAGTCTTTGGCTGCCAAGACCTTTGTCATGGGACAAGAGGAAACAAGTGAAATGATGGCGTTTCACTCCTTTTCGGTTTTGTGAATGTTTTGAATATTCTCCCCTCTCATTATTACCGTAGCCCTTACAAAGTACAGCTATTCTGCAACAATCTTGTAGTTGTTTTGTAATTATTTCTCCCTGTAGACTGTGCCTCAAGTGATTGTGCACTACTGTACTTAAAGAATAAGCACAGGCTTTCTGTAAATAGTACAGGGTGAAATGCACCATGTATATGTAGCTACAGAACAAATGATGATATTGTTGAGCTTTTCTCTTAAAAGTTGTTTCCCACAGTGCTTTACAGAGTAAATAGAGTCTCAGAACTAAATAATAAACAAAAGGAGGATGAGAGAAATAAGAGGAATGTAATAAGGGGGAGGGAATGTTTTCAACTGTGATTTGAAATGAGGTGGCGAGTCAATGAAGCAGAGGGGTACAGGGAAGCTGATCCAGAGCTGCAAAGCTTGTGATGGCACCAGCAGTGTTAAGATTGTATGGTGCTAGTACCTTGCTGTTCCTTTAATGAGGCTTGTGCAGCAACATGATGTAACACATAGCAGTGATATGCAATATGGTTAATTATACCATCTCAAGCTGTGGTCTCATCAGATCTTGGATGATGAACAGGCTTGGACTAAGCCAGCAATGGATGAAAGACCACTCACAGGGAAACCTAAATACTTCAGAAAGTGTTTCTTCTTAACACTTATCACTCTGAGTTAGTATTGAAGCATCATGGCCCATCATGGCTTTAGTGAGCAGTTCACTGCTGGAGACATAAACTTTTGTGGTTCTTAAAAATCTCTTGACACTTCTGAGTAGTCATGGTGGCTGTTCCTATTGTTTTCTCAAAAATCTACTGGACAATAATTTTTTGCCCACCTAAATTACCCCTGGAGTTTAATATGGAAATCATGAGCACTGCACTCACAGCCTCCACTCTTCCTCAACCTACAGCCCATTCTGCACTGTCAGACCTCAGAAGGGCCCAGATCTGTAATCTGTTCCATGCCTATTTTTTGAAGGAGGGGATGTTATGAAGCAAGGTATGTTGGGCTTTGTCAGCCCTATTTCATGGGGCCTACCTTTTGCAGTTAGGCAGCTGACAGCCTTTGTATGATCTGCCTGAGGTATCGTCAACAGAATTGTTATGGGCCACTTAAAAATGATGTTTTTTTAAAAAAGTGGGGGTAAGGATACAGTTCCACTAAGGAATCATAATTGGAAAACATCTTGTGGTGATGAGGGCAACACTTCAAACTATCATCAGTGTAATGAAACCTTGGCTCTTATATTCCCACCTATAATTTTCCCCACAGTCCTCCTCCAACACTGCATGGCAACATGAAGACATTAAAAAAAGAATTTTTCTATTAACAAATCGGTGGCCTGACATACCTCTCCAACTTGAATCTCCAGTCATCCTGGTATTTTCATTTATTGAAATTAAATGCCAAGCTAACATGGTTTCCCTTCTCCAGCACAGGCCTTATGGCTTCTTAAGGTAAAAAATGTAAGAAGTGTATATGGTTCATTCACACATTGCAGGTGACTGTTCAAACATAGGGCCCTTTCCCCTCACCCTTCAAATTGTGTCAGAAACCACCGTTCTGAAGAGATGATATTATTAATCTGTAGATTTAGCATGAATGGAAAGGTCTTGATCATGCCATGTGCTGAGTATTGTGGTCCCAGTAAAGCAAAACACTTAAGCATGTGCTTCAATTTAAGCTTGAATAGTCCCAATCAGTGATTAGATAGAAGACTTTCTTTTAAAAATAAAATGTTTGTTTTACTAAAGAAACACAAAAGTCAGACCATTTCCCCTATTGTGTTCCTTAAAAATACCTGAAAACTCCATTACTGGCACTAAATGGAACATTCACCAAGTAGACCAAAGCTTGAATGGCCATGGAGATTGAATTGCACTTTTATCCACTGATGACTATGCCACCAGGCAGCTTTGGCAATATGGTGACAAGAAGTTTCTGTTGCCATTAGCCATGATATTTCGGCTGTGTGAATAAACAGGGGACATCATCAGAATTTCTATGTGAAATCTGTCACCAATACTGAATGACAAGGGGAGTTAGTTGGCTTAGGTGATACAAAGCCTTTTTCACCTACCAGTCACCACTTCAAATCCAGCTTAGGTTAATAACTGAATGTGACCTGGTAGGCTAATTGGTGGCCAGCATGAAATAATAATGCCCACCTTTTATTAGACAGATATCCACACTACAAAACCATCCTAACTGGCATCCTTTTTGACAGTTTGAAGAGAGAGACCAAGACCTGAAAGGGAATGTAGATGGAACTCTGTTCTTATCAGGAGAGTTTGTCTCTTCAAAATTAGTTTGAGATACATTTGAAGACGCTTATAGGGCAGCTGCCAATGCTATGACTAAGTGGGAAACACGTATCCTCAAAGCTATCAATCTAGCACTTCCCATGAACACTAACTTCAAAAAGAAGAACAAAGAATTTCATTAAAGAAACTAAGAGCAGAAATAGTTGACAAGAATCTTTTTTACGTGTGCCTGTGTCCCATCCTCCCTTCCCAAACTGAGAACTCATATGTCAAATTTCACTCCAGGGTGAATCTTTATGGGCAGTTTTAGAAACAGTTGAACAAACGTGTCTGCAATTTAGGTGCTAGCCTACTTTCCCTCTTGGTGCTGGGAATAGCAATGTTAGTAATTTGGTGCTTTAGCTGATGTGAAGATTGAGCTGTAGTGATAGAGCGGTATCAATTTCGTAACAGAAACTGGGTTAGCAAGAGGTTTTCATTGTTCCAGTTTTCATAACATCAGTAAGCAGTTTCAAATCCAGAATGCTTCTGCTCATAAAGACACGGCATGAAATGATATAATAGTAAATTTCATTGCATCAAAATGAAATGATTTCTCTGGGTTCTGTCAGTGAGGTATAAGATTATACTGTAAATGGATTAGGAAACATATATAAAGAATAATTTTCTTTTAAAAGTAACAGAAGTTAGAAAAAAGTTCATTTGAAAGGAAGAAGACCAAGATCTCAAGGAAAGGCATCTGAGAACTTGGCGTCATGCTCAGTATGACAGGGTAAATGGAATGTTTATTATAATGCTTAATATATACATAGGGACATTTTGCTGTTCACCTTTCAAGACTAAAAAAGCTTCTAATACTTTAATCAACTTTCCCAAACTGTTAGAATTTAGCTATATTATATAACAAATTTAACTCAGACAGTTACATTTATAAGAACACAGAATCACCACGACCATACTGTACACATAAACTAGTCTCTGCAGTTGGACAGATTCTAGCAATTGTAGACTGCTTTCTTTTTTCCTATCAGTTGTCTTTCTGCGTCACAAAGCACAAAAAATAAATCTTATAATAGCATTGTTTCTTTGTCTGGTTGGTATTTTTAAATATTGCACAAAATTTCATTACTTTGTTCATGTAGGGCTGATTCAAAGCCCAGGAAGTCATATAGATGTCTTTCTGAATTTGTATGGTGGAGCATCAAACTCTTACCTAGAACCATTTTTTAAAAATGTCTGTTAAGTCTGGTTCTGTTTCACGCCATCTAGTATGTCTATGAGTGTGAAGTAAAACTGTCCTACAGCTTTCACAGTAAACAGAGTTCAAAACTATGTTCAATATGCCTGTGTGTGGTGGGTGGGAGGGTATAAAGAGAGACATTCCCCTCCCCCTTCCCACCACCCCTGCAGACAAATACCTAGAGATACCATCTGCAAGTGGGAAAGAGATATTGATCCTGCCGATGAACCCAACTAGGAAATCCATGACACAAGTAAGGATTACACTTGTCATAATAAGGTTTACAGAATCAGACCCATAATTACATATTGTATATTTTTTGAAGTTAAAAAGGAATCTCAAAACCAAGCAAAACTTGTGTCGGAGGAAAATCTCTGATCTATGGGATAAATTATAATCCCAAACATCCCCCCTGTTGCGTCTTAGTCAACCTGGAGTCCCCAGTCAGCCCCCGGCTTCCTTTAGTCCACCAGGGGCGTCATTCGTTTTAGGTTCCTGCGGGCCCGACAAAGCACAGCGACCAATATGATTGCAAGCCAAGTCATTTATTCCAGGGCAAAAGCCATCTTATATAATATTTCATGCACTGCTCACATCCTCTTCTTGCAGTCACTGATTGGTTAAAAGTTACAAGCATACACACAGCACAAGCACAAGCTGATTCTCATGGATAGCTTAACATTTCCCACAGCTGCCTAATTATTATTCTGTTTACCTCCTGGACACTGAGCTAAGAAAGAAGAAAGGGAGGTGTCCGCCGTCCTTGGCCGGCTTCCACCTGCCTAGGCAACCTTATCTAACTCTCACGTCCTTGGGGCCTAGCACTGTAACTTCCCATCCCTGGCATCAGGGCAGCGTAAGGATTGTAGATCCCCACACCCCCCTATATTGGGAATATTAGTGTACAAACTTGTTTCATCTAATCTAATCAACCATCTACATATTCACAGGTTATTCCTTTAACAAATTTATAATAAAAGTTCAATCTTCTACATATATTGTCTTTCTTAATATTTGTCATCAAAGCCTCTTGTTAAATAAACTGTAGTGTGAAGAAGCCCACTGAGAATCAAAGATTAATTTAAAACGTCTTAATTAAAGAAAAACATTATCCCACAAGTGTGTTGGCACAAAGGAGTTAGGACCCTATTCATGTTGAATCATAGAAATGTAGGGCTGGAAGAATCCTTGCCTGGTCATCTAGTCCAGTCTCTGCAGTGAGGACCAGGAATTCCTAACCCCTGACAAGAGTTTGTCTAACCTGTTCTTAAAACCTCTTACCATGGGGATTCCACACACTCCCTTGGAAGGCTATTCCAGTGCTTAAATATCCTTATAGCTAGAAAGATTTTCCAACTAGCTAACCTAAATCTTCCTTGCAGCAGAGTAAGCCCATTACTTCTTGAAGATCAAGTGATCACCATCCTCTTTATACCACACTGTCTGGAGTGGCTCGTGACCGTGAGTGCTGTCGCAGACTGTCAGAAAACAGGACAGAAACCCCAAACTGGTGGTGCGGTCTATAGCCAATGATGAATGTGAACTCTTGGATCACTCTACCAGACTTACCATGGTGTCACAGACAGTCTCCTTAGACCAATGGTTCTCAGCCCGCGGGCCACTTGCAGCCCAATCAGTACACAGCTGTGGCTCATGTGACATCCTCAGGGCCCTAACTAGAGAGGGACATTCTGGGTACCGAGCCGGTGGGGGGTGTGTGCAAAAATGGGGCCGTGCAAGATTAGATCTAGCATCAGCCCCACCCCTCTGTAAGATTGGGTCCTGATCGGGCAGTACTGGCAGGAGGCCAGGGTGCTCAGTACCCCCTCACCTGCTAACAGCCCCGGTAGGATTGCTGGGCCAGTGATCCTGGCTGGGGCAGGCTCCCCGGCACTAGGACCGCAGCAGGAGGCAGGCAGGTGATGTATGTGCAGCCGAGGTAGGAGACCAGTGGGCATGGGGAGGGGGTGCAGCAAGCTAACACCGTGTGGGAGGCAGGTGAAGAGGGGTGCAAAGAGCTAGAGTTGCGGGGAGGGGTGCGTGGGTAGGGTGTGTACTGGGAGCCAGGGCACAGAGAGGGGGTGCAGTGGGCTTGGGCCACAGGAAGGCAGTACAGCCAGTGCATGGGGGACAGACTGTAGTTGGGGGGCTGGGTCCTGGGGGCAGTTGCTTTGAGAGCTGGATGCTCGGGAGGCAGCCCACCTCAGTGGGGGATTGGATGCTGAGGGGACAGTCCCTGGGAGGGCTGTTCTCCTCTGAACAGGAAACCCTGTCTGTGCGTGCCAGCCCAGTATTAGGAGGTGTGGGTGCTGGGGAGATGGTCCCAGGGAGGTTGAGTGATGGGGGGCAGTCTGGGGAGGGGCTGGAGGGCATTCCCTGGCTGGATGCTTGCGGGCTAAGTGCAAGGGGGCAGTCCCTGCTTGGGGGTTTGGTGTCCTGCACGGGGCAGGGCTCCCCATCTTTGCAGGCAGGGTCTGTAGCCTCGCTGTCCAGGCACTCAGCCCAGGCGCAGAAGTAAGGGTGGAATACACTATGCCATGCCACCCCTATAGCAAATTAATTCATTTTAACAGCTAATGTTTTGACTTATTTTGCTAATTGAAAATGCTGTTGGTAGAAATTTTCCGGAGTTGATATGAAAGATATTATATCAATTTGAATTGTATTGCTGTCAGATAACACATAGTAAACCATATTTTTTGTAGACGTGTGTGTGTGAATGCAGATCACATAACACGTAGAGAGCTGCATATGTGCCCATAATTGTAAATAGGTTGAAAATCACTGCCTTAGACTCTCTAGTCTGTCTTGTATTACAGACAAAAATACCTTTATGATAAAATGGTTACTTACATGAAAAATCACATCACATTTAGGTTGCTTCCACTCCCAAGAGACCAGTTACTTACCCCAGATCAGTTGGTACTCTAGATTTTACACCAAAGACAATGCTGGTAGCCAGTTAGTTTAGTAGAAAGGAAATGAGAATTATTGAGAGGTTAAAGTAGGTAAAATATATGCACAGGTGAGTCACAGTTTGTAATTTCAATGGTGGCAGTGATGTAATAAACTGCCAGTTTCCAAAAAAATCTTTTCAGGGTTCCTAGATTGTTTCTGTTGATCTGTACTTTGCATCTGGCACACTTCCCTATAAGAGTCCAAACGGTCCAGAGATCCAGGATCTTTCCATACTGACAACTTCTTCTCTCAGAAAACAAGCTGACAGTGTCACTACCCACATTTCTTTTCCTTTCATGATGGAGAATGAGGACTGCATTTTGCATCTCGGACCTACACAGTGACCACTTGCTTTGAAATGATCACTTTTCTGTTAAAATTCTTCATTTGCATTCCACAAGGCTTCTTTCCCGTTTGATGGCTCATTTGATGGGTTATTTAGTTACAGAGGTATACCCAATGTAAATGCTTGTTACTACCTTGTAACGGGATGCTAATAAGTGAAAACAATGCATGTAACATCCCATTAGTTTTTGTGAATTTCAAACACCAAATATACTCTTATTCATTTAACGATCACTTTGATTGTCAAATGAATAATACACAAGTGAATTGGTCTGGAGCTGTGGCCTGAGCTGGTACCTAATCTGCCAGCATCACACCCTTAACATATTTGATAGCTGTTTCCAGGTTCCTCCTCAGACTTCTTTTCTTAAAACTTAACATGCCGGGTTTTTTAACTTTTCCTCACAGGTGAGGTTTTCTAAACCTGCTGTCCTCTGGACTGTCTCCATTTTGTCCGCATCTTTCCTCAAATGTATCCAGAACTGGATACACTGGTCCAGGTGAGGCATCACCAGTGCCAAATGCAGCAGGACAACTACCACTTGACAATTATACACAGCACTTCTGTTAATACACCCCAGAATTATATTAATCTTTTAGCAACTGCATCCCATTGCTGACTCATATTCAATTTGTAATCCGCTACAACCCCCAGACCCTTTTCAGCAGAACGACACTCCTGCCATTTAGTTCCCATTTTGTAGTTGTACATTTTATTTTTCCTTCCTACATGTAGCATTTGTCTTGATTAAATTTCATCTTGTTGATTTCAGACCAATTCTCTGTTTTGTCAAGGTTTTGCACTTGTCAACATTTGTAGTAAGGCTCCTTTGTCCCACTCTGGCAGTGTAAAGGATTTTAAAGGGAGTGTAAATATAATTCATGCCCATTTTCAGGCCCTTTCACATCGAAGTGGTGTAAAGCAGCTTCAGGGTAAATGTGAATCAGGTCCTGTGTTTTATTTGCTAACATAACAAACTTGCACGTAAGAAAAAAGAATGAATAATGTTATAATAAAGCTGCTTATGCTAGCGTACAAACATAGGAGTATGCAGTAGTAGATAGGCGTTTCCGTACAGGATCAAACCATAGATACATCTCTCTCATCTGTCTAATCTGGGATGCCTACTCAAGTATCCTGCGTCTGGCTAAGAAAAAAATTGTGTCTCCGGGTATGTAGCTGATAGGCAGTATAACTCCACTGTTCTTGGTAAGAGATGCTATTCTGTAGAAAAGATAATTTTTTTCATAATAAGTAACTTGAGGGTTTTGGGAAGGTGAAATACCAGAGCTTTTAGTTTTCTTTATTCTGTGAACACTGATTAAAAATTATACCTCATTGACATTACTTTTGTGTTATATAGTGTAGACTTTATGACAGCACTGTATTTATCAGCAGAGTAAGTAGGCAGTGTTCATTCATAAAGTGGCCAATTTTTTCTTTAAAAGGTTTTATAGAATTCAGTTATTGTTTTTCACTCCTGCGCTGATTTTTTTATTGTAACCAAATTATGATGCATGCATGACATGGCTAAAATGATTGCTGTATTTTCCTTTTTCTTCATTTTACATTCTATATGATGTTTAGGAAGGAAAACAAAGTAAAGCTTTTACAAAATAAGTATGGTTTATAATCTGATATGTTTTCACTAAACAAAGAATAACGATATATTTTCATGAGTTCCAGAGGGGTAATGGTGTTAGTCTGTTTTTAGCAAAACAGCAAAAGTTTTGTGGTACCTTAAAGACTAACAAATTAATCTGAGCATAAGTTTTCGTGGGGAGAAACCCACTTCATCGGATGCATGTATTTTCAGTTTGTGTGATTTTTTTATTAGATTAAGGGAAAACAGCACCAAGAAGACAAAAGTAAAAGCACAATACCACCACAGTGTCAATCTCCTCTGTAACATGCTGTATCTTCTTTCTGTCACAAAATGGAAGCTGATTCTGCGGACAGATGACTTCTAGGACTTCTACTGCAATGCACAGAAACCAAAATACAAATTGTTGCATAGCTGCACACACCACAAAATCAAGGCTATATTTCACAAATTCATAAATTCGAAGGCCAGGAGGGACCATTATGGTCATGTAGTCTACCTTTGGAATAATATAGACCACAGAATTTAATTCAGCATGTTTAGAGTGTGTTTTATAGAAAGACATCCAATCTTGATTTAAAAAATTCAAGTGATGGAAAATCCACTACCTGCCTTAATAAGTAGTTTCAACGGTTAATTATCCTCCCAGTTAAAAATGCATGCCTCGTTTCTAGCCTGAATTGATCTAGCTTCAGCTTCCAGCAACTGAATATTGATATTAGATTTTTTTGAAAAAGGCAGATTGTGAATCATTAAACTCAGTGTTTTAAAAATATTTTATTTTTTAAAAAATCAAAGAAGACGCTATAAACTGCTAACGTAACTCAAAAATTTGAAAGATTCTTTTTTTATTTGAAAAGTCCTTATGTTGCTGAGAGTGTAGTCCTAGAATTTACAAGGTTTTTGGACCTACATCTGATATGGCTGATACTCATCTCTGTTCTTGAGTCATACATTTCCTTATTCCCTATTTATATCCTGCTTGCTTTAGCAGAGGCAGCATATTATGAGTTCATTTAGCTTTATGTTTGTTTAAATGTGTTCCTATAATAACATGATATCTTTAGGGACTGTGGAATCATTTGGAGGAGAAATTACCTCATTCTTTGTAATAGGATTTTGTGTTACTATTACTTTTCTGTATTTTTTTCTTCTGTTTTTTTATGCCTAGCACATGCCCTTCTAATAACAGCTAGTAGGTCATTGCTGTTATGGATCGAGTCAGTGGATACATAGAGCATTAATGTTCCCATCAAACTTTGTAATATGTTGACTTTTTGCTTTGGTGGTTTCTCAAGAAGTAGCAAAAAGAAAAAAGAAAAAAACAACTCCATGGCATAACTAGATTATTGATTGTTACACCATACAATCACAGATTTTGAAATTTCAAAAGGGACACTAAATAAGCTAGGATGACAGCCACTCTCTTGGCCAACACCAGGGAATTGGACCAGTGACATCAAGTTGATAGCATGAGTCTCTACAGCTTAAGTTATGGAAGCAGGACTGTGTACTAGGGGTGTGACAGGCTCACTCCTCTATGGCGCAGACACAGAGGGGGACATATTATACACACTCATGAGTAGGATACACTTGGCTAATTAAGAGGATTCTCAGTGTAATTAATAGACATTGGGGATTCTGACCCAGTCTAATGTAGGTTGCAGTGTACTTAGATAAGGACTTTTTGGAACAGGGATGGTCTTTTTTGTGTGTGTTGGAATAGAGACTACCACCAATCAGACTCCTAGGTATTACTATAATACAGTGTAATAATTAGGATTTTTTTGCTGAACATTTTTGTTATTTTGGTTTCCCATTTTTGCTTTTTTTTTGAGGCTCCCTGTGGATGAGTGTAGACACCATTCCTTTTTACCTGTAATGTGTTTACCCTGAGCTTTTCACCAGTTATGAGGAATTTCTTTTTATTTGTTCGGCAAATATATCATTGAGGTGACTGCTACACAAAAGATATTCCTGTATCAATACTTCTTGTTAAATCTCTCTATTATTATGGCTATTAATCCTCTTATAAAAGATCTTAACTGAACCCAGATATTTGTGGATTCAGAGGGGATCATCCATGTTGAAGTGGATTGGGCAGTTCAAAGTGCTTTCTTATGTTACTGCACAGTAGCAGGGTCAAAAAAGCAAGTTAGTGCTTGGCAAACTAATTCACATCCCAACTGGCTGCACACTAAGTCTTCATATGGACATGCCTTGACTGTCTGGTGTTTCCCTGTGTACATACAGCTCAATGGATAGAACTAAGAATGGGTATTGAAGGCTATGCTATTATTTTAGGCTTCCTTATTGTGGAGTTCAGCCAACACACAGAGGCAAAGATTGTCATAATCAGGTTTGCGTGATTAAAAATATCAGAGACATTCTAGCCATAAATTGTACATGGAAACATGTTTTTAGTCAAGTGGGCTTTTTTTCACCTCCACAAATATTTGGCAATTACAATGTGTTCATTCTTTCCTGATTTGTAGGCTAGTTTATTGTAACCTACTTTCTTCATCTCTCCCCATGAAAACTGATCATACTTTGAAGTTATTTTGGAACATGCCAGTACAGGTGCTCCAGGGCCTTCACTCTTGAGAACTGGTGATGGTTGTGTATCCTGGTATGCACTTGCTATTATTAGATCTTAGCCAATAACTATTTTTTTCAATTTGTTGGCAAGTTTGAAAAATTAAAAAAAAATTTAAAAAAAAATTTTGGTTGGCTCCAGAAATAAAAACTTTGAAATTTTCAGCAAATTGAAAGGTTAAAATAATTACTGCAGGTCAAACAAAATGCTTAATTTGAAATGAAATTGATTAGAAATTACTTGGTTTTGAATGCTTGTGTTCCCAGGTTAAATCATGGCAATTGAAATAAGCAGATTAGAATTCCTGGCTGTTCCAATGTAAATCTTGAAGGCAGAGGCTCCACTCTTCTTACAAGGGCTCATGTCACTGAAAACTTTTGCCACGGGAGAGATCTCAGAACCCATCATTTTTCAGGTATAGGCTGATGACTGTTTTGTTTCACTTTTAGTTTTGGTTATGATGCCTATAACTTAATCATTCTACAACCAGAAAATGCATACGAAGACAAGGAAGTTAAAAGGTCAGCCAGAAGACATAAGAGAGAATGGATGGAAAATAAAGCAAGAGAAGCTGAGGAGGTGTACAAGAGAGTGGATATTTAAAAATCTTTTTCTAGCATCTAAACAATTGATATCATAATTCTTGAACATTTGTATTGCGTTGTGAGGTCTCAAGATGATACGATTTTAAGCATAGAAGAAGGATAGAGAAGCTTGTTTGATGGAACATTTCCAGGATGTGCTCAACCAGCTGGAACCACTAATACCAACAGACATGTGAAGAAATAGTGGAGTTATCTGTATCAATAGAAGTAATTGCCTTTGAGGAAGTAACTGAGGCCTTAAGCCTACTGAAGAGTGATAAAGCATTAGATTATGATAAGGTAGACACTGAAATGTTGAAAGATGGAGAGGAAGTGATAGTGAATTACATGTGCAGTTGCACAGATTGGTTTAATAAAAGGACATCTGTCCTAAAGATTGGAGAAGATGTGTCATCTGTAAAATCCCTATAAAGGGGGACCAGCTTATTTGTGATAACTGGAGAGGGATGACCTTTCTCTCTGTATCTGGAAAAGGGTTTTGCCTTATCATTTTGACTAGGATGAAAACTGTTGTTGATAAAGTATTTAGGGAAGAACAGGCTGATTTTGATCTGGCAAATCACATTCAGACCAAATTTTCACCTTGAGAAGATTTATTGACAGAGAGGCTTAAGATACCTGTAGAAGAAGGTTTTAACTTCCTTGATTTTATTAAAGTGTTTGAAAGTGTTCACAGAGAAGATCTCTGGAAGATCCTGATACATATTGAATTCCAGTAAAGACTGTTAATTTGATAAAAGCTTTGTATGATGGGTGTATGTACTCTGTCAGGACAGAGCATGGAGATATGGAATAGTTGAAGATTGTTACTGGTGTAAGGCAAGATTGCATACAATCCCCACTTCTCTTCTGCATTGTCATAGACTTTGTGATAAGAGTGATGGCTGCTGCTGAAGACAATGATTTCGGCTGGGCAAGAGAGAAGCTGCAAGACTTAGTTTTTGCAGATAACATGGTCATATTGTACACCAACTTTGAAAAGACTCTCCATGATCATAAAAGCAGACACTGCTAAAGTGGGACTTCTTATTAGTACTCAGAAGGCCAAGACCAGGGAGATAATGCCATCAATACTGGTGAATATGTGATTGATGGAGAAGAGTACAAAAGAGTTGTTGACTTTGTCTATCTCAGAAGTAAAATATCTGCTAATGTCCAGCTCACTAAAGAAGTGAAAGCAAGAATCAGTAAAGCCAGTGAAAAGTTCCAGATGAGAGCCGTGTTAGTCTGTATACAGCAAGTAAATGGAATGGTTATGTCATTACAAGAAGTAATTGTCACTGTTCACACATTCTCACCTTCTAATCAACGATTGTGAATAGGCCTTAGCTACTCTAACTGAATTGACTTTGTTAGCACTTGCCCTCCCCATTGTTGTTTCTTACCTTTGGATGTACATTTATACCTCCTATCTGTGATTTCTATTTCATGCATCTGACAAAGTGGTTTGCAGCCCACAGAAATTTGTTAGTCTTTAAGGTGCTACAGGACTCTCGTTGTTTTTGCAGCAAAGCCAGTGGCTCATTTTCCCATTTGCCAAACATCTGGAAGAGTAAGAAGATACACCTACACAGTAAAATGAGATTGTTTGATGCTGTTGTCCTTTCAATACTATTCTATGCCTCAGAAATAGGAAGCATTCCAACAGCCTTGTTTGAGAAGAATCTTGGGAATTCACTGGAGAGATCATGTAACCAACTTTTTACTTATTGAAGACATATTCCCCCACTCAGCCTTCTCTTCTCTAAACTAAATATGCCCAGTTTTTTCAACCTTTCCTCATAGTTCCTGTTTTATAAACCTCTTGTGATTTTTGTTGCTCTCCTCTGGACTCTTTCCAATTTGTCTACATCTCCCTTAGAGTACAGTGCCCAAAACTGGACACACTACTTCAGCTGAGGTCTCAAGTAGAGTGGAACAATTGCCTCCTGTATCTTACTTACAACACTCTTGTTAATACATCCTAGAATGACATTTAGCTTTCTTGCAGCAGCATCACACTGTTGATCCATATTCAATTTGTGATCCACTCTAACCCCAAGATCCAACTCTACAGTACTGCTGCCTAGTCAGTTAGTCCACATTTTGTATTTGTACATTTGATTTTTTTTCCTTCCCACGTATAACACTTTGCACTTGTCTTTATTGAAATCTTGTGGATTTCAGATGAATTCAACATCATTTTGAATTCTAAACCTGTCCTCCCACCTTGCAACCCCTCCTAGCTTGATGTTGTCCACAAATTTTATAAGTGAGCTCTCTATTCCATATTCATATCATTTGAATATTGAGTATTGGACCAAGAGCAGACCCTTGCTTGATCCTACTTGTTATGGCCTCAGAGTTTGACTGCAAATCATTGATAACTACTCTTTGAGTATGGTCTTCCACCCCATTGCACACCCACCTAACAGTAATCTTGTCTAGACTATATTTCCCTAGTTTGCTTATGAGAATGTCATGTGGGACCGTGTCAAAAAGCCTCACTAACATTCAGATATATCGTCTCCTACTTCGCCCACCCCCAATCCACTATGCTGGTTACCTTATCAAAGAAGCAAATTAAACTGATTCTTGACAAATCCATGTTGACTGTTACTCATCACCTTATTATCTTCTAGACAACTTTATGTAACTCCCTTCTTCATCAAGAGGAGCGTAAGCTCCTCACTAGATGCAGTACTCTATAGTGACGTTTTTGTCATTGTTGTTACTTTGACCCCAATCATGCCCTTATTCCAGTGAATTGTAGTTTTGCTATTGATGTCAATGAAGCAGGGAGAGGCCCATTATTATTCCACTCATTGACATTTGGCCAGCCACTTCCAAATGATCAGTTATCGCATTATTAATTGAAAAGTATTGGCTTCAGTGTTTTATCTAGAGCAGGGGAAATCTCTATATTTATTGTTATAGGGCAAGGTAACAGCCTGCCATTTAGTTGCCAGAGACTAGAGCAGACATAGTGACTGAAGTGAAGCCCCTTTATAATGAACTGGGCTTGCTACATGTGTGTCGTGTTGGTCATCAGAAGCAACTTGAATAGCTAAGCCAAAAGGGAAGTTTCCTGTGGACAAGCCAGTGGAAGCTGGGCTAACCTTGTCTCAGCAGTATGTTACACCTAGTATAGGAAAAATTCCAGTTCCACAGACAGATGTAGCAAATAAATGGTGAGAAAAATGAATGGATTTAACATAAAAATCAGGATTATGGTTTAGGTCTAAGCGAACATCAGCTAATGTACTGTATGAACATTTTTAACTGTACATGATTTCCTGCTGTATATATTTTAAAATTATACCTTTCTGCTTTGAGCCCTTGTACCGGTAGTTTAATGTATCTTAAATGAAGCCTTAAGTGCCTGCTTACCTAAAAACGAAAGTGATATAGTTTTCATTATTGTGAAAGTAATGGACAGAAGTAGCACTTATCAGTTCGACTGAGCTGTGCAATTCTGTAGTGAAGAAACTCTGAGGATATGTCAGCTAAGTAGATTTTGCTGAATAATTGTCATTTCCTATCTCGATTCTTAGGATTTTACATACAGCTAATGTATTAGCTTTGCATCTTTTTTGTCCCTAAAAGTTGCTAGTTGATGTTTGTCTTTTTTATATGTCCTTAGACTCAACCCTGCACTCTTTTCACGGGCAGAATGCCTAATGAATTTCTGTAAAGCTGGATCTATTGGTCTTGCGTGTATTAATGGGAACATTGCCTGTTGGATTGGATGCTGAATGGAAATTGTCAGCTTGGCAAAATTAATATTTAGCAGTAAGCCTCACTTATTATGCTCGGTGTGGCCATGAGAATTAAATTGAGAAGCATTTATCACCACCTACCATCTGCAAATATATTTGAAACAAAAGCCATTGTTTAAAATTGACATTTCTGAGCCAATGAACTACATAATTTACCCACAAGTCAATTATCCAAAAGAATGACTTGTCCCCTGTTTAGCTGGGACAATTTTTCATATAAGTGGCTTTCAGAAAAGTGATGTTTGAATAATTGGGGAAGCCTCTTGGGTGGATCCTCAATTTCTGTTTGGAGGAAACACCAGGGAGCTGGAATGGGAGCAATTTTAACTAAAGTGCCTTTCCTAGGTTTATCTGGCTAATGAACCTTAGCTGAGGCCCAGCATTAAAGTGCTTTAGCTACAGTAGACTAATTTACCTAAGGTCACTTTAGCTAAATCGTTTCTTTTCCAGGCATGTTCACTGTCAGGCTGATTCCCACCATTCAAAGAAAATAACTGGGGGAACTGGGCAGCAAACGAAGAGACACTTGTGGACCATCACCTTCAAGTGTAAAAGTTTAACATGTCTTCTGAGAACTTCAGGTTATCAGAGTTCTGCTAACCATTGAATTAATGTTAAACTGGTTTTAAACCCATAAAACAGGAAATAGAGAGAGAAAAACAAATATGGAGTCGAAAACATGGCCTGCTCAGTTTTCTTCATAGTGACACACGTGCACAAATGTGGCAAAACTAGCATTACAAGAATCATATAGCCTGGCTTGGGTGTAGCCCCACATAGAGACCCATAGATTTTTATTACCAGGCACTGGGATATCCTGTTTGGAATGGAAGGAAGCCAGGGTAAGGATAACTAAGACACACTGAATGCAGTTCCTAACTTCAGGTTGCACCCATTCCAGAACATCCCTTCCATTACTCCAGCTGCAGAATATCTGAGGTGTTTGAGGAGGAATTCAGTGCATTTTTCTCTCTACTTGGCTACCTTTTTTTACCCATAAGTGGAAGAGGTGAGAGTTGAACATCTGCCTTTTCAGAGGTGTAATTTGAAAAGTTACCGCTGTGGTAATTTCCATTCCATTACAGATAAACCAAGCTCCCATGTGTTTCACATTTTCTCAGAGATACAAAAGGCTTTGTGTACCATTCATTTATTTTAAACTTGTTCCCATATGACGTCTGAAATGACTACTGTATTGTTGTATATCTATTTGCCCCATCTCTACAAATTGCCTTTTTATCCTTTTAAGTGTTCTGTCCTTCTAATTCAAACCCCATCGAAGTATTTTAACATTCACAATAGGATTTTCTCAAACACAGACAATAGGAAACAGTACTTGGGTAATACTTGTCATAAATCTAAATTTATCCGAGCATGGTGGAAATATGCTTCCACAACTTTCTTTGGAAAATTATAAGCTGTGATACCCATAGGAACTGTGTCAGCAATCTAAACATCTTTGCCTGACACAGAGATAGTGGCACAAATTGTGCTAGTTTTGGAAATGTCCCGTGAATCCAGTTCTGTGGATAGTATGTGTGTATAGATGTTCCTTTGGTTATATGCTGTGATGAATCAGCTGAGTAACAGTAGATCAGGCGAGGGCAGTGTGAAGAATCTGCTGCTGGTTTTTTGGAGACTAATTGGACAGCCAGGAGGGTGAGGCTCCTATTCCATGGCAGCTGGAAGGACAGCTGGAGGGCTGGAGGGACAGTGACAAAGCTGTTCCTACAGATGCTCAGGGTTCCTGAGCTGGAGTTTCTGCAATCACGTCTACGTGGTTGGGTCTGTGTGACTTTAACAACAACAAGGCTCATATCCACAGTGTGGATAAGAACAGATACACAGTGTAAACAAACAAATTGTGTCCTACTCGAGTTCATGAGATCAAGCTCTCTTCAGCAACAGACAAAACTGATCTGTTGCAAGGCCCCAAAATTGACCACAGCTCGGGCGATGGACAACAATTCATATGACACAGAATTATAAAAACGTAATCTGTGGATGTATTCCTACCTACTGCTAAAATAAATACTTAATTTAACATTATGAGTTAATTATCAGGCAGGATACATGTATCTTGTACATAATTTGAAGTTAATTGGCAGGTTATAAAAGTTGCCATAGACTCCCACTGTTTAACTGCAGTGATACTGTTACATAGTGCCATCAAGGGACTGCTATGTTATTGACACCGTTCAGTGTTCAGAAAAATATCCTGGCATTAGAATTTGGAGTATAGTGCTGATTAGTTTGATCATAAGATAGCTTTATTCTGCATGAATCATGAGAAGGAAACATGCTAAGATACCGAGAAAGAAGAAAATAGACTAACTAAATTCTAATATAAAGAATGTTCATGTTCACAGAGTGCATAAGAACACCGCTATATGTTTTGTCCAGTATTTTGGGCAAGATACAGATAAAAGTAAATTATTCCAAGGATTGTAATGAATACCTGGTTCTAATTCCACTTGCAAACTAATCAAGCGTCTCAGTTGATATTTGGAATATAGAATCAATGACCCCCCTAAAAAACAGAAATGTCTGAGTACAGAACTCTGACAGTAATTCAATGTACCTACTGTAGCTCACTGTATATATTCTTAAATAGTAATTCAATGTAGTTACCTTAAGTAATTTAATGTAATTACATGCACTTAACGTTTTTGTAGCTACAGGTACTTTTAATTTGCTGATGTTATTAGCTAGTATCCAACAGACATAATAGCTAGTTCTTGGTATCTGAATGATGCCAGAATAAGTGGAATCAGCCCAACTCTAATTATGACAGACCTGGTCATTGTAAACTTGATTATTACAGCTCATATCTAAGAATGAAGCCACATGCTATAACTCATATGAAGTTCAGCAGTTCTGCTTCGCAGCACAGATCACCATGAACACATCCGGAAGTGCACTGCTCTTACTATATGAATACAATAGTCTACATCAAGGTCTTGGCATTAAAAACCTTCTACCAGATCGTCCCAGACCATGCAGTCATGACCTCCCACAACAGCTGTATTCTGCTGAAGCAATGAAACTGTCCATTAGTTGGGACAACTGATAACTGTGGAAGACAGAACTTTGACAAGTGCTGGACTTAGATGTTGGAACTCATTCCTGTAGGAGATAAAAAATGACCATTGGCGTGACAGCATTCGGAATTAAATGCAAAACTTATTTGCTCACCTTGAGATCACTGTATTATCCTGTCATTTACTTATTTATTAGATATTAAATCTAAGCTTATATTTTCTATCTGCAGAAGGAGAAGAAACTTTTCTTAATCATCCGTGATTTTACTCAGTTACATTCAATCCCTAAATTAGCAGCAGGCATTCTTATTCTTGTGAATATCTTATAAAATAGTGAGTAGTGTAGAAATAATTTATGTATCTCACTATTGAGGAATGATATTTTATTAATGTGAGTTAAACAGAGAATAGTTTTCTCTAGTGACCTAAGAAATCTATATTTCATATGGTGTTATTTTTACGAATGATTTAATATAAAAATCATGATGGTTTAAAAAATAATAAACTTTTTTCTCAAGTAACGTAGTATAGTAAAAGTGCTTCAGCAACCTTTTTAGAGACTACATTTCATGAATCACAGAAGAGTTTGAAAACAGAAGAGTAGTATAGAACATAAAATATCATATTTACTTGGAATTTACATTTTGCATATGAGGAAAGAGTGGTTGAAGAAAAGCACTAGAAAAGTGAAAATGCAACACCTAGTCCAAATTATTTTGGTATAGGCTCTATCCTGACTTTTGCACTGTAAAACAAAGGGCACAAGAGGATTAATGGTGCTCTTCTTATCCCATAAGCAGCCAAGGAAAATATTAACTTGTCACACCAGTGTCTATGTAGAGTCACAATGGCTATTTTCAAGTCTGCAGCAGATTCTCACAAGAGCATGATCTGTTGGAAGACGGTCATATCTAACCTCCCAGCTGACCAGTGTGTGAGCTACCATAAGAAACAGTGACCAGCAACTACATAGTGTGCATTTCACTTCTACTCAGAAAAGCAGCAAAGTGCTCCTGGCAGTGTGTTGTGGTTGCCCTCCATGAGAAATCTTCTCCTACATGGATAGGATTCCTTGCTGAGAGGCCACAGCTGCCAGTGGCTTTACTCATTCTTGCTCTACCCTTGTTTTACCCAGAGAATCTAGTGTTTGGCTTCAGTGTCTGGGTGCCATTTAGGGTTGCCAGATGGCTTGGGGGGAAGAGGCAGAGCCTGGAGGAAGAGCTGGAGAAGGGGCGGAGCCTTTGGGGAAGAGATGGAGCAAGGGCGGACCTTGGGGGATGTGGGGAGGGGCCTCAGGATCTAGTTACAGTTGGTACTGGATGCTTAGTGATCAGGGTGAATACCAGTGAGACACGGTACGCCCAATTTCCAGACCTCTAAGTTTTAATGTGCAAGGTTTTCTATAGATATACTAGTTGAATGCAAAGCCTAAAATTAACTACAATATATCATACTCACTAAGTCTGGAGAGCTAAGCACTTACTCGGAAGGCTGTATACAGGAACGGCTTTCTTCAGGGGCCCTGCCATGGAGTCAGTGGCCTCTGGTCTGACCAGCAGCACCTCCCATGCAGTCAGGTGTTAATGAAGCGCTCCCCTTTCTCTGCGCAGTGACTTCTTATACCCTTCCATAAACAGCTTTCACCTAATTACCTTTCTACTCATTATCATATATGCTAATTACCTACATTGGGTTTTCATCCTTAACTACATTCCATTCTCACCGTGATAATTGGGGTCATCAGAACAACATCTGGTGATAGGAGGGGCGGTGTAAAAATATGCACCTTGGCAATGAAAAAGTGTACCCCCAGACATTCAAGGATAACTTCTTATTCCCGTCACTGTTATCTATGTGCAGCTGCAAGCATACATGTTGTGTATTTTGTCTTGTCATGTGCCATGGTATGCAGAAACTGAGACATCTGCAAGGTGACTCAATGGTCCTATTCACCTCTGTCAACCGGAAGGTGTCATGCTGAAGGGGTCAGAATAGCCAAGCAAGCAACTGAAGCTATGCTAGGCCTGTAGGACAGTGGTCAGGCAACTCAAATTCCACTGGGCCTCCAACAGTTACTAGCAATTAAAAAGGTGGCAACCCTAATATGTGTTGTTATGTAAAGTGACTTTATTTACACTACAGTTCGTTTATTTGAATCTTTGTTATTTGTGTATGTATCTTCCATTGTGATATTGAGCCTTTTAGGCCCCAAATTAATTTTATGCTTAAATTTAAACCACCAAACCAAGGCCCTGATCCTACAATCTGATCTGCAAGGGAGGATCCTGAGCAGGAGTTTGCCCATGTACATTGTAAGATGAGGCACAAGGCTAAAACCAACAGAGCAATCTACTATGAAGACAAAAAAGTAAGGCCAAATATCGTGCAGTTCTTTTCTGCCGCTTGAAGCCACATAGTGTAGTTTTTCCAAGTACTTATAGTTTCAGGTTGATGGATATGCAACAGATCAGATCACTATCCAATGTCTTATCAGATATTTATATTCTATTTGCCCTCAAATTAATATCTAAGAAAACTATGAAGAAAGCATTTGGGACTTTGTGTCAGAAAGACTCTCGCATGTTAAGTCCTGCTTTTTATTCCTTGCGCGTGTTACTCAGATAACCTGTTCCTACACAATTTATCTTAAGCAAGTAGTACCCTCTTAAGATTCCGCAAATTATTTCCCCCCCGAGTGCAGTATTGTAACATACACTTCCAATAAAACTCAAGCAAATTTAGCCGTGGCTTCCACGTGTCCCTTCAAGGTCTGAATAAGTCCTATGAAGCCTCAACTACTGTCCTTATTTCAATGCAGTTGAAATCAGGTTAATAATCACAACAACCTTACCCTAAAAGAGCACATTAAATAAAACATGCATAGGATCAGTGGAACATAGAGTTACAATAGAATTCATCGACAACTAACAACCTTATGCAATGCTTAAGCAATACTGTACAACAGTCTTTATGTAGAATGGCTGCTACCATAATAACACAACAGTATATGTCAGGGATTCTTCTCTTCAGCTCTTGTTTTAAAAATTGTTAAATTAAAAAAAAATTAAAGAAATAAAAAAACCAGTGTGTAGAATAATATGCACATAGTGTTTCAACAATGTAAAGCATTATGGACTAGATTCTGATACCCTTACTCAAGCTGGGACACTACTGTGCTCCACAAATAGACTCCTCTTAGAAGAAGGGTAATATTCAATGTGAGCCAGGGCACCTGTGTTCAGCCCCATGTAAATGGTATATTTATTATCCCTGCCACTGTAGAAATCCCTGACATTTCTTTGTAGCAATATATGCACGCCACCTAAGAAGGCCATACAGAATTGGTTGGTCAAAATATTGATCGGTTTTATTGCTGCATAAGCAGGCACAACTCCACTGAAGACAGTGGAGTTGCATCCTGTTACGCTGTGTTTATATCTCCATCTATTAGAAGGGGTCTGAAGATTCCTTTATGTCTGTCTTTTGTTGGACTTTATATAAAGGACTCTGTTATCCTGGAATAGTTGAACAGTTTAAAGTGGCTTGGCCAGAGGCCACATCACCTCTACAGCAGGAGTGGGCTGAAGAATATTGTGAGGGAAACTGAGGCAAAGATGCTGCAGTGCTGGGTCTCACCAGGAGGAAGCATTTCAGGATCAGAAATCTGTATAGGCTGGTGGAAGGGCTTCTTTCCTCACTGTACCACACATTTGGAGCTCCAACCCAGCTTCTTTAGGGGATGCTTTCTCCCACATCTGGGCTTAGGCTGGAGGGCTGAACAGGAGCCAATGACTTACTTGAGCCCTTCCGGCCTGCCCACCGACTCAGATAATGCAGACCCCCCCCCAAACTAGTGTTGTATCCTTAGATGAGCCTCTGCCCTTTTTTCCTGCTGGTCCAGACAAAGACCCCTGCCTTTGAGGTTGCAGAGGGTACATTTACCCCTGTGTTGTCTAATTCTGCTTAGTAGGTATAGACATACCAACGGCTGCCTGTGCCCTATCTAACTACTGCCCCTGTTGTCACCTCCTCCTGAGGAGCAGCAATAGTCAGAGATTTCCCCCCAAAATATCTAGTGTAGACAGGGCCAATGTGACAATCTTCATTCTGTCACAAATCCCAAGAGAGGATGTTCCTACTAAACTCACCAAACGAGAAAGCTTTTTGCATATAATGAGTCATATTTTTCTTAACATAAGTAGTAACCCCCCAGCACATCTCCAATAATACATTAATGAAACACACACTCGGAGCAAACATTCACACATTGTGGTTTCTTAACTTATAGCCTGACCCTCAAAATAGTTACTCTTGTGTGTGTTTACACTCATGCATAGGCCTGTTGGCCTCAATAGGGTGGCTAGTCTACCCTAGAAAGGCAATTGCCGATACTGATGTAAATGGTATAGCTATACTGTCAGAGCCCACTAGTTAAGATGCAGTTTATATCAGCACAGGGAGATCTTTTGCCAGTATAATTAAACCACCTCCCTGAATGACACAAGCTATACAAGCAAAAGGCTTCTTGCCATTTAGCTGGGTCTACATGATGTGCAAGGATTGCATAGCTATGGCGGTTAAGGGCGCACCAGCAAAATTTTATAATGTACACCTGTCCTGGGACTAAAAATCCATATGGGAGTAAAGGGCTGGGTGGTTAATGTGATTTGGGATCTAGGCTTCTAAAAGAGATCAGGATTTACCACAGTATCTCTCCCTCTGTATATCTCCATCTCAAGGGATAGAGATCCATGGAAGAGATGCACTGAATACATTTGAAGCAGAAGAAATCTTAAAAATAATAGTCTGTCAATGGATTTTCCAAATGCCAATCTCATATATCCAGCTTTTCTTCAGAACTGACATCACTGCTTACTCACCAACCTGCCCTTATGAGTCAGATCATGGTATTTTAGTTTTAAAATTAGTCTGAAAAAGGAATTGACGCTAGGAAATTTTATGGAAGTGTGATCAAGGGCACTGATGGATTTCATGAAAGAAATTCCAGCATCTTCCATTGCTTCCAGTTAGCTTCTAATTCACACTTTAAACAACCTTTTCAGATAACAATTTGGAGTTCAGAAAGATTTGCAAGTAATTGCTTTTCTTTTAATCTGGTTCACTTCATGAACACTGAAAGGCACACTTTCTCAGGCAGTTAGTAGATAACTTGTTTGTTAACCAAATCCTTAAATGCCAGAATGCCTGTACATTTCCAGTCTGAGTTCTCCCAAGAATTATGTACAATACATTTTAGCTGCTGTGGATTCCTACAAAATCTGTGCCTACAAGTGATTTCCATATTATTATTATTATTATTTTATTTTATTTTACAGACATGACTGCAATCTTCTGTGCTTGATTTGACACAAGGTATTCACATTCCTCTGTTATTAGCTTTTATCTATGAATGTCATTATTACATCTTAAAAGATGTACTCTTAGCAAAGATAATGAAAAAAAGACATTTCATTTTCTCAGAAACTGTACAGACGATGAACCCTTCTATAGATTGATTTAATATCGGGTCAAAGTCATCTTTAAATGTAGAAACTCTGAAGATGGAATGAGGAGTTCACCAACAGCAAGAAACTGAGCCACTTCATACCATGATTACTATTTAATGAGTTGTGTTGATTTGTAGAGAAAATACCCAGTAGATTTTTCATAGAATTCATAGATTCCAAGGCCAGAAGGAATCATTGTGATCCTCTGTTCTGATTTCCTGTATAACACAGGCTATAGAACTTCCCTCAGATAATTCCTAGAGCAGATCTCTCAAAAAATCACTCAATCTTGATTTAAAAATTGTCAGTGCCGGACACTTCACAACAATCCCTGGTAAATTGTTCCAGTGGTTAATTATTTTCACCATTAAAAAGTACACCTTATTTCCAGTCTGAATTTTGTGTAGCCTCAACTTTCAGCCATTGGATTGTGTTTTACCTTTTTCTGCTAGATGGAAGAGCCCATTATTAAATTAAATATTTGTTCTTCATGCAGGTACTTATAGACTGCAGTCAAGTCACCCCTTAAATTTCTCCTTGTTAAACTAACTAGATTGAGATCCTTGAGTCTGTCACTTTAAGGCATATTTTCTAATCATTTAATTATTCTCATGGTTTCTCTCTAAACCCTCTCCAGTTTATCAGCATTCTTCTTGAATTGTGGACACCAAAATTGGGCACACTACTCCATCAGAGGTCGCACCAGTGCCAAATACAGAAATAAAATAACTTCTCTGCTCCTACTTGAGATTCCCTTGTTTATGCATCCAAGAATCACATAGCCCTTTAGGCCCCAGCATCACACTAGGAGCTCATGTTCAGCAGATTATCCACCACGACCCCCAAATCTTTTTCAGTCAGTGCCTGCCACCAGAGAGCATCATCATAATATAGTGGGTCGGATCCTCAGTGTGTATAAATCAGAGTAGCTCTAGATCTGACCTAGTATATTTACATTTTAGAGAAAGGTAGGCACTAAAGCCTTTCACAGTTCTGTCTTTGCCTACATCTAGGGACTCATTTTCCATTGTGTTCCTTCTCTTCCACCAGAGGTGTCAGTTTCAATGTCCCTCTTTAAAACTGGGTACTCGCACAACCAGTTTCTAATTTAAACAAACAAACAAATAAAACAATGACTAAGCAAGACCACACTGTCATTTCCACTTCCAGATTTTATAGTACTGCTAATGTTTATGCAGAAGACTTGCCTTGAGTTTTGAATAACTGAAGATGCTTCCTTGTAGGCACTCACTTGTATATGCCTAAGCAGCCCAGAATAAATGAATGGATTGATCTATACATTCATTTCATAAAAGAGCACAAGTCCTTTCTTCTGGGCACTCTCTGACACTATACACAAATACAGTTTTAAAAATAGCCTACTCTAGTTATCACCCTTTGCTCAGTGATGACAATGTGTAATAAAACAAGAGCTGACAGCATGTTTAAGATATTTTTAATTGTCCACCATAGTTCTCTCAATCCCTCACAGGTAAGGAAAACAAGTAGTCCTTATAGAGTGTACTGAAGTTCAAAAGACTAGGAGTGTTTAAGACCAGATTTTTAAGACTAGATGTAGTAAGACACTCACACAAAGGCCAATGTCCTTTTAAATTCCTCTCCCCCAATCCGATCTCATTTCAGGTGACAAAACCATGTCATTTAGTACTCCTCAATGACCCTAGAAATATTGATTCTCAATATTAAAGGACACCAATTCTTCATTTTCTTTTAATGGGTAAGACTAGAATTTTCACTTTAGCAGGGTGATTACATTCTAGTAACATTAATATATTCTATATACTCAAGATTCTTCCAAGTCTTAATTAATGTAAAAAAAACCCACCTCTGTTCTTTTAATAGGATATCAGCAATGTATAGATAAAATGTTATTAGTATTTACAAAACAGAGTATCTTCTACTTATGAAATTGTACACTCTAGCAAGAGTTAGGTCTTTGTTGTTTGATTAGATATTAGACTAACTTAAAAAAACAGGAGGAGAGGTTTTTTTTGCAAAAATCTCTACATTTTTTGGCCATTTTAACAAATTGAAATTAAAAAAATATTGGTCAGCTGTATCAGGTGTATTTATCAATGAAGAAGTTTGACGAAGAGGAAACAAAGTAACTCATGTTGTAGAAGTCCTGTCTCGTTTTCTGTCCCTTCAGTGATTTTTCCTGCTGTGGTCTTCACTCCAGGAAGTCTTTCCACGTGAAATATAGAATACATTGTGATCACTGTGATGAGACATTGTCGAATGTGGATGTACCAAAATTGTGAAATGTGCATAGCCCCTTTTGACTATTTTGGGTGATCTCACATTTTAGTGTTTCCAGAAAAATTATAATACATGCTTTAAGACTTTCAGCCCAAAGTACTTTACAAACTATTGTACCAGTTGTTCTTTATGAGGTTAATTCAGTGCCCACTGTAGTCAATGGTGAGGCATCTATTGACTTCAGTGGAGAGTGGATGGGTTATTTTAGCTCCACTCCAAATGAGATCAGTGAGACTGTATGGTACATAGGGAGTGAAGGTTTGGGTATTTTATTGACATGAAACACATTACCCACCAACTCTTGGAGCATGGCGTCCTCATTTTACAACAATATAGGCCTGGAAGTGATAAAAAATATCTGTCATAGGAAAAGAGACACTATTGCATATAATTTCTGTTTTTTCTGACCATGGAATACTTAAGTTTCCATCGAATGGTATAGCTCAGCAACTGCTAAGTGCCTGGTTTTGTTTCATTCTATAACATTTAGACTGCGCTTGTTAGTGGGTTTGGAATGATTAAACCAAGCTATACTCCAGGAAAATTGGTGTCAGACCACTGCTCATTAATAGAATTGGAAATGATTAACCCTGAGAAATACTTCAGGGATTTTGGTGCCAGCTTGCTGCTATCCAAATTATGTATTTAAAAATATGCCAGAGAAATTGTTGGTAGTGGAAACAAATGCACCAGTAACTCAGAAAAATAGAGAAAAAATATTTTGCCTGTTGTAACCCTTGGCAAAAGGGATTTTTATGGCATTGTGTTTTGTGCTGTTACTGTGAGAAAGTACTTGTAGTACATCTGAATTCACTTTCACTGAAAATGATGTTCCATGTTCTCTTCAGTTGGGAATTCAGTGGAAAAAATGAATATGGTGTTTCTCTGCTTTATGTATTTAGTAATTTGATGAGATAGGTATAATTTCCCATATAGTTCTGTTCCTTATAGTAATATTGTCCCTGAGAAATTTGTCAAAAAACCAAAATAGCTAATTAAACACAGTTGAAATTTTCTAAGGCAAAACGTATACAAGGTCATACCAAGGGCTTAACTGAAGTTTATTAAAGACTAGCAGTCTGTTTCTTTGGGAAGGATCCCTCCAGCTATCTTATGACAGCCTGGCATACTGCTGTCAATAGCAAGCCATTGTACAGTGCAAAATTACAGAACAAATTCATTCTATGTGCATGCCTTACCAAAGGGCATTATATACTTGGAAGCTTTTTGTTTTAATAGTTTAAACTTCTTGTTGTATTTTGAACAAATAAAATGTATTTGTGGTGACAAGGGGTTAAAAAACTCCTGTCTTGGTTCGTTTGTATTCCTTGCTTGGGGATGGGTGGGAGGTTTGACTGATTGAGGGGTCGCACCGTTTCTATTCAGCCCGTGATACTGATGGGGTGAATGAATCCGATAACGGAACGCTTATTTAGCGGGAGGGGAGAGGAAAGGCAGACAGACAGACACAGAGGGAATCCTTTGAAGTCACAGGAGCTTTATTGAGCAATGGAGATACAAAGGCTCATAAATTAGGGAAGGGGAAAGGGTAGCCTTGTGGCTGCAGTCACTCCGCCTGTCCGTTGAGTCACTAGGTTCAGACAGGCCCCTCTTGCTATTCACCCGACCAACTTGTGGACGGATGAGGGCAGCTGAAACCTGTCTTAGTCCAAGACTTGGTCAACAGCTCATAAATCTATCATTCATCATTCATTTGTACAATAACACACATTCTCTGTTCAATTCAAAACCACTATTTAATGAGGGTTTTCTCTCTGTCACTAGTTGTCTCCTCTTATCCTTTTACAATTCCTTAAACTTAAAACTTAACACTTAAAACTCATGATTTAAACAACTAATCATACTAACACAAATACACTAAACAGATACTTAAAGGCTTACTTACAACTAAACAACATTTAATTAATACTTACCACACAGATGGATGAACTCAGTTGCAACAAAAACAATGCAAGTTTATGGCCAAATTTCCTTACTTTTTATGTTACATTCCTGGGTTTTCCTCCAAGGTGGAACCTCTATCGCGTTCACACCCAGGTTACTGATTTTCTTCCAGGTGGAACCTCTATCACATTCACACCCAGGTTACCAGCTCTAATGCCCTATACTTTTTTTAGCAGCAAGCTGGGGAGAGGCAATGATGGCTGATCAGGCCATCTTTGTGGTGCAGTTCTGGTGCACCCCTTGTGATGTGTGGCTCGTCCAATTTGCCTCTCTCCTGATAACCTTATATATCTCCACCCCAGCATATTGCTTGCTTAAACCAATTGTGACGTTTTGGCTACTGTCCAACCAACAAGTTCCATGCCTGTGAAGGAACTTTTTGCCCTCCAGTGGCTAGTTACAAGCCTTGGGGTGCCCACTGTTCCTGGACAGATTCTCTGTTTTTTGACTGTCAACAGGCCTCATCCTGTTGACCAGCTTTGACTTCCTGATCACCAAACTTTCAGAAACAGCTTGTTTTTTGTGACATTTGCCATTGTTGCTTGAGCACCCTCTATGTTGGTATGCAATTACTCAAAAATGACCTTGGGGCACACATACATAACAGGCTCTATAGAAGTCTGTTACAACAGTATTAAGATCCTAGATTCCATAAAATACTTTTAATATGTATGGAAAAAATTAATATTTCATTGTGCAACCACTGCTGTAACTTACCACACATTTAGACTGTCCTGTTGCTCTGTGTTTGTGCAGCACCTAGCACAACTGAAATTAAATAAATAAATGATAATAATAATAATGGTGATTTGGCTTGGGGCAGGTATATGCCTCTTATGGCTACGCATTGCACTAAACAGTATTCACGTAATAAACATCTAGAATACACTTAGAGACCAGAACATTGACAATGCAGCTGCACAAAAATAACTGTGAAGTTTGTGGGTAGCTAGTGAAGCATGCAGGGACTCAAGCATTTATCTCCATTCTTATGCATGGCATATAGAGTACAGATGTGATATATCCCTGTAACGCTGCCAAAGACATGGGTTATTTACCATGCAAGGATGAAGTGTTCTTGAAAAATATGTCTACTGTATTGAGCATAGAACAACTTGTAGTATTTATTCTTCTTCTGCAACAGTGGTTCCGCTTTTTTAAACTAACATTAATTTTCATGATTTGACATTTATATAAATCTGCAGTCTGACTCTTCGTATAGTGTATACGTGAGCAGTGGCACCAATAATAGAAGATGTTATGATGGCAGCTTTTCAGGCATTGGGAGTGGTGATATCAAGCATAGTCTGTGTCAAGACAGCTGTTCTTGAATATTAAAATGTTGGTGTGAAGAAAATTGCTCATACAGCTGCATCTGAGATAGCACATAGGCACTTAAATGTCCTGATGGAGCAAATACAGGATCTGGGTGTTATGCTAAGAACCTTTCATTTGAAAATTGAACCGTGGCTCTTTAGCTTTTCTAATGTATGTGGTGTCCAGGTGGGTTGATTCCTTAGTCTATTACCCTTTATCCATCCAACCATCTGGACAGGTTTAAGAGAATTACAGCCATGAGTAGCAGACACAGAACTAACTTTTTATGGGTTTAATGTTATTTTATCAGTTTTCAGGTGCTTTAAAAATTACTTTACTGCCATTATACTATATTAGCATATTTCCTTTCTTATTTAGTTTAAGGATCCTTCAGCATCTATTCTCGTAGTGCCTGGGTTCCCTACAAACAATTAAAAAAACAACAAACAAAATTGCAAAGGCCACTCATGTAGATGGCTCACTGCAGCCCCCTAGCCGGCTGCCTCACCAGAGATCTGAATATTGGCATAATGTCAGCAGGTAAAGCCTGTGCAGATACATAATTTGTATCCACATCCAAGCTGCCATCCACAAAAATGATCGGATTTGCAGGGCTCTATCAGTTGAATGTGTAAGTCTTACACCATTCCTTAGGTATCAAACTTACACTGGTAGTGCCACCAGAAGAAGCCAGTTCCAAAAGATAAAGACTTTCTTCTCTACTACCAGACTTGAGAGATTTCTAACTGAAATCAAAGCTGCCTCGTCTGAACTTGCAGTAACTGTTGTGACAGGACAGGAGAGGACATCTCCCAGGCAGCTGGATTCCAGATGCTTTGAGGCTTTAAAGTTCCCTTGAATTTCATTTTGGAGTAAATAGGTAGCCAGTGCAAAGTACACAGCATTGGTATTGTACATAGATAGCTGTCAGTCCCACTTGATATCTGTCTAACTTGCTATTATGTACAATTAAAACCAAGTAGTAAACTGTTGTAATGTAATCTGTGCCTTCTTGCCCTTTGTATCACACATTCAGAGTTACTGTGTCATTAGCAATATTAAAACTGGGAAAATGGTGATTTTATTAATAGTAATTGAACTCTCCTTGCTTCGTATGTCTTGCATCTGATTTTAGAACTCTGCATGTGTCATCTGTTAAGTTGGTTTAGGCTTTTCCATACTCACTTGATCAACTAATTTTTCTGGTTTGCTTGGTAGAGCAAAGAACATGGAATCTCATTCAGACTAAGCTAATTGACTATGTGCAAGTCATTTTGGTGTTATGTAGTGTTCTGTCAATCAAGGTATAAAATAGTTTTAAAAAACTCAGGTAAAAGTAAAAGAGCAAAACGAACTATATCTGAATTAAATTTTCTGAATAATTAAATTACCAAATCATACATTTCAGAATTGTATAACCAGCCCAGCATTGGGGATGGGAAGAAAGCATTAAAAAATAAATTGAGCTCTTCCAAAGGCTGTTCTGAATTGAAAGTTTTAAGGCCAAATTCTGTCCTGGCATGCATGTACACAGTTCTGACTTGGCCAGATTTTCCTCTCTCACCACTGGAAATCAGGAGTCACTGCACCAAAGTCAGTATAATTACAGCTGTGTGAAGCTGGTGTGAGAGGATAATTGGTCCCAAAAACTTCCGTAGTAGCTGCAGGCATTTGAGGCCAGAACTGAGATCTTAAAAGTCCTATCTTGTGAGATGCTCAGTGCCCTCACCCAAGTGAACTCAACAAGAGTAGAAGGCATTGAGTACTCTACAGGACTAAGCCTTTAGTTTCTAGGAAAGCTGTACCTGGATGGGAATGATTGCAGTGCCTATATATTTGTTTACACTTGCATTGAGTAATCAGTTATAAGTGCAAACTGCCTCTTCAGGCCTCTCTGATTTATCAGGAACAAAGGGGTGAGGGTCAGGTTTATGTGTCCCCTGATTGTAGTTATTGTAGGTGGGGGGGGAGAAAGGGTACACTTTACCGGAGCCTGGATGCCCTGAGGGGCCCAGCCCAGGCGGCAACCCCCCATTACCATGAGGAAAAAATTGAAGCTAAATTGTAGATCATGCCTGAGGATATTTATAGAATCTTACTTCCCTGTATCTATGTACCTATTGTCCATATCTTGTGAGATTTGCTGGAGCAATCGTAAGCAGTGTTAGAGCAGAATCAAGCAACATTCTGAACAGTGAGTTGCTGGGCCTGCTGCCCAGCCCAGGCCCTTCTCTAGAATAGAGCGTGTGCTTGTGCAGTTAAACTAGGACTTGTAGTTTGAAACTGAGAGGCAGAGAGATTTGTGCTCCTCTCTGTGACATGGTCTAGCATAACAAGGTCAAGAACTACCAGGAACTCCCAGAGTTCCTTGTGCATAGGCAGGAGGGAGGGACAGCTGGTGGGAGGGGCAAAGCAAAGCACCATAAGACAGTGGGAGCCAGAGCTGCTGCTTCTACTGATGGGATTTGCAGGACCAAAATATACATGAGTAAGTGTCCAATTCACTCACAGTCACACACACCCCAGACTGCCGTGTCTGGTGGTGACTATAAATACAAATCAGGCAGCCAGAAACGTAAGAAGGTAAAAGAAATGGAACTAAAAGAAGTTAAAGAACAAGAATCTGTCCTCTAGTTTTTCAAATCAGACAAGGCCTTTCTGCAGTCAGGCAATAAACTAACTAGGGAAGCAGATGAACAAAATCAAGACATTCACAGGATATAAGACCTTCAAAATGACCAAAAAGTTACAAAATAGTAAGCAAACTTGTAGGACTCTCAGGCTTGGTGTTACATTAAACAAAAATAGCAAGGGGGCATTTTTCAGAAATGTAGAATATGTAACAGTACTTTCAGAATTTGAGCTTTTTTCATGGCTCATGAGGTTGTAGGTATGGAATGAGAGATTGTGGTATGTGTGTGGGAGGGGGCCTGTGTTACAAGTTTGTACTGGGCTGGAAAAAATTATGCTTGGGCCCTGCAAAGAGATGAGCAAGATGTTCATGTGCACATAGTGCTTTATGTAGCTAGTAATAAGCTACATAAGCTTTCTTATTGTGTTAAGGATACCAAAGAATCAAACACTAAAAGTAATAATTTTTAATCCATGAATGCTCACGTGTTTGTTTATAGGGCCTGTTTATCCTCTTATACTGGTGCAGTTAAAAAGGAAATCCATTCAGGTCAGTGGTGTTACACAAGTTCAAAAATGGGCTGGGAAAACTGGGCCAAAGCTGTGCTATTCAGGAAGTAAGTACAAATCCTGTATCTTTGCTCAAATTCTGAGACATGCTTGAGAGTCACCACTGAGTGTCTAAAGATAGCTATGGTAATAGGTTGCTTCTTTTCTCTCTTTTTTTTAGTGTTTGTGAAAGGTAAATGGCTAGCTGCTCTGCATACTGTAGTTCTATTTTGGTCCAAGATTGAGATGTAATGCAATAGGAGTTTCCATTGCTTGTATTGAGCTGCCAAGACTTAAGGGTCTGTAATTTGGCAGTTTGCCAGGATTTTCAGTACAAGGTAACATAGTTAGAAATGTGCAACCACAAAATGTTTAACAACCGAGATACAGATTATATACTTTATATTAAGATCACTTATCTAACAGGAAGAGGAGCTGCTTCCAAAATAAAACATTGCAGCATTTTAATAGTGCACAGCAATTTAGGGCAGACAGTGAAAATTTGAAGAGGAAGTTAAGTAAGCAGAATATAATACTCTAGCTGGAATTTGGCATGGACATCATGTTCATTTCTTCCTTTTCTGGAGAAGCGCCATGAGTTTCTAATGACTACAGGAACTCATGCACTTGGTTTTATGTCTCATCTAAAAGATAGCACCTTTGCCATGAATCGTCTCTTAACACAATGCTTGGGAATTAGTTCAGTAGTGACTCAGAGGAAAAGTGGCGAATGTTGAAGAGCTGGCAATCTATTAATCCTATACTACAGTGGGTCCTAGATAGTTAGCACATCTATTATACTACAAATCTCTGGAGATTCTGCAACATAAGATAATGCTGATATTCTTGACGCAAAAGGAAATTTGGAGGCAATCATCACTAAGAAGCTCATGGGAGCATAATTCCTAAGACCTATATGAAAAAGGTTAAGCACTCCTTGTTGGATATCTGAATTACAGTACTATGCCCTTTTATTGTATGATTATATAATAGGCATATTAGGTACAGGCGAATTCACACATACATAAAGGGTGTTTTGCGGGGGGAGGGGCAGGTAATAACCTCTGTGTTCAGGATGGAGATTGCACAAGTTGGTCTGTATTTGGAACATGCATTCTGACTGTTCTGGGGAAGGTTAATTAGGTGGAGTTGGGATATTTAGCTAATAGTTGACTCAAATGAGAACAGTGTTTTATGTGGACCACATACAAAGGATAATGGGTCTGATGTTACGGTCTTTGGCCCATATGATGAGAGTGGTGAAGGGTTTGGTCTCCAGCCTCTAATTTAGGTGTTTGATTCATAATTTATAAGCTACGACATAGATTTTTCTGTGTAGAGATTTGTAGTCTAACAGTGAAACTTAAATGGGGAATGGTGATCAGAGATGGTAATCAGGGTAGGGTCAAGGTGGGAAATTAAGCCTGTTGTTGGAACCTTAGAGGAGTACTTCCGGACATTCTGATCACATTTCTTGACTTTCAAATGTGTTTTTCTAAGTTAACTCCAAATTGCCTGGCTTTGGATATTTTTATTATAAAAATAGCATTTAAAAAAACCAGACAATCTCTTTATAACCTTAATTATATCTTTTGTCATATTTTGGCTGATAATTGTCTTCTTTAAAAATAATTAATTAAAACTTCCTTCATTTTGTGTTATGTTCTTCCCAATGCTCTGACTAAGTCCAGCACAACCTCAATGCACCAAAATTTCCGTATTCAAAACAGGGTCAGTACTCCTCATTATTATCCCTATGTTAAGTCTCTGAGCATCCCTAGTCTAGTCTGGATGTCTCCAGGGCCTGAGCAGACTCATAATGATAGTAGGCACAGGTGCTCACCGGCATTGCAGGATCGGGTCCTCAGTGCTTTGTGCAGTTTATAAAAAGTGCTGTGTTTTCTCTCCTGACAAACCTGACTCCTGAGTGCTTATTAAACTTTCCTCTGTGGAGCTCAGGAGCTGCGTAGACTGAAATTCTTTCTCATGGTGTTGATCACTTCTTGCAAAATCTAGTATCTCTGGAGACTGTGCGGCGCTCCCAGGGGTCAGTTTCCAGAGTGAATAACTTCAAAATTATCTGCTCAGCATGCTTATGTGTAAATCTTTGTGCCAGTTTTTTGGAATTGGGAGCCCAATTCCAATCCAGCCCACTCCAACCCCCAAAATTGAAGTCTTATTAAAAAAAAATAATAATAGAGAGCTGAATCATTTAAAACAACTTCTAAAAACCTTGTGTGATTCACTTCAAACGTCTTCTCAAAAATTATCACTTAACATTTTGTATGGGTGATCTCTTATTAAGCCAAAAGGAGTTTTCTTTTTGAAAATTGAGGTTGGAAGGGCATCAGAATCAGACTTATAAAGGAAAAGTGTCTTAAGAAGTTAGTTGTGGAGCATGGTTTCATAGTAAAATTATATTTTAAATATATATAGCTGATCACACAGATTATATTCCTGACATAAAATGCTCTAAGAAAAAAATGTATTGAGCAGAAGCAGACTTTGATACATTAAAATAACTGATTTTTAAAGACACAGAAAATGTTGTAGTCATAAATTAAAAAAGACTAATTGTATATATGAATTGCTAATCTCACTGATGGCCTTTCTAGCAATTCAGTAAGCACAGCAGAATTATACTTTATTAGCCAGAGGTAAGTAAATTGGGACCTAAAACCATCTGGCCCAGAATTCCAGATTGCTCTAGCACATCTTCATCAGCTTCTATATTTACATTGAAAATCCAGATAGTCAGAGCTATACAATTTTGCAAATAACATTGGAAAGGAAGATGCACTATCCAGTAATTTACCACCCTATGATTTTCTCAATAGGACTAGCACAGTGCAAGTATTAATGAAAGTTTTGTAGTGCTTCAAATTGCAGGTAATATATGCTTGATAACAAATAATTTTGATGTGCTTTCTCTCTTGTTATTAGGCACTACAAGGCCACATAAGGAGGGGGAGGTCCCAGGTGTGGACTATATTTTCATCACTGTTGAAGATTTTATGGAACTGGAGAAAAGTGGTGCTCTCTTAGAAAGTGGAACATATGAAGGTAAGTACATTTGTATTGCTAAATTTGTTTTACGTTTTCTTTACATTTTTCCAGTTTAACAGAATTGCATTAGGACATCTCATTACAAATTTGTCATTGCAACAGTTATCTGAAACTTACGAGGGGCCAGATGGCAATTGTGAAAATATTTTCATATGAAAAAGCTAAAATGCAGATGGGTTCATTGTAATTTTAATACATCCCACTAGCCTAAGAGAGAGACAGAGAACAAAACTAACACTCATACTCATGTAATTTGTCATGCAGCCCAACAGGATAATACTTTGAGGTTGGGTGAAAGAAAAATTAGTTCTTTATGCCAAGTACCTGAAGTAATGTAGATGAAGTTCAAACAAATAATTGCTTATTTGGCACATTTACAGGACGAAGCGAAGTCTTCAATGAGAAAACAATTGTAGGTCTTGACACTTCCCTGCTGCTTGTATAATATTGATGGCCCTGTAAATATCAGCATTCACTGGAGGCTTAGACAGCACTTTTAAGTAAGACAGAAAGGCTCTGTAATGTCATGTCTCCTGGGCTTTGTAAAGTTACTTAAAAGAATTCATTAATTTATGTATCTGTCAAATAGATAGGGATTCTTAGTTATATGCTGTTTTAGAAATGTCTGGTTAAGGGGTGAAGAGCTAGCAGCTTAATGAAGAGCAGTGTTCCCTGAGGGGCATAGTTGATTCATCTGATTTCAGATCTGTTCCAAAACATAACCATCCTGAAAGCAAAACTCTTGTGAATCAACCATTTGCATATACTGGAGCTGTAATGAAACCAAAATCTGCACTAAAAGGTAATAAATGTTTGGTTTAAATGGAAGTATTTAAGAATAAAAGTGCATGGATCAATATTGTTATTTCAGCTATTTTCAAAATTGAATGAGAAAATTAAAAACCCACCATCTATCTTATTGAAAGTATGGCCTATTCCTGCAGGGAGCTCTGTGTGGGCAGATCCAGTGACAGGATATGGCCCCATGTTTGTACCATGGGATAAGAATAGCAATGATGACTTTTTACCAATCTGGAAAAACATCTCAAGATAAATAAAGAGCTGTTCACACCAGAGAAAATCATTAGCTCTGTTATAAATAGCATGAAGGAAAGTAATCCTTTCTTACTTAATCAGCGTAAAGTACCCATTGAAAAGTAAATAAATTTTCATAAAGGGCTAGATCAATACACAAATTATAGTAAAGAAGAGTTCCCATTAAAGAAGTCAAATAACTGGAAAAATGCATCTATTTCCCTCTCCTATCTTTTTCACTGTCTGACATCTAAGAGAGAAACTTGCATAAAGAATCACAAAGATAAAGTATTGCATTCATCAGACTTTCACTGAATGTTAGGTCTCTTTATGTTAATTTAGGTTTTGAAGCTTGCATTAAAGCTACGTAAGTTTAGCACAGGTCTGTCATTGCTTGACAATGTAATTTCATTAGTTTGTAGAAAGTTGTAGAGGTTGAACTGCTAGTTTAAATTAAATCATAAGGTTCTTGCTTCCCTGGAGGGTTACAGAGAAGTGTCTTTTAATACCAGCTATGAGAAGTTGAGGGGACAGCAAGGTGAAATGTTCTGAATTTGTTGGTTGGGAAGCACTGCATGACTGCACCACTCTGCTGAGAATCTAGCAGGGCCCAAAGCCGAGGCAGCATGATGTCCGACACATCAGTCCCTGATTGCTTTTGGCAATCTTGTAATTTGCCAAAGGCAAACCAAAATAAAACCATGAGATTTATCTTAGTAAAATCCTGTCCTGCCACCCGGGCCTCCCATTATGAGGTGTGTCATGGAAACTAAGATAATGTGCCAGAATTTATGCCTGGCTTACAGAAGGGCCATATTGCATTCTCCTTTGAGTGCCTGTCCATATGCACATTCCACTTATAGTGTGCATGCACCTTGTGAAATTGAGATTAGAGTCTTTTTGGCCAGCAGTACCCGTAGGGTATCATGCGTTTTTCAGTCCTGTGCTCCACAGTGGGGAAATACAAGGGCACACCAGCCACCATTCTCACAGCTTAGAAATGGAGTTCCGATTAGTCAAGAGACTGCCAACCTTTCAACTATAGTTGATAGTTTTACAGGTTATTTTCTAGGTCATAATTAGTTAATAATTATTTTTGTCCGGTTGCTCATTGCAACTTTTACTTCTTAGCATTCTGTCCACCACTGGGGTGGCACTGTCCAGTTCTCCTGGGTTCAGACATTGCCCCTCATGCAAAGGATCTATCACAGAGTCAGGTGGACACTCATAGTTCTAGGAGAATTGCACGGCTCCAGTAAATGTATAATTTGTGGGTACATCTACACGATGACCGGCAGCGCGACTCAAAGGCTGGGTTGACAGACTTGGGCTCTCGGAACTTGTGCTACAGTGCTAAAAATATCCCACTTCTGAACTGGGCTCACAGAACTCCCCTGAATGGGGACCTTCAGAATCTAAGTACAGGCTTAGTGCCTTCGAGGTCCCCAACTAGAACTATCACCACATCATCCTCTGACAGACCGCAGAGAGCCAGGAGCTCCTGCGATGGATCACCTCACAGGGCTTCCTCTATGAGGAAAACCACCCTGTAGCATTGAACATCATCTGAGACTTTGCGACCAGGATGGTTCCCAGGCGAAGCTTAGTCTCATGCCAATTCCAACCCACAGCACTGAAGCACCCAGCACCATAATCCAGGACTTTGGGAAGGAGTTCAGCAGCGACCATAGCACTGTCTCCCAGAACAGCCCTGGTGCTGAAGCCTTCAGCATCTAAACCAAGCCAGCCGGGGCAGTGCACTATTACCATTGCAGAGTTCGCGATACTATCCTGAGAAAACCTGGTTCCAGGGCACCTATATACGATTCTCTGCATGGCAGCAATCAAATACTCAGCACCAGTGGATATGCAGATACAGCCAGAACCATAATGCCACCAACTGTATCTATTAGTGTGGCACCATCTGTCCCTAAAACACTGAGAGCCATGGCACCTCCCATGCATCTGGGCTATGTATTATCTTCAGCTCCATCCTCAGTCCGAGAATGAGGAAGATCCATACCACCAGCATCTTTACTCACCCAGATACTCACCACAACCGTTAACATATTACAGAGGGTCTACACACCCTTCACAAAAGAGTACTGGGACCCACAGAACCGGGTGTGACCCCGGCAGGCCAGCTGCCAGCTCTTGCCCAGGTTGCAGGCATTAGCTAAGAATTAACAAATTCATAGCTGGAGACCAGGCCAGTTCACCTGTATGTTAGTTTTGCAAAATACAGTTTTTAGTCTTATAAGAATATATTTAGTGTTTAGACTCTGTGAAGGGTTTGTAAGTTGCTGCACGCATTAATCTCACTTGTAATGTTGGTATTCCATTATATATGAAAATATGTAAGTTTTGCTTTATAACTTTGAAAATGTTTGCTCTGAACTTGTGAACCCAGATATGGGAATCCCCTCCCCCAATCCTGAAAGACTATCAAAATCAGATGGACTATTAAGGAATATCTCAATACATAGGATTGGTTAATGGCCCTATTGCACCTTGGAAATGCTACATGCACAGACGCTCATCCTGTGGATTTGGAAGCTGAATGAAGGAAATAAAACAAAATCACAGGAAAATTTTCCATCTCTTTGGCTGTTTGAACTCTGACAGGGCCAAAGACACTAAACTGAAGCCAGAGATACCCCCCAGGGGCTGTGTCCTGGGTATGCCCTGAAAGACACTTTAAATTGACAGATCACTATAACTTGTCACTCTTAGGATTTAGATGGTAATTCATTTGTGTGTATATGTTTGCTTTCTTTAACATGTACATAACTCTCATTTTTCCTAGTTAATAGACCTTTGGATAGTTTATTACAGGATTGGCTATAGGCATTGTCTTTGGTGTGAGATTCAGGGTACTAATTGTTCTGCAGTACATGACTGGTCTCTTGGTATTGGAAGCAACCTGAACATGCTGTGATTTTTGGTGAAAGTGACTATTTATCCCTAAGTCCAGTTTATCTGTGTCTCAGGATAGACTGACAGGACTGTCGGCGACTCCATGTTAAGATTGTTATAATGATCCAAGAGTTCACATTTGTTGCTGGCTTGGTGAAATCTAATTATAGAACACACCACTAATTTGGGGTATCTGCCTTGTTTTTGACAGTCTGCCCTCAGGTAGGCATTGCTAGTCATGAGCAACTCTAGACTGCATGACATCAGGCCTGTGTTTCCCTATTCCCGGCTACCAGGCTCTTACCCATCAATGTCTATGTGGCCCTGTTGGGGATCATGGCCTGTTCAGAGCAACTTCATTCAAAGGGCACAACCACACTTCCAAAAGGCTGCCCCATCCACTGCCCAGCCAATACAGATCTCCCAATAACGCCCCCCAGTTCCAATACAGGCACAAGTAAAGGAGGAAGTGCCAGAAGAGTAGTCTCCAGGAGGCAATCTTCCTGCATCAGTCACCTTGTCCTCTTTGTCCCCCTGATTAATGGCCCCAAAATTGGATTATTATAAGGGTTCCCAAAATGTATTTAAAAGGATGGTCAAGTCCCTCCAAATCCCTGTTGAAGAAGAACAGGTGTAGACACACAAGTCAATGGACACACTTCAGGCCTCCTCATCAGGAAATGATGTATCAATGGGAGTATCATGGCAGACGCCTGCTTCAGCACTGTCTACCTCTCATAAGGCATATAGGAAATACCAAGTCCTCCCCAGGGTGTGGAATTGTTTTACATGCTCCCTACCCTGTCCTGCCATGTAGTCACAGTGGTGAATGAAAAGGAAAAACAATTCAGGTCCACACCAAAGAGACTAGATTTATTTGACTGGAAAACCTACTCCTCAGCTTACTCCTGCAGTTCTGCATGACCAATTATCAGGCCATATCGGCCAGGTATGACTTCTACATACATGAGAAACTGTATGCCTGTGTGGATAACCTGCACACTCAAATTTGTGAGGACTTCACGTCACTAGTCAATGAGGGTCAACTAGTGGGCAGGTTAAGTCTCAAAGCAGCACTTGATGCAGCGGATACAGTTGCCAGATTAAGAGGGACAAATGGGACATCATGGCTTCAGAGATGAGGATTCCCCAGGGAAGCCCAAACAGAGGAGTTGAAGTATTCAGTTTTAAGACATATAAGGCCCTCCAAATGCTGAAGGACACATGAGCTATGCTGCATTCCTTTGAGGTCTACCTGCTATCTCTGAAGAGGAAACACAAAACAGCTTATCCCTAACAGGGAGCAATCTCTCCCATAAAAACATCCCTTTAAACAGGTGACTGTTTGCTAATTACCAAGGGAAAGGAATGAAGAGGGATCTTCCCTTTTACCACATGGGCTCCAAAGAGAATCAGAAACATCTGGAGAACTCAGAGTCAGGCCCAATGAGGCAAGGTGGAGTCACATTTGGTATAGTCCCTCTTGTACAGTTAGGTATTGTTGGGAGTGGATGATTTATTATTATTAATAATATCACAAGAGTGACTGAAGGTTCCAGTGCTAGGTGATATACAAGCAAATACTTAAACATGGTCCCAGCATCAAATAACTTACAATCTAAAAGTGCCATTTTCTTTTGATCGTCAGGTGTTTTCAAGTAGACTCAAAGGTGTGTCAGGAAAACTGGATGTTTTTGACTTGTTCACCACTGAGGCTTTGCTTGATACTGCTGTCTGTCACTCTTGTGACAACCACAAATCATAGAATCATAGAGGATTAGGCTTGGAAGAGACCTCAGGAGGTCATTTAGTTCAACCCTCAATGTCTGAAGAGTTCCATATTTCTGCAGAAGAGCTGCAATAACTCAGTGTTTAAACCTGTACCATTTTCCATTTTTCACAAATCTGACAAAAACATGATTTTTGTTTAGATTAGTTTTTCTACAGTTTTTCCAAATGGTGTGATAATTTTTGCTCCCTTTTATTATTCTTTTGAGCTTCTGCTGAAGATGCCTTGCCATCTCTATGTTTATGGATTCTTTTAAAATTGTGACATGCTTGAACTGCTGCTTCACATACAATAGCCATTCTGTGGCAAAACACAGGAGTTCAATCTCCAGGGCTGTAAATGTAGCACGTTTCATAACTGACTTGATAGACCTTTGAGAGAGACTCATAGACTCATAGGTCAGAAGGGACCAATATGATCATCTAGTCTGACCTCCCGCACAAGGCAGGCCACAAAACCCTACCCATACACATTTATAACAACCCCGAACCCATGACTGAGTTATTGAAATCCTCAAAAGTGAGATTTGAAGACCTCAAACTGCAGGGAATCCATCAGCAAGCGACCCATGCCCCATGCTGCGGAGGAAGGCGAAAAACCTTCGAGTAGTAGTTGAAATTTCTTGACCATTCCCAACACTGCCTACATATAGATCAAAATCCTGGCCCCATTTAAGTCAATAGCAAAACTCTGATTGACTTAAAAGAGGCCCAGATTTCACACTTACTATTCTACTATTTGGATAATGTGTGGCAGTAGAATAAGTATTTTCCTTTTAACCCAGAACTCCTGAATTATTTAACATACTTGAAATAAGATGACTGTGGCTGGGTCTACACTGACGGCGGCAAATTCGCTGCCGTCAGATCAATTGCTCTGGATCGACTGAGCGGTCTGTGTAGACCCGCTCAGTCGATCCAGCAATCAACGCAGGAAAACCACCCTAGTAAGTGGCATAGCGCTGCGTCGAAGGGAATGCTCTTTCCATCAGGACTTCACAGTGTGGACGGCACATGAAGCAGACGCAGCAAAGTCGACGGGAGATACACATTTGTGTATCTCCCATCGACTGCCGCCGAATCCGGAAGGTAAGTGTAGACCAGGCCTGTGTATTTCCTTCAAGATGTTCTTTGTGCCCATATCCTTTGACGAAATCCTGGTTTGCTGTGTTTTTCCTGTATTCAAGGATGCTTTAACTTTCAGTTATTTTACCTATGATTACATAAGGTGATGGCTGGCCTCTTTTCATTTGTACACACCGTGGAAGCAATGTTATTATTACACAGCCCGATGGGATGTGTGGCGTGGGGAGGATGAGGATGAGGTGGTCATGCTGCCTCTCCCCTCTGCCATTTCCCAAATGCAGTTCCTCCTCTGCATACGCATCATTCAGCCCTACATCTTCAGCCTCATCAGCATCCATACAGTTTCAATATTGGAATGATTTTAAAATCTGAATTAGGGATTTTTCCGTATACGTATTTGTGTATTTGTTATTGTATCACAGTGATTATCATTATTCAATAATTATAATTATTGCCCATCATAATGGGAAAGCTCCTGAGCCCCTTACTCAATTTTTAAACTGTAGAGTTAGAGATTCAAAATTTGGACCAGTGTTTGCATTTCTGTAGTCTGCTGCTTCCTCCTACCAAAGCGCTTGGAGTGCTGTACAAAAGAAATGGAACAAATGCAGTGTAATAACATATCACCCTCTTAAAACAAACACACAGAAGCAAGTGAAAGGGCCCAATTTGTAAAGGGCTTGAAAGGGCAGATATATAGGTATTAACGCTGTGACAATGATCATTCTAAAACCATCTTTTTATGACAAGTGAAGTGTTTTTAAAAGCAGGAAGGAAATGAAATGAAACATTGAATTGCGGCGCGAGGTCCATGCTGGAAGGGCTCCCCCAAAGCAGAAGTATAACGGCCTCCTTTCAGTTTCAGACCCAGCAGTTTATAAGCATGGATACCTTCTATTTAAGTGTAAGGATGAAGGGGTAGGTCTTAAATGTAGCTAGGGACTTTTGGCGTGATTGAGCTCTCTCATTAGTTTTATACCAGTGTCGTTCTGTTGGATTCAGTGGCATTGCTATTGGTTTACACAAGTGTAAGTAAGAGCAAAATCAGGCCCTTGTCTTTAAATATTGCAGTACTTTAAACAGGAAATGCTAGGGATTGTTGTTTAAAAAAAAAGAAAGAGGTAAATGCTCCAAAATGTACCACCAGGTCCATATTAGTGTGTATACTAGAGTTTATAAGGGACTCTCTTCTGCTTCTTACATTAATGAACTCTAAGGGATCAAACTGCTCTTATTTTGGTTTTTGGTTCAATGCACTGTCATTTACTAGGGCAAGGAGTAAGGGAGGAATTAAAATTTAATAAACATAATTCCTGTTCCTCCCTTCCTTATCCCCCAAAAGAAAAGAGAAAACAAGGCTTTTCTTTAGTTGTGCTTCTCAGACATAAAAGATGATTTTCATCTACAGAATAATTTAAATACTTTAATAATTTAAAGCTTCTAAAATGTAAAAATAGCATATCGGGCTGCAATAGTCGGAGTATTGCCAGTAGATCGAGGGAAGTGATTATTCCCCTCTATTTGGCATTGGTGAAGCCAGTTTGTGCCTTCCCCCTCCCCCCCCACTACAAAAAGGATGTGGACAAGTTGGAGAGAGTCTAGCGGAGGGCAACAAAAATGATTAGGGGGCTGGAGCACAAGACTTATGAGGAGAGTCTGAGGGAACTAGGCTTGTTTAGTCTGCAAAAGAAAAGAATGAGGGGGGATTTGATAGCAGCCTTTAATAACCTGAAAAGGGGTTCCAGGGAGGATGGAGCTAGGCTGTTCTCAATGGTAGTAGATGACAGAACGAGGAGTAATGGTCTCAAGTTGCAGTGGAGGAGGTCTAGGTTGGATATTAGGAAAAAATTTTACTAGGAAGGTTGTGAAGCACTGGAAAGGGTTACCTAGGGAGGTGGTGGAATCTCCATCTTTAGAGGTTTTTAAGCTGCAGCTTGACAAACTCCTGGCTGGGATGATTTAGCTGAGGTTAGTCCTGCTTTGAGCAGGGGGTTGGACTAGATGTCTTCCTGAGGTCCCTTCCAACTCTAATATTCTGTGATTCTATAATTTGTTCACTCCCAAGTTTAAAAGTAAATTGGAAAATGCATTAGTAAGTTATTGTAGAGAACTTTGCTGCACTGACAAATGAATTAACTGAACACATCTATTAAGTGTTATATATTTCTAATTTCTATGTGAAATTATATTCTAATTGCTCCCAATCTTAAATCCTGAGTAACAAATTAGAACCAGAATTTATTAGACAACTATATTATAAACTTTTAATTTTAGGCATTTCAGATGTGAATGCTGACACAACTTCAACTATAATATGAATGCTGCCACTTTAATTCAAAATCATGATAGTGATTTAAGGCAATTTAAGGGAGGAGGGGGAAGCTCTCATTCCCATTACTCTCTGTGTAGAACTGAATAGGGAATAGGGGATATTGCTCTGACAACACAAATGTATATTTCTGTTTTTTTCCACATACCTATTTTTAACAACTCAGACTACAAACTATAATAGATTCTCTAGTTATGGAGAAAGGTGTAGCTAAAATGTACAGCAGCAAAGTTCTCATTCATCTTCTCACTTTTTTGTTTTAGAAACTAAATGTTTGGTAAACATTAGGTCTGGTTTGTATAAAATTACAGATGTTAATAAGACTGATCAAACAGACTTCCTTTGCAACTCTGTATCCTCTTGAATTTCTTATTAATTTTGTCTTTTGTTATACTCAATATTTTTCTGTTGTATTCAAGAGACAATATCTTTCTTGTAGCAAATGTAGTCTCAGTTAGATTACTTTGAACTACAGCCAAAGACTGTGCAGTATAATACACAAAGTCATTGAGTTCAAATTTCATCCTAGGACAGGTCATTTTTTATGAGAAACTCTTCATGTCCCTTGGGCCAAATTATGAACTGACTGAAGTGAGCTGCAGAATTTCCCTCTTTGTGTCAAATAGATCCCTATACTTTCAGCATAATTATGTTTTGTATATAGTAATACTCTGTAATTCACAAAAGTATTTAAACAACTTTATGTTAAAGAATAAAGTATAATCTACCATGTAGATTAGCTTCCATTACAGTTTCCAGGCTAGAAATCTTCATATGAATTAAAGGATGCTTTTTGACTGGTTATAGAATTTGTCCCTGAACCTTGGTTTCAGCTAAGCAGTGCACAAATGAATTCAGGGGATACTAAGCTAGCTGTATGTCACATTTGCGTTTCCCTGATCCTCAGCTGGCTATGTGTCCCTCAGTGTAACAGAAAGCAGCCTGGAGGACACTAAATTTTGCCAGGTTTGAACAGCTGTATGGCAGTCAGGGATCACTGGGAATGCACGGGATCTCTGACACTACATACCCTACACCAGCACTGGGTGGGGGTCACAGTGTATAGGAACATTTGCACACTTTGTCACTGGAGGATCCTATTATACTGGAATGATCCTCCTGCACCTGATTATGCTATCCTTAGGGCTGTTTTGCTCTGGCAACATGATGTAAAGTAGCCTCAGCAGAGGGGAGTATCTGAGTCATTGTGTCATTAAATTAAATGTTCTGTTAGTGTATTTGTCCTTGAAGTTCTGATTGTATTTCTGTTGCTTTAATTGAAAATAGACAGGAGCCTGTCAGTGGCCAAAACAACACCTGAGGCCTATTTCTTCTCCTGTTTATACTAAACTAAATCAGGAATAACTACATTTCAAGTTAATGGAATTGCAGTAATGTGAAACCAGTATAAGGCCTTGTCTGCACTGGAAAGGATTTTTGGTATAACTGTGGGGTCTTTTGTTTGTTTGTTTGTTTGTTTTTTTGCGGGGGAGGCATAAACTGCCCTGCATCCACACATACAAATTCTTTTTTCAATTTATCCCACTTTAATTAATACACTTTGGAAGTGATGGAACTCTCTTCCGGAGTGAGTTATACCAGCATAAAGACTGTGTGGATACATACCTTTCAAATTAACTATGCTGCTTCACGCAGTCCTCCCATGACTATCACATCACACTTGGACTAGTGTGCCTGTTTCCCCGTGTGGCCACTTCTGCTCTAGGATCATCTTGACCAGATGTCATCACCCTGATAAAAGGCTGGCACACAGCCAGGTGCACTCCTTTGTTTACAGACCTGGAGTCCATCACAACATTTGTGCCCTGTACTTCCATGTGGTCGCACCAAGTGGTTCTGAACCTCCTTTCCTTATGGGGAGAAGAGCATGTCCAGGCCCATCTTAACAGGAGACACTGCAATGCAAAGATTTACAACCAGCCAGCAGAGCAAATGCAGAAGTAGTAGTCCTGGACACAACCCACTTCTGTGCAAAGGGGCTCCAGCACAAACACAAGTACATGAAGGACAAAACCAAGACCTCAGGCAATTCTCTCAGTACCTGCCCTTCCTATCTGGAGCTGGATTGGGTCTCAGGGTTGGGATTCAGCACTCTGAAGAGATGTTGTCTTTCAGGGATAATCTCCTCCTGGTCAGGGTCTTGGGTCGCTTAAGTGCCTTTCGACGCTGTGGTCAACTAATCCAGCATATACCAGGGTTTGGTGGAGGCTTCCTTAGCGGAAAAAGATCCATTTCCTCATAATAAACTCATACTGGTACAACTAATTCTGAAATAGTTTTGTCACTTCCAAAGCAGATTAATTAAAGCTGGATAAAACTCCAGATAAACTGAAAACAAGAACTTTTGTGTATGGATACAAGGCAGCTTATGTCAAAACCTTTCCTGTGTAGACAAGCCCTTACACTGGTTTACAGCTGTGCAATTCCATTAATTTCAAATTAACTCCTGATTTAATCTAGTGTAAACAAGATAAAAATAGGTCTTTGAGTATTATTTTCACCACCTGAAGGCTCCTGCTTATTTCCAATTTAAGCAACAGAATGACAATGAGAGCTGCAAAGACAAATGCGCTAATAGACAATGTAATACAATGTTCTGCTGATCATCCACCATGATCTCCCAAAACATTTTTAGAGTTACTGCTTCCCAGGAAAGCATCCCCTATCCTATAAGTATGGCCTACACTCTTTGTTCCTAGCTGAATCCATTTAAATTTAGTCACATTAAAAAATATATTGTTTGCTTGCACCCAGTTTACCAAGCAACCCAGATCACTCTGAATCAGTAAACTATCCTCTTTATTATTTACGACTCTCCCAATTTTGGTGTCATCTGCCAACTTTATCAGTGATGATTTCATGTTTTCTTCTCCATCATTGGTAAAATTGCTAAATGGCACAGGGCCAAGAACCAATCCCTGTGTGATCCCACTGGAAACATACCTGCTTGATGATGATTCTCCATTTACAATTACAGGAAAGGAAACTTTGTATCATTGGATACATAGAGCCAATTTACTAGACTTGTACTCCTCTCATCTCAGTCTCCTCACGATGCCCATAGAAGTATGGAAGAAGGGTTTTGTAAGGGAGGAAACGGGTTGGGCTGGTGTTATGCTATCCTCTGATGTTTATCTTGAACAGGTTGCTGTGCAGTGGAGCCAGCATCCATTACCTCCTGGTATTTATGGAGTCTGAAACTCTGCATATATTTTTGTTGGATCAGTCTCTAATAATTTATTTTGTTCTTAAAATGGTTTCAACTCTGGCATGAGTGGTTCTGTCAGTGAATGCATGTGGGAGGGGAGAAATGACTTGCAGTATGAAAAGATTAAAGAATAATGTCTTAGGGGAATCGTTCATTTTTCTGACTGTTTCTTCAAAGCCTTATCTTATGTATATAAGATGTGTGTTTGGAATATTTACCTTAACAGCACAGGGCTTGTAAAGTGCCTGTTTTTATATAGTGTCTTGCTAGTGTGATAGCTAGTAAGAGCTCAAGAGACACTGTTTTTGAAGTGAAGCATTCTGATTAGTTAAGGGAGATTCAGTGAGGAATCCTCATTACATAGAAAGTAAATTTTCCAAGAGCCAATTTTTTTTCTCAGAGGCATTATTCTCATGTGATGGTATTAATTAAATCCAGTATGTAGTTAGCATAAGAACACAGGAACATAAGAATGGCCTTACTGAGTCAGACCAATGGTCCATCTGGCCCAGTGTCCTGTCTTCCAACAGTGGCTAATGCCAGGTTCTTCAAAGCGAAAGAACAGAACAGATAATCATCTAGTGATCCGTCCTGTTGCCCATTCCCAGCTTCTGCCAAACAGCAATCCCTGCCAATCTGGCTAATACTCATTGATGGACCAATCCTCCATGAATTTATCTAGTTCTTTTTGAATTCTGTTATAGTCTTGGCCTTCACAACATCCTCTGACAAGGAGTTCCACAGGTTGACTATGTGAAGAAATACTTTATTTTGTTCATTTTAAACCTGTTGCCTATTAATTTCATTTGGTGACCCCCCCCCAGTTCTTGTGTTATGAGAAGGAGTAAATAACACTTCCTTATTTATTTTCTCCACACCACACATGATTTTACAGACCTCTATCATACCCCCTTAGCCATCTCTTTTCCAAGTTGAAAAGTCCCAGATCTCTCATCGTAGGGAAGCTTTTCCATACTCCTAATCAATTTTGTTGCCCTTTTCTGTACCTTTTTTAATTCAAAGGTAACTTTTTTTGATATGGGGTGACCAAATCTTCATGCAGTATTCAAGGTGAAGATGAACCATGAATTTATAAAAAGGCAATATGATATTTTCTGACTTATTATCTCTCCCTTTCCTAATGATTCCTAACATTCTGTTCGCTATTTTGACTGCTGCTACACATCTAGAGGATGTTTTCAGAGAACTATCCACTGTGACTCCAACATCTCTTTTTTAATTGGTAACAGCTAATTTAGGCGCTATTGTTTTATATGTATAGTTAGGATTATGCTTTCCAATAGTCATTACTTTGCATTTATCGACATTGAATTTCAGCTGCCATTTGGTTGCGCAGTCACACAGTTTTGTGAGATCCCTTTGTAACTCTTTGCAGTCTGCTTTGAACTTAACTATCTTCAGTAGTTTGTATCATTTGCAAAAGTTGCTACCTCATGTTGACCCCTTTTTCCAGTTCATTTATGAATATGTTGAACAATACAGGTCCCAGTATAGACCCCTAGGGGACACCCTATTTACCTCTGTCCATTCTGAAAACTGACCATTTATTCCTACCCTTTGTTTCTAATCTTTTAACCAGTTACTGATCCAGGAAAGGACCTTCCCTCTTATCCCATGACAGCTTACTTTGCTTAAGAGCTGTTGGTGAGGGACCATGTCAAGACTTTCTGAAAATCTAGGTATACTATCACCAGTGGATCACCCTTGTACATATGCTTGTTGACCCCCTTCAAAGAATTATAGTAGATTGTTGAGGCATGATTTCTCTTTACAAATACCACGTGGACTCTTCGACAACAAATTGTGTTTGCCTACATGTCTGATAATTCTGTTCTTTACTATAGTTTCAACCAATTTTCCTGGTACTGAAGTTAGGTTTACTGACTTGTAATTGCCAGGATCACCTCTAGATCCTTTAAAAAAAATTGGTGTCACATTAGCTATCTTCCAGTCATCTGGTACAGAAGCTGATTTAAATGATAGGTTCCATACCGCAGTTAGTAGTTCTGCAATTTCAAATTTGTGTTCCTTCAGAACTCCTGGGTGAATACCATCTGGTCCTGGTGACTTATTGCTGTTTAATTTATCCCTTGGTTCCAAAATCTTCTTTAATGACACCTCAATCTGGGACAGTTCCTTGGATTTGTCAACCAGAAAGAATGGCTCGGGTTTGCTTATCTCCTTCACATTCTCAGCTATGAAGACTGATGCAAAGAATTCATTTAGTTTTTCCAGAATAGCCTTATCTTCCTTGAGTGCTTCTTTTCTTCTCAATTGTCTAGTGGCCTCACTGATTGTTTAGCTGGCTTCCTGCTTCTCATGTACTTAAAACATTTTTTGCTGTTACTTTTTGAGTCTTTGGCTAGCTGTTTTTCAAATACGTTTTTGGTCTTCCTAATTATATTTTTACACTTCACTTGCCAGAGTTTATGCTCCTTTCTATTTTCCTCAGTTGGATTTAACTTCCACTTTTTAAAGGATGCCTTTTTGCCTCTAACTGCTTCTTTTACTTTGTTAGTTTAGCCATGGTGGCACATTTTGGTCCTCTTGTTATATTTTTTTAAGTTGGGTATACATTTAAATTGAACCTCTATTATGGCGTCTTTAAAAAGTTTCCATGCAGCTTGCAGAGATTTCACTTGTGGCACTGAACCTTTTAATTTCTGTGTAGTTCTGTTTTCTGAAATTAAATGTTATTTTGGTGGGCTGCTTTGATGTGTCATCCCTCTCGCCCCTGGGATGTTACATTTTATTATGTTATGATCACTATTACCAAACGGTTTGGCTACATTCACTTCTTGGACCAGGTCCTGTGCTCCAGTTAAGACTAAATCAAGAATTGCCTCTCCTCTTGTGGGTTCCAGGACTAGTTGCTCCAAGAAGCAGTCATTTATGGTGTCAAGCAACTTTATCTCTGTTTCTTGTCCTGAGATGACATGTACACAATCAATATGGGGCTATTGGAAATCCTCCATTATTACTGAGTGTTTTATTTTTATAGCTCTCTAATCTCCCTGAGCATTTCATATGTAAATATGTTTTTTAATTACTGGTTGTATTTTCAACTATTTTCAGCACTTCAGTCTCTTACCATGTTGTCAATATTATCTTTATTTATAAAAGAAATTGGGTAAACTGAAGTAGTCTATTTTTATAGCCTTCTGGTTGTAACTGACCTGTAATTTACAAAACAATTACTCTCCTTCGCCTGATTCTAAATGGGTCAGTTTTACTTTGTGCTGTGCGGTTCCAGTTACTTTTCAGGCAGTTAAAGAAAGAAAAGAAGTACAGGGCTAGATTCTCTGGTCTAGTTTTGTGCCATTCTTGAAATATTTTGGATGTGGAACTAGGCAGGATTGCATAGGGACTGAAGCAGATATCCTCTGCTGTGTTTAGTGCAGGCCGTGGATAGCATGCATTGTTTGTGGCATGAGGACATAACATGAGGTAAAAATACGTACTGACCAGCAGTAAGTTTCACTGAGAACTTTCATCCTGTGCACTGAAGAAGGCAGCAGTCCACCAGGAAAACTAGAATGTGATCATGTAGCTAAAGACTCGCCCAGGGTTCCACAACAGGGCTATGTCAGAGCTGGGACTGTACCTCAGGGCAGCTGCACCCCGACTGACAGAGGACAGTGCAATGCATCAATAAGGGTGGCTACAAACGTCGCGGGGGAGTCTCCCATGAGAGGAGCAAGCAACATTTTCACTCTTGCTCTCTCCTGAGTGTTATTTCAGGGGCAGGCAACTCTGAAATTCATCAATAGGAGCACAACGGGCTGGAGGCTGCACCCAGGATCCACTGACTGAGTGTTCACTTGACAGGTCTGTCCCTACTGTTGACTATCCGTTTTGGGATGTGTGATGACTTACCATGGATCACCCAGTAACCTGTCAGTCAGATGTTTTGTAGATAGGCATCCAACACCAAAGTCTACTTTGGCTCAGCCTGACATAGAACGTGAAGTGAATCTGTTTGTTAGCCGTCCTGTGTTTTAGCCGTAAGACCATCCTTTCCATCTTAGGAATTTAACCATAGGAGTGTGTTTTACCGAATCAGCCAAGAATGGCCATAAGGAACACAGACTTCCCGTGCATTTGTCTGTGAGAGAGGAAAACCTCCAAAATCTGTGGGCTTTTGTCAGCATTTGTTTAGAATACGATATTGGAATCAAAATTAATTGATTAAAAAAAAAAGAATGAGTCTAATAGCAGATATATTCTTTTATTTTCAATCAGTAAAGCAATTTCAAAAGACAGGTGAGGGGAGAATAAACATCATGAAACAAAAGTGGACAAAGGTTAGCTCCTGGAGTTGTTCATTGTGTCTTTTTGTTGCAGGTTGGTCAGATCATGGTGGAGCACCTCATTTCAAGACTTGTGCTCTCAAAAGGCTCTAGTTCTGTATTAACGATGTGGTCAGCCAAAATTAAAAGCAAATTAAGTGTGGTTTTTGGGCTTCTTAAATCTGCCAGTGAGGACCTCAGGTGACCTCTCTCAGAGGATTCAACTTGTCTCTAACACTTCCCAACTTTCATTTGTTTCTAATTCTGCTTAGCATAGAATCACAGATGATTCGGGTTGGAAGGGAACTCCGGCAGTTATCTAGTGCAACCCCCTGCTCAAAGCAGGACCAGCTCCAGCTGGATCATCTTATTACACATTACTGAAAGGGGCAGTTATGTAAGTTACTTAGAGAACCTAAGACAGATATTTGGAAATGAATACAATGCCCTTAATTTATCCCTTGTGTAAATCCATTCAGTTCTGTTTAAATATGTGATTACTATATCAAAAACAGATTTATTTTCTGGAAAGGAAAATTTATCATTTCTGGTTGGTATTTCAGAATAAATTAGTAAATAAAGTAAAAAACCTGAGAATGGTTCAGTTTGTTCATTATTTTTACCTATCTTATTTATGAATATTTATTATAAGCAAAAGTATTTTATTTATCAAGCACTGAGGAGATGACTAGTTGAATTATTCAGTGTGCGATTTTTTTTTTCTCTGTTTCCTTAGTATAGAGGGAATTCAACTGAAATGGAACAGTAAAAACTAGAAATAGTCTTGATGACCTAATGCTAATCAGCTGGCTGCCAAGGAAGGAATAATGCCTACAGTATATGCAGGTGTCACAAGATTTGGTTGAGCTCCTCCTGTTGGACACTCATGAGAATGTTGTGAGAGGATCCAAATGCTGAATCCCACCTACCCTTAGCTTGCTGAGGGTGAGCAGAGTTTAGGCACTATCCTTGGCTTTGGACCTCTAGGCACACACTTCCAGGTGTAGACTTTATGTCGGACGCCGCTCTTAGCAATGGGGATCCCGTGGCCCAATTGCCTAAGGCAGGACCTGAAACTAGTGCCATCTCCCCCAAGCCTCCCCCGGAGCTCTTGCACACTCCCCAGAATCCCACTGAATGTGGGAGTCTTCTGGTTTACAGATTCCTGAAATCGTCACAGGAGGTGCCTTGGTTCACTCTGATTTCAGGTGGTTCGTGCGGTGCGACTTCTTGCACCGTTTCCCGTGGTAAACAGTACTACAGTCTAAACCTGACTGTTCAGAAAATGCTTCCGGATGTTTAGCCCAAGATTTCCTTTGCTGAGTTTCAACCACTTCTCCTAGTTATGTCTCCTGGGACCACCCTAAACTATACTTCTTCCTCTTGGCTTTGGCCTTTCAGATATTTCTAGATGACGGTGGCATTCTTTCTCCTGCTGTCATGCAGTCAAGCTGTAAACACTCTGATCTTTCAGCTGTTTCCAGAAAAATCAATCTGTCTAGCCCAGTGGTTCCCAACCTTTTCTCTACCGTGGCACACCTTGATACCTTTAATTATTTTGAGGCACACCACAATATAGTCTTCGAATGAACTAATGAATATTCATGAGCCAATCCAGAACCCTTCAAGTAGTTTTTCAAAAAATTCCATGGCACACTTGCTCAGGCCTGATGGCATACTGCTTGGGAAACCGTGGTCTAGCCCATTAGTCATTTTTCTTGCCTTTTCCTGATTTGCTGTCGTGTTTGTTACCCTATTTTTAGTAGTGAGATAACCAGAACTGTGTGCAATGTTCTACATTAGGTGTACACTCACCAGTATGTCCTATTACTGGTACTGCTCCTATCAAGGCTGTATACCCACCATCATTAGGAGAGTGACACTCGCAAGTTCACTCTGTCTATTGCTTACCTTCTCTCATCACCCGCATTCAGAGGAGCCAGCGGTATCTTGAACCAATTGCAAGAGCATCATGTGAGGGGCAGAAGGGACCAAATTGGGAAGAAAATGGAGAGGTCTGAGGGAAAATGAAAAAAAAATTGCATGTGAAATTAGAGCAACAAGGGAGAGGGGCTTTAGGGAAGAAAATAAAATGAAATATTTAATAAGGAGGGACAATGACAGACAATTTAGTTTGAAAGAAAACATAGATGGTGAAGCAATGAATAAAAAATTTAGGATTATTAGAAAGAATAGTAAATAATAGGAGGAGATAAAGAGGGAAATACAGACACAAGGAAATTTGCTTTATTTAGTGTTTGAATAATGGCTTATTGTTGGTTTGGTTCCAAATGGCTTGGAACATTTCTAGCAAAGCAATGTTCTTTGAAATTCTCCCAGTCAGTTTTAAACGGGAAGGTTGTGCTGCCCCTTTCCCAGCCCTTGCCTGTATCCCATAAATCATCCAGGGATCTCTGTGCATGCCCAGTGTGTATCAGCCAAGGCAGGAGCACTGTAGCTCCTCTTGTGGGAGAACTGAGTGTTTTGAACGAAGGGAGGATGAATGTCTGACACACTGGGATACTGGCTATTGTATTATTTATTAATGACTTATTAGATGCTTTTGCTTGCTTCCCCTGTATTTTGGGGGGGAAAAAATCACATTCCCCTTCATCCCATTCCCTAAAATTAGTCTGTTTGCTCCTTTGTTGGAGTTATCTTTTTCTTGCAAGGCTCCACTAACTCTGTGTGCTTGTTTGGTGTTCTCTTATTACTTATTTCCATTACAGTAACTTTGGGCAATCCCTAATGGAACTACAGTACCTGTTTCCTTTTCCCATATATTCTTATTTTTTCCCCCTGAGGGAGGAACTGTTCTCTTTTGTACCAGGTATCTCTTGCGGTTTTCAGAATTCCCCAGTTGTCTTGCATATTCAGGGATTTCATTGTTTCCTCACCAATGCACCAGGTTGGCTAAATTCCTTAATACCCCCAAAGGAGTTTTCTTGAAGTTTAATATATTTTTGTTCAGTAAGTTGAATTTAAATAACTTGTCATCACCGTCACTGAATTTCCCAAGTACCAGAACACGCTCAGTTAATTCCTCCATATTGATCATAATCATCCAGGAAGTCTTTTCCTCTAGTTGGATTCTCAACTTTCTGGATCATGGAATTTTCTGTCCATCCATCCATGCATCCATCCAGATACTAATGTCGTTCTCATCACTGTATCTTTTCCCCTTGCTAATTTAAAAGCCTCTTTGAGGATCTATGTTTAACTCTATTTATCACTCAACAGCAATTTGGATTGTTGGCCCCCATGAACCAGGAGTACAGTAGCCTAACTGAAATTGAGTATTCTTCACCAGTAATTGGAGAGTGAGGGAGCAATGCCAATAAACTAACATAGTTCAGTTAAAATAGACATCAGTAAGATTGAGATGATATTGCTTCTGAGGAACAGCAATAAAGCATGATTTCAGACATATGTGTGGAAAGGGAACGGCATTTGAGCACTTTATCTCCTAAAGTCAAAGCCAAATAATTTAAGCTCTAGACAAAACCAGTTAGCTCTAATAGAGAACTGTAATTCCTTTTTTGAAAGCAAAATGATTTTTGAGGTTGTGCAGAGAATGGGGAATAAAAACAAAAAACCTGCACCAGAATTTAAATTAGTGGAAAACACTAAAAGGATTGGGAAGGACTTTAACTTTGGTTGTGTTAGTCTTTGTCATGAATGAGATGGAGACAAAACTTGCTAAAAGGCATAACCTGAGAAAACATTATATGTTTTATTTTGGGATATGTACCTTGCTTTCAGGAAAATGTCTGGAATGTGGCTAATAAACTGTTTTTGAATCTGGGATGTAATATGAACAATTTCACAGTAGAAAAAAATAAAATATAGTGTGGTTCATGTTAATTTATAAAAGATCATGCAATTGTCATGCAATTATGCTGCTCTAATTGAACTGGCCTTGTCTACACTAGAAAGTATTTGCTGATATAACTATACTATCAAGCCCTACTGATGGAGATGTATCTTATACTGGCAACAGAGTTCTTTTGTTGTTATGACTTATACCATTCCTTGAAGGTCAACTAGCAAAAAAATATCCTTTTGCTGGTATAGCTATGTCAGTTATCTGTGACTGTGTCTACACTGGGGCTTTGCCACTTTAATTATGTTGGTTAGGGGAGTGATTTTTTTAAATATAGGCCAGGCCTCTGACAACTCACAATTAAAGGAACCGAGGGCTTCTCTATGCAATGCAGTAGTGCACATCAGTGGGGTGTGAAATCTACTGTGCACCAAAGTATCCTTCACTAACTAGCCCATGTAGACCCTGCTGATACACTCTAAAAGTTCTTGAGTGCACATTAATGTGCACTTTATTTCAACCAGCACCATGTTAACACACACCGGGGAACTTTTAGTGTGTGTCAGCAGGTCTACATGGGCCACTTTGTGTGTTTAACGTTGGTGTTAGAATGTGCACTGTCTCACCATGTAAACAAGCACTGAGGACTGTAAATGAAGAACCTCCCTGCTTCTGAACAGAGTATAGAGGCACCTTTTGTGATTTGTATAACTGTATGGAAAAATTGTTCCTGTACAGCTTATTCCAGTGGTTCATAAATTTTAAGACCTTTAGTACATCATCTAAAGCTCAGAAGTGTTGGTGTACTACCATTTAACCAGTGTAGTTACAATACTTTCTTCTTCCAATCACCTGATGACATGTAACTGGAAGTTACATATACCGCAGTGTGAGAACCACTGGCTTCTTCTCTTAAAGATGCGTTCTATAGATCTGTAAAAAAAAAGGATTAGTTTTCATGAATCTATAGAGAGGGGAGTTTGTTTTTGATTCTCAGAAGATTGATGCGGATCTTTCCATGGTAAAATGGATGAGTTTTGAGGAGTAATTACACCATATAGTATTGTAAGACTTTCCACATGAGTGTAGATTTGGAAACAATCAAGATTTTATTACTGGAAAATGTCTTTCTGCGGTCATCTTATTAATTGTGCAATTTTTGTACACATTGTTTAGCCAATAAATTCTGTGAAAGATGGAAAAGAAATATTAGATTGGTAGGTTTGAATTAGGTAGATTATAATGTTAGTTCAAAAATCAAATGTTGTAAACACTCACAAAGACCTACATTTAACAAGATGCTCATACTAAATGAAAAATATAGCTTGATCTCTTGTCTTAAGATGTTCAGTTGAAAGTAAATTTTGGAGCATATAGTTAGTCATATCTAAACAACCTAACATAATTTAGGTAACCAGGACAAAGTCAGAGTGAGTTTATAATCACCTGAAAAATGCAATATTCTATAAATGTGCAGCAAATAGTTTTATATTTCCATTATGAAGCAGAGATTATAAAGAAAAGTGAGGAAAATAGTCAGACTTGAGGATTGTTGATTAGGCAGAATTAGGTGTTTGGGGGCAGGGTATTATACTTTCTCCTCCCATATCATAAAGCTGACAATAAAACTGTTATGCTATCTGAATTTATAGTTGTGGTGTTTTGAAGTCTGCTGATGGACCTAGCTGGACCAGTTTGAAGATCCTTATTTGCAGTCTGTTTCAGTTCTCCTAAAATCAATGAAGTGATGTTAGGAAAGATTCTTCTGTATTAATTATCAAACGTAGTCTTAACAGAGCCTGTTCAATCTGCAAATTTGATATATGAGCTGCCAAGAAATATATTTGAAATAAAAACATATTAAATAAGATGTCTCATTGTATATATTAGTGGTTACTGTCATGGGAATGGTAACACCACTTCTGGCACTTGCCAGTCTTTTACTGTTATTCCACTAATTTTTCCTACATTCCCTTCTGTTCCATATTCTAGTAATTTGTTAGAGCTAATACAGCATAACAACCTCGTGAATATTCATTCAAATATTTAAATAAATTTATTTGGACTGTTCTTGTGATCATACCCATTTAGAATTCTGAAAGTTATTCTCAACATAACAGAAACATGCCATGTGACCAGTCTATCCAAACCAAATTACTAAAAACAGCTCAGAACTTGAATACAAATACTTGCAATGAACTTCCCATGCACTCTTCAAAGTATACCAATGACTCATAAATTATTTACAGAATAAATTTACAAAAATGATTTAATTTGAGAAATCATAAACTGTTTGCAGATACCTGCAAATAGAAAAGAGGCAAAATGGTTTAATATATTAATTGCTGCAGATTATTTGCCCAGCACTAAAGGAATTGTTAAAGGATTAAATCTTGCCATCAGTGTTTAAGAGGAACTCCCCATTTCCTTCAGAGATTCTTTAATGGGAATCATTTCCTTCAATGGGAACTTCCTCTGAAACATCAAAGGCATGACATGATCCATTTTTGGAGATAAGGGTAGGAGAATGACGGACTCAAGACTCAAGATGCAG
>ML675616.1:19160744-19349364 GCA_007922155.1 Mesoclemmys tuberculata
GCCCCTAACAACCTGCACACACCCACAAACCCCACAATACAATCCACTAGTTACCTCCCTCCAGCCTGACAGTTCACCTTTCACTATGACCTGTTGTAGTGTCACCTTTAACCAATTCCTTATCCATCTTTTAATTCTCATATTAATCCCCATCTGTTCAAATTTAATTAATACTTTTCCATGTGGAACTGTATCAAATGCCTTATTGAAATCCAGATAGATTACATCTACTGCATTTCCTTTGTCTAAAAAAATCAGTTATCTTCTCAAAGAAAGAGATCAGGTTGTTGTGGCATGATCTATCTTTTCTAAAACCATGTTGTATTTTATCCCAGTTACTGTGTACCTCTATGTCCTTAACTACTTCCTCTTTCAAAATTTGTCCCAAGATCTTGCATACAATTGAGGTCAAATGAACAGGCCTGTTTTTTCTCAGATCACATATTGTTTCTTTTTTAAAAATATGAACTTTTGTTTGGATCTTTTTAATGTCAGATACTGAATATGTTACTTGAATGAAGATTCAGTTTATTTACTGCTAACTCATATCAGCAGTCAGATTCCATAAACTCCAGTTAGAGTATAAGGAATTCTACCTGCTTACTGTGAATATTCATGTGTTTAGTCAATTTAATTTTTAGCTAGTGATAAACCAAAGGTTCATGGTTTTATGGTAAGTATGAGTGATGGTGGGCCAGTGTGTGTTGTGCTGGGAGATTTGTTTTGATTTGTGCAGGCAGCAAAAGAGGTGTGCATGCTGCAGTATGGGGCTTTTGTGCTGTGCTGGAGGAATTTGTATTGATTTGTGTGGGGAGGTTGTGTTTGGGGGCTGATGGTGGATTTGTTTGGGTATATGGGTTGCATTGGGAAGTTTGTATTGAGTTGTATGGGAGGTGAATCAACTTTTGAAGAACGGTAGCAATTGGGCCAAGTAATCCACCATTTGTGCAGACTCCCTCATATCACTGATTCATTACAACCAATGAAATTGTTGTATGCAAATTAGCTGTAGAGTAAGGATGATGATTGGTCGGTACCTCTGATAAAACAGTGGTCTAGGACTCTTTCACCTCTCGTCCAACAGTGGTCTAGGACTCTTGTGGTCTAGGACTCTTGTAGTTACTGTTTTGTTACTGTTTTGTTATACATAGATGGAGTCTGGAGGGACTGGCTTATTTGAAAAGATTAAATGAACTAAATAACTAGGGTGAGAGAGTAGTCACAAAAATCACATTCAAATATTTGAAGTATATAAATGCCAACAAAGAAGAGTATTTATTTAGGATCTGACAAGCAAATATCTCCAATGGCTGGTGATGGGACACTAGATGGGGAGGGTTCTGAGTTACTATAGAGAATTCTTTCCCAGGTATCTGGCAGGTGGGTCTTATTTGGGATCAGAAGGAATTTTCCCCCAGGTCAAATTGGGAGAGACCCTGGGTTTTGTTGTTGTTGTTGCCTTCCTCTAAAGCATGGGGTATGGGTCACTTGCAGGTTTACATTAGTGTAAATGGTGGATTCTCTGTAACTTGAAATATTTCAATCATGATTTGAGGACTTCAGTAACTCAGGGAGAAATTAGGCATCTATTATTGGAGTGGATGGGTGAGGTTCTGTGGCCTATAATATGCAGTAGGTCAGACTAGATAATCATGATGGTCCCTTCTGACCCTAAAGTCTTTGAGTATAACTGCTAGTAACAGTAAGAATTTTGGAAAGGACAACTTAAAATGGCTATCAGGAATAACTTAATGATAGTGAGTTTCTTTAGAAAGTAGAATATTATGTTGCAAGGGAGTAAAATAAGAAGCCTCATCATATGGAATATTTTAAAGTAAACTGAGCAAAGCACTAGGAAATCCATTGTCAGACGTAATCTATCTTTCATAGGTGACTGGATGACTAAAGAGATCTTTTCTCTCTGTAATATGTGATTCTATTAATAGTATTTATTTCTTTGATAGTCTTTTATTATTTTGTTAACTTCACATAGTGGGAGTTTGATTGTGTGCTTTTTATTTAAATTTCATACAATTTCTGATATTTCAGTTGGAATTTTTGATGTATGATCTGGTCATTTGTTATCTGATTTACTGAAAATTTTAATTTAAATCAGAAGTGGTAATTTCAGCAAAACTTTGTGGAGTACCTCATATCTATATCTATATCTATATATATCAATATCTATCTATCTATCTATTTTTTACAAAAAATAGTGGAAGAAATTGTGGTGTTCACTAAAGCAAGTCTGCCTGTATGAGTCTTGCTTGTAAGTTAGCCATGTTTTGTTTCCTTACTGTTGAACCTTTCTGTGACACGTGATATTATTTTTATTATTTTCCTTTTGCATCTCAATGTAAAGCCTGTGAAATACATTAGAATAACAGATGAAGACACCAAAGTGCTCTGTTTAACTACCAGCAGGCTAACAGGTGATACGAGCACCCCTGTGTTGCTTCAACTATAATTAAAAGGGAGTATCATTAGGAAACCCATCGCCACTTAATTTTATGCTTCTTTGCTGAGTCTGGCAACAAAATTAGTGCCTGTGACAGGTATGTCAATTTCCTGCAATACCTTTGGGAATCTTACTGTATTACGTTTAGGTATCATTGTGGGCCAGGGACTGTATGTAATTCCATGGGGGAGGTGGTGACTGCAGCCCTCCAGGAACTATGAACAGTGCTGGGTGATTAGTCAAAATTGCTCAGGATATATCACCTCCAGAAAAGTCCACTACCTGGAAAGGCTTACATGTACTGCTTCCAGTTGGATTCTCTGGAGACCAACAGAATAAGAAAGGACTTTTGGATAAATAACCTGAGTTTAAACTGATTTAGGGCATTCTTTCTGATTCAGCAAACAGACAGGGCTTTCTGTTCAAGGGGGGCCCCAATCCTTAGGGAAGGGATGGAAGAATGGACACCTGCCAGAGCCCCAGCTTTCAGCTGGGGTGATCTCCAGTAAGCTTTATAGCATGCATGTAGGTTTTATAGTTTTAATCTATTTTATCTGTAATGCTTTCACTTTAAGAATGAAAGTGCTTGCTTAGAAAGAGCTGTTTGGTAACTTATAACTGTGGGTATTTAACCTGTTTGTAGCCTCTGGAGAGAAAGCAAAGCACAGATACTGCCTTTAGGCAGTCTTGTTTGCTCAAAAACTCACAGAATAGGTAGGATATTATACTGCCTAGAAAAAACCGCAGTCAGAGGAGAGAAATGTGGGTCTCTGCCCAGGAGAGGTGATGACTGAGGAGCTGGGAGACTAGAGGGGGTGCCATTGCTGGACAGGTAGGGAAAGGTGCTGGAGATGGAGCTCCCCTGAACAGTGACAGTGCCCCTGGAAGATTTTGTGATGTAGATGCAAGGAAGTGGACTGAGGTTACAAATCCAATTGTCAGTATCTGATGTGGTTGACAGTAAGCTTTTTGTTGCCGCAACGAAATGATCGATTTTTTTTGTTTCTGTTGCCCACATTGTTTGTAGACTCACTTAGTGCTTTAGCTTAAGACACTTCGTTTGGCATTTATATTCATATTTTGAATAATATAATATTTATGCTCATGTTCCCCAGCATCCATGAATGCTGGTGCTAGTTAGATACTTCTCTCAGTCTCTGAAGAATCCATGAAAACTTTTATTCCTCACATATTGCCAATCGTACAAAATCTCAGATGAGTATTTGACTGCCTATCAAATGTCTTGAACTCCCAGCTAATCAAATGCTGCTGTTGGAGGTTGTTCTTTTTCCAGTTATCTTTGGCTGTAGTTCTAATCATTCAGTGTCTGTCGTTTGTAACCTTGAAGTCATTGTTTCACCTGGCATCTAGTAATTAGACACTGGAGCAAGCTTAAGTAGTTAAAGTTGTGGCAGGATTTTGAGTGTGCATCCTGTACACAGCTGTACACAGTTCCCTTCGTTCTTTAGGGGGCAGTTCCTCCAGGAAGAGATGCTTTTTTTTTTTTTGGTGAAGGTTACATCAGAGACTGTGGAACAATCTGAATGACTTCGGTAGTGTGGCCGATGCTTCATGAATGTGGTTCGGACACTAGTCTAGCCGTGTGGATAACTTTCCATCTAGAGAATTGTGGTGTGACTTCCATCAATGACAATTGCTACATGTGACTATGGCAGAAGCCCACCACTAGAGTGCTGTAAAAGATGCTAAAAAATAAAAATCTTTCTGTTGTTGTTGTAACAAATATTTAATTTCCCCTTCCCTTGGAAATGTTACAATTAGATGAGGTTAGGTGAAATCCCCATTGATCAAAACTGGTCTGTGTATGGAAGATGAGAGGAAGGGGTACTGATGAGAACAGAAAATCCACAAAGTGGTTCCAGCCTTTATCAAAAGATGGAATCCAAATTGACCAATCTGGTCTTTCATCCCTTAATCCACCACTGCTTCCTCCCCCCCCCTTTCTCTCCAACAACACCGGTCCCAATATTTCTGAAGGTAATATTCTTCACTTGCTTCATCACCTATTCATTATCATTATCAGAGCAAGCTGCTTGTAGAAGTGCACAGTAGGAATATTTTTCACACAACCTGACATGATGATGTACCTTCTTAAATGACTCATTCAGAAAAGTAGTTCAAAATGTTGATGGCCCTATCTTTCACTTTATAAATAGCATAAACACTTTTTCTTTCTCTCATGATGCTTCTATCCTTTGCCATCCTTTCAGATCAGATGGTTATTATCTTTCTCTACTATTTGAATTAATCAAATCACTAAAAAGTCACATGCGTGAGAAGAAGATTCTGGGAGCTTTCGTGCCACTATCCTTGCTAGGGAAGCCACTTCCATTTTATTTCAGTGCATGGGACATCTATGTCACTTTGAGTCTAGCTTGGAGAAAGACAACTTCACAGCAGGGCTTCAGGGATGAAAAGCAAAGTTAATGAAATCTCAGATCCCTTTGTAAATAGAAAAATGTTTATATAAAGTATTTCAAAAGCAGTTTTAGTAACCTGTGACTTTCAGTCCTTTTAAACATTGAACAGAGTTTTGAGGTGCATGTGTGTGTCCTCACATCGGACTAAGGAATTACAGGCTTTTGGGTCTCTTCAAATACACCTCAAAGAATCCTCCATTCCCTTTTCCACATACTCATCATTCTGAATTATAATAATTTAATTTAGATAGAACTGGACAATAACAAGTGGGTATGACAAGGACTACTCCACATTCCCATTTTATGCCTTTGTGTCCTTTACCCACTCTTGTCCTTTGCCTCCTAGTATGTGTCCCACTATGCCTCAAACCTCGTCCATGACTGAACCCATCATTCTTGAACCATCTACTCCATCAAGTTCTTCCTTAAAACACACTTCTTCTGAGAAGCCTCTATGCCCTGGACTTCCCCATGGAGAATAATAAAGAAATAAAATAATTCGAACCCCAAACCATGGAACTTATACGATGCATAAAAGACATCGTCATTGAACTACTGTTTGTTTGGGGTTTTTTTTGGTTAAAGCACATTCCCCATCCTCTAAATGAACATTATGTCCACTTTAATTGTAACTATTCAGGGCAGAAACCTTGGGGGGGGAAACAACCGCACACTCTTGATAACTTCCTTTCTACTAGTATCCAGCCCCAGCTCTTCTACTGATACCTGGACTCGCTTCAGTTTCCTTTTTCCTGACCCCCAGCTCCACTCCTGGCTCCTCTCCCTCTCCCTCTCCCTGTTCCACTAATCCTACTTCAGCTGATTCACTTGGCTCTGACTTTGACTCCAACCTGATCTAAAGGCACAGTTATTAGTACAGACTGCTGCTTCTGGCCTTGACTTTCTAGACCAGTGTTTCCCAACCACTGTGCCATCAGGCCTGAGCAAGTATGCCATGGAATTTTTTGAAAAACTACTTGAAGAGTTGTAGATTGACTCATGAATATTCATGAGTTCTTCTGATGACTATATGGTGATGTGCATCAAAATAATTAAAGGTATCAAGCTGTGCCATGGCAGAGAAAAGGTTGGGAACCACTGCTAGAGTGAACTCAGACCATGTACCCCCCTACCTAGGCCTCGGCCTTGACCCGTGTCCCATTGTTGAGGTCTTGACAGATGGTAGCTAAAGTAAAGACGTTGTCTCTTTTATGATGTATCAACAGTAATTGAAGTCATGTGTTAGGATACTGAAAACAGCATATGCTCAATAATTTGCCCACTACTTGAACATTCTCCCAGTAACTTTGCCAAGATCAATATTGTGCAGTCATCTGCAGTTGACACAATAAGTGGAGTTGTACGATTCATTCCAACAGCAATTTGTGCACAAGAGTCTGAGGTTTAACCTCTTGAGAACTGTAGAAAAGAACAGCTAATTTGGTATGAAGACAGTCTTTGTTCCCTACCTGAATATTCTCATTGTTCAGGTCTGTTCAGGAACTGAAAAACCAAATTGAGGCTTAAACAATCAACTTGTTTTGAAAGATGTGTAAAGACTACTGAAGAAAGAGAAGCATTTGATGATGTTAGGAGGGTAGAGTGCATGAAGAAGCTTGTATCCCACAATTCTCCCACGTGACCCTATTTACCTAGTAAATTCTATCCCTTTTGGAACCTTGCTTGAAGGAACACATGGACTTGGCTATACTAAAGAAAAGTGCAGAAAAGACCATCCAGTAGTATGTCACAAGGCAAAGAGCTTCATGTGTACACTGATGGTTTATCAGACAAATTCTTCCAGAATGGTTTGTCTAGTGGTCTAAAGAAGAGCGTAGAAGAAAAAGCACTAATTCTGAAATAAATAGAATAGAAATAGAGGCAGATGTTGTGATGTTTGTTGACTCGGGTGGTTATCCTCTATTCCTTTAGCAGAAACCAGAACACTATCAGCTATGCAATCTATCAGGAGTTTAGGAGGTTTAGAGAGAGTCAATAAATTGATTTTATAATGGATTCCATCACATTGGTTTATGTGGGAGTGAGTAGCTGATGATCTGGCCACAGTTGCAAAATTGGAAACTTGGATAGGAATGACAATGGTAGAGTATATTGATGTCCAATCAAGAAAAAGTAAATGATCAAAAGATTAAAGATCCTCTGATTGATATCAAAGCATCTCAGAAAATAGCATCCACTATCATGAGATAGTGGACAAGGCACACTACAGGAATGAAAATCAATCGAGCTAGGACCAAGATATATCTATTCTGCAGGCTTTAACACCTCCCCACACTTTTCAACGTAATATTGTAAGGAAAGTGATGGTCTTCAGATTAGACACCTTGAATCAAGCCCTTACAAAGGACCCTGTAAGAGTTGCTGAATTCAGTCTCTAACTTCATGGCCTGATACGATTACCCTGGGAGAACAACAACAGAGTTATTGCGTATCGTGGTATTTCAGGAATGGTAGAACAGCCTGCAATGATTCTGCTGCTTTCAAGACTTCCCTGAGGCTATGTCTACACTACTACCTATGTCTGCTAAACGTATGTTGCTCAGCGGGGTGAATAGTCCACACACTCCTGAATGACATAAGTTACATTGACTCAAAAGCTAGTGTTCACAGTGCTATGAGGCAGGAGAGGTCTCTGTCTTCACCAGACACAGTGCTCCAAATGTGGCTTCACTGGTACCGAATAGAGGGGAATAATAATCTCCTGGCAATAATCTCCTGGCAATGCTCCTACTATTGGAGCCCAATATTCTGTTAGCCTTCTTGGGAACAAGGGCATACTGTTGACTCATATCTGGCTTCTAGTCCACTGTAACCCCCAGGTCCTCTTCTACAAAACTGCTACTCAGCCAGTCGGTCCCCAGTCTGTAGCAATGCATGGGATTCTTTCATTCTAAATTCAGGACTCTGCACTTGTCCTTGCTGAACCTCAGTAAGACATGACAACTTTTAGTGAATTTAAATCCTTTTAAAGGAGTGGGGAATCACAGATTTTTCTAAATAAGATCAAATAGACCCCTTAAATCCTTTTCTGTTCATTATTGTCTTACTAGATTTCCCCTCTTCTTTCTCTATTTCCCTTTTCTGATAGTACCAGAATAAACTGGAGAGGCGGAAGCCACCTGTTCATGAACAGATGCCACAGTTTTATTTAAATTTTGAGGAAAAAATAAATGGCAAGATATTGGAACCCATGGTACAAAAATCTTTAATTTTTAGGTGCATTTTTAAAAAGTTTGTCTATTTCAGTTTCATGGGCTGATGGGTACTCAGGATAATTTGACACAGCAACTTCATCAGCATATCACATTCCACAAATGGTACGCTATATCAGTCTGATAATACTTTGCCAGGGGAAGAGGATTTTAAAAATGTGATTCTAATCTTTTACAGTATACTGTTTGTTAACAGCTATAACCAAATTTTCAGATAACATCTTGTGCTATGGCTCTTATGATTTGTTTTAACAAATCACAAATGTTAAATAGCTAATTAATTTGGCAGCCTAATTAGGATCCAAAATACCTAGAGAATTTCTATATGGTAGGAAGTTGATAAAAGCCTGAGAAGAATGCACTTCCGATATGAACTCTAGAAATCAGACATTAAAGTGAATGTCAAGAACTATACTTATAGCAACCAATCTCTTAATTAGCTGACTTTCTACTCTGTCTTTTCTTGGACCAAGGTTACTGTACTGCAATGATCTGTGATGAATTAAAGATTTTATATACCATTTATCCTTGAACTTAGTTACGGGTATATAGAGGGCTCTATGATGTCATGTACATTTTTGCTCCAGTAGTTTGGCATGCAGTGGCAAACTATTACAGAATGGGACCCTCAGCTAGCCTTGAATGTAAATTTCTTTGCTTTCTTGGGTTTTGACAAGCCTTCATGTTACATTGATATAAGTTTTTGTGTTAAATTATTTACAGTATTCTGAGTGGTGATTGTAAAAAAATAACCAAAACGGTTTCAAAGTGTTTGTCTGTACATTTGTAATTCACCCATTGTAACAGATACGGCAATTTCCTGCAATATCTTTGGAAAAGCTTATTGAAATAAGCTTAAGTATCTTTGGAGTCCATTGTATGAAATGCAAAGGTTATGTGTTATTGTGGACTTGATCGATTAAAGGACTATATTTGACTTCAAAAGGAATAAGTTAAAAAAATTAAGGGAATTAGTTGGGGAAGTGGAATGGACTGAAGAACTCATGGATCTAAAGGTGGTGGAGACTTGGAATTACTTCAAGTCAAAGTGCAAGAACTATCTGAAGCCTGCATCCCAAGGAAGGGATAAAAATTCATAGGCAAGAGTTGTAGACCAAGCTGGATGAGTAAGCATCTCAGACAGGTGATTAAGAGAAAGCAGAAAGCCTACAAGAAGTGGAATATGGGAGGGATCAGCAAGAAAAGCTATCTCCTGGAGGTCAGAACATGTAGAGATAAAGTGAGAAAGGCCAAAAGTCAAGTAGAGTTGGATCTTGCAAAGGGAATTAAAACCAAAAATAAAAGGTTCTATAGCCATATAAATAGGAAAAAAACAAAGAAAAAAGTGGGATCACTAAGCATTGAGGATGGAGTGGAGATTAAGGATAATCTAGGCATGGCCAAATAACCTGGACAACAAAGATTTTGCTTCCTGAATACTTTTGGGTGCACCTTATTGATTTTGGGCTGCTGATTACGAAAATCACCATGAAATTTCCGTATCATGTACCGTTTTTTGAAATCACCTATATTTGTTATTTCAATTAATAATTTAAGTCTATTAAAATGTTGCCCACAATGTAAGATGAAAAGTTTTCTATCTTGTGTCCAAGCATGCCTGGGCATGGAATGACACTGCACCTAGTGCAGGCCATACAACATGTAGTGGGAATGCTAATGCTAAGGCTTAGGCAGGGCGGATTCTGGAAGGACAGGTTTTAGAAAGGCTATAAAAGCATTTCGCACACACTGTTCTATGCATTGTGTTTATATCAGTTTGCATTCATGTGCATAGCATATTGCGTGTACTCACAATAATAAAGCAATTGTATTTTCAGGAGAATTTGTGATAGCAAAATGTCTCGCCAATGTCGCAACAACCATGATATGTTACTTGGCAACTACAGAGAACCAGACTATGTGCCGCTGGTTGACAACATGCTTCAAGCATACAAAACCATGAAGTGCAACATGTCACTATAGATTCATTTTCTGCATTCACAATTAGACTTCTTCCCTGCAAATCTTGGTGCAGTCAGTGACGAGCATGGTGAAAGGTTTCACCAGGACATTGCGATCATGGAAAAACGGTATCAGGGCAACTGCAATCATCAATGCTGGCTGATTATTGTTGGACACTTAAACGAGAAGCCTCAGACACTGAGTACAAACAAAAATCATCAACAAAACATTTTAGCTCAGTTGAACTATAGCAAAGCGTCAGCACTGTTATGTGTTTAAACGCATTACATTTAATAAAAGTCAATTTCTTGTTTCCCCAAATTCCTATGTGATACAAGTAGTCTGAAATTATATTTGTGTTCAGTTTCAAGTGATCTAGCATAATCTAAAAAAATTTCTGAGGAAGCAACACTTTCAAAAAAAATTGTTGTCCAGTGATATCTAAACAATTACTTTGCCTCCATTTTTCATGAGGCTAATGATAAGCTTGGGGATAGTGGTAGGGTGGCTAATGGAAATGAGGATATGGAAGTAGAAATTACCACATCCAAGGTAGAAGCCAAACTCGAACATCTTAATGGGAGTAAATCAGGGGGCCAGATAATCTCCACCCCAGAATATTAAAGGAACTACCACATGAAATTGCAAGCCCATTAGGGAGGATTTTTAATCAATCTGTAAACTCAGGGGCTGTATCATATAACTGAAGGATTGCTAACATAGTTCCTATATTTAAGAAAGGGAAAAGGGTGATCCAGGTAACTACAGGCCTGTTAGTTTGACCTCAGTGGTATGCAAGGTCTTGGAAAAAAATCGAAAGAGAAAGTAGTTAAGGACATTGAGGTTAGTGGTAATTGGATAAAATACAACATGACTTTACAAAAGGTAGATAGTGCCAGACCACCCTGATCTCCTTTTTTGAGAACATAACAGATTTTTTAGACAAAGGGAATGCAGTGAATCTAATTTACCTAGATTTCAGTAAGGCATTTGATATGGTTCCACATGGGGAATTATTAATTAATTGGAAAAGACAGGGATTAATATGAAAATTGAAAGGTGGATAAGGAATTGGCTAAAGAGGAGACTACAATGGGTCATACTGAAAGGTGAACTGTCAGGCTGGAGGGAGGTTACTAGTGGAGTGCCTCAGAATCGGTCTTGGGACCAGTCTTATTTAACTTTTTTATTACTGACCTTGGCACAAAAAGTGGGAATGTGCTAAAAAATTAGCAGATGACACAAAGTTTGGAGATATTGCCAATACAGAGAAGGATCGGGATATCATACAGGATGACCTTGTAACCTGGAGTAATAGAAATAGGATGAAATTTAATAGTGGAAAGTGCAAGGTTAATCATTTAGGGACTACCAAGAAATAACAAGAATTTCTGCTATAAACTGGGGACACATCAGTTGGAAGTGACAGAGGAGGAGATGTACCTAGGCATATTGGTTGATCACAGGGTGACTATGAGACACCAATGTGATGTGGCCATGAAAAAAGCTAATGTGGCCCTTGGATGCATCAGATGGTTTCTTTCCAGTAGAGATAGGGAAGTGTTAGTACGGTTATACAAAGCGCTGATGATACCTCATCTGGAATGCTGTGTGCAGTTCTGGTCCCCCCGTGTTTAAGAAAGATGACTCAAACTGGAAAAGGTGCAGAAAAGGGCTACTAGGATGATCCATTGAATGAAAATCCTGCCTTATGAGAGGAGACTCAAAGAGCTTTGCTTGTTTAGCCTAACCAAAAGAAGGTTGAGGGGAGTTATGTTTGCTCTCTATAAATACACCAGAGGGATAAATATCAGAGAGGGAGAGGAATTATTTAAGTTCAGCACCAATGTGGACACAAGAACTAATGGATATAAACTGGCCATCAGGAACTTTAGACTTGAAATTAGATGCAGGTTTCTAACCATCAGAGGAGTGAAGTTCTGGAGGAAGGGGAGCAATAGGGGAAAAAAACCTAGCTATCTGCAAAACTGAGCTGGATAAATTTATGGAGGGGATGGTGTGATGGGACAGCCTCGTTTGGCAATTGACTGATCTTGACTCCTGCTGGTAGATATGCCAGTGGCCTGGGAAGGGATGTTAGGTGGGTGGGTTCTGAGTTATTACAGAGAATTCTTTCCTGGGTGTCTGGCTGCTGAGTCTTGCCCACATGCTCACGGTTTAACTGATCACCATACTTGGGGTTGGGAAGGAATTTTCCTCCAGGGCAGATTGGCAAAGGCTTGGGGCTTTTTCGCTTTCCTCTGTAGCATGGGGCACTGCTCACTTGCTGGTGGATTCTCTGTGCCTTAAAGTTTTTAAACCATGAGTTGAGGACTTTACTAACTCCGTCATAGGTTAGAGGTTTATGATAGGAGCGTGTGGGTGAGTTTCTGTGGCCTACGTTTTGCAGGAGATCATATTACATGTTCATATCGGTCACTTCTGACCTTACAGTCTATGAATAATGTGGCAGATAAAAATGGTCTTTTGGGTCGATATGTGTAAAGTGGATTTCTTAGAAAATATCTAGGATGAAGTTCCTCCCCCTGCACCAAACTATGCAAAAGCTCAGCCTGTTGGCTCAGTGCCATGGGGAGGTGTCCATTGTCTGCTATTCACCGGTTCCCAAATCTGAAGATCAAAGGCCCAAGCGGCATAAAGAAACGGGCTGATCTATGCTGTTGGTGTCCTTGGTCTGAGCTAAAAATGTTAAGAGTGTATAACCACAGAAGAAGACCTGTGTGTTTGAAGGATTGATGCCTGCCAGAGTTCCCACAGGAGTTGCAGTGGATGATCTCTGGTAAGCTTCCAAGCACGTTTGTAGGTTTTTATTGATTTATATATGTTTTCTCTGTAATGCTTTCCCCTTAAAAATGTGTTTGCTTAGAAATGACTGTGTGGTAACTTATAACTGAGGGCAATTATGCTATGTACAGCCTCTGAAGAGAGAAAAGCATGGATGCTGGCTTATTTAGGCAGTCTGGCTTGCTCAGAATAATACAGCATAGGCAGGGAACTGTGCAACCTGGAAAAATCCCATTCAGGGAGGAAAGAGATGTGGATCTCTGCCCATAAGAGGAGATAGCCGAGAAACCAGGAGCCTAGAGAGGGTGCCTTTGGTGGATGGAAGGGAAATACAAGTGCAGTTGCCCTACACTGTGATACACATACCTGTTTCTAGGTGTAATCTTTCCTAGATAAAATAGGGATAGAACAGTACCTAAATATATGTGATTGTATTTCTTTTGCAGGCTAGCAAATTTGATTATCAATGTGTGTGAAATGGAAAGACTATACTTTTTTATTTTTCTAGCCTAACAAATTTGGTTACTCTAAATTATTTGAATGGTGATTTAGCTTTTCAGAGTTTTTGGCGTTATTAAAATATGTAGTTTTTAAAAGGTACTCATCATAATAATAATAGTACTTTGTGGTGCTGTAATACTTTTAATTTGAGGCTTTCAAAGTAGTTTCTTTCATTCAACCTCACAACACTCCTGTGTATTAAGTATTGTAATAAAAATGTTACAGATGAAGAAGTAACATTGAGATTAAGGATAATATTTTCAAAGATAAGTGCTGTCTTCTACACAAAAAAATATTAATACTGTTTATTTTTTAAAGATTTAGGTGCTGAACAAAAATTAAACTGAACAAAAAGCAGATTGAAGCTGAACAAAAATTAAAGCAGAATGTAGTGCCAGCTGGCTATGGCCCCTTATTGAGGTGAAGGTGGCTGGAAGGTGGGAAGGAAGAGCGAAGAGGCAGAGTTTTTCAGGAGGATGGAGTAATTGAGTACATAGTTATACTGAAATCCTAAGGCATAGGTGCTGGAACTAGGGTGCTGCTGCACCCCCGACCTGAAGTGATGTCCATTATATACAGCATTTACAGTTTGGTTCAATGGCTCTCAGCATCTCCACTATAAACATTATTGCAGTACCCCTGGCCTAAGGCATTATTACTGTAGTGGCTGGCCATTACATTACTACCCTGGGTATTATGAAAGAAGATGATGCTGCAGTGTTCTCTTGGACTGTGGTATGCAGATTTTAAATGGATGTTTTACATTTGTAGATGAAACAGATGGCTTGTCTCTTCTGGGATGCTTCTGTTATGTTGCTGCTATGCAGCCGAGGTCTTAAATGGATGTAGATTCCATTTTCCATAGGATGGCTGAGTTGAGCACACCTCATATAAGGGACCATGTGTACCTGTGCAGTCTCCTGGCAAATTGAAATGCTTTCAAAATTTGGGCTCAACGCTATGGGCCACATCCACACCTGTCACATTAGCATATGATAATAGCTCATTAACACTTAAAGATTTGCCTTACAGATACAAAAAAGCCCTCTCTTTAGTGTCACATTAGCATCAGCATGCTGAGAATGCCCAAACTGTTCGAACAGCTCCATCTGTTGCAAATTATGAGGATGCCATTTTAAATTTAGTATTGGTAAGTAGCTAGGGCCTTATAGAAGAACTGGTTGTAGAGGACAGCCTTGGTTCAAGTGATCATGAGTGAATTCAGTTTAAACTAAAATGGAAAGATAAACAAAAATAGGTCTGTAACTAAGGTCCTTGATTTCAAAAAGGCTAACTGTAAAAAAACTAAGGAAATTATTTAGGAATTTAGGAAGAACTCAAGGATCTGAATGAGGAGGAGGCTTGGAGTTACTTTAAGTCAAAATTGTGGAGGCTGTCTGAAGCCCTCATCCCAAGCAAGGGGAAAAATTGTAGGGAAGGTTTGAGGAACAAACTTGAATGAGCAAGCATCTCAAACAGGTTATATTTAAAGAAAGCAGAAAGCCTACAAGGAGTAGAAAGTGGGTTGGATCATCATGGAAAGTTACCTCTTGGAGGTCAAAGTGTTGGGAAAAAGTGAGATGTGCCAAAAGCCAAGCAGAGTTGGACCTTGCAAAGAAAATTAAAACTAATAATAAAAGATTTTTTAGCTATATAAATAAAAAGAAAACAAGGAAAGAAGAAGTGGGACCACTGAGCAGTGAGGCTGGGGTGGAGATTAAAGATAATTTAGGCATGGCCCAATACCTAAATGAATACTTTGCCTCAGTTTTTAATAAAGGAAAAGAGGATTTTAGGGGTAAGTGACAGGGTGGCTAATGGAAATGAGGATATGGAAGTAGAAATTAGCACATCTGAGGTGGAAGTCAAACTCAAGCAGCTTAATGGACCAAAGGTCACCCAGATAATCTCCACCCAAGAGTATTAAAGGAATTGGTACATGAAATTGCAAGCACAATAGTAAGGATTTTTAATGAATCCTTAAACTCTGGGGTCATTCATGCCAGACCATGCAGTTCTTGTCTCCCATGTTTAAGAAAGATGAATGCAAAATAAACAGGTGCAGAGAATGGCTGCTCAGATCATCAGTGGAATGGAAAACCTATCTTATGAGAGGATACTCAAGGAGCTTGGCTTATTTAGCGTAACCAGACAAAGACTGAGGGGAAAGAGGATTTCTCTGTGTAAATACTTGAGAGGGATAAATATCAGGGAGGGAAAGGAGTTATTTAAGTTAAATGCCACTAGAACAAATGAATATGAACCGGCCATCAACAACTTTAGGCTTGAAATTAGACAAAGGCTTCTAACTATCAGAGGAGTGAAGTTCTGAAATAGTCTTCCTAGGGGAGCAGTGGGGGCAAAAAACCTAACTGGCTTCAAGACTGAGCTTGATAAATTTATGAACGGGATGGTATGATGAGATTGCGTAAAATGAAATGTGGCCCATCTGAGACTGCTAGTAGCAAAAATCCCCAATGGACAGAGATGGGGAGGACTCTAAGTTATTACAGCAGATTCTTTCAAAGGTGCCTGGTTGCTGGGTCTTTCCAACATGCTCAGGGTTCAACTGGTCACCACATTTTGGTCGGGGGAAGAATTTCCTCCCATGTCAAATTGGCAAAGATCCTTGGAGTTTTTTGTCTTCCTCTGTAGCATGGTGGCACAGTTCACTTACTGGTTTACATTTGAGTAAAAGGTGGATTCTTTGTAACTTGAAGTTTTTAAATCTTGATTTGAAGACTTCAGTAACTCAGCCAGAGTCAATTACAGGAATGGGTGGGTGAGGTTCTGTGGCCTGAATGTGCAGGAGGTCAAACTAGGTGATCATGATGTTCCCTTCTGACCTTAAAGTCTATGTTTAGGTTGGTTCTGTATGCAGGCATTGCATATTCTTATATATGTTTATATGTAAATTGTCTTTGGCAACCCTCACCCAGTAGCCAACCTACCTCAATCTCATCTCTTCTCAGGAGGCAGAATGGTCTATCGGAGAAGGCATTGGACTGAGACTTAGAGGAGCTGGGTTCTGGATCTAGCTCTGCGTGTAACTTACAGTGTGTTCTTGGGCAAGTCACTTCATCTTGGTGTTTCTCCTCCCAACCTGTATCTGTGTTATGTATTTCAAACATGAGCACTTCAAGGTCATTATTATCTCTTATTTAGTGTTTGTACACTGCCTAACACGTTGTGGCCCAAATTACAGTTGGGGTCTCTAAACACATTCTGCCTCAGAGAACCCTGCTCATCCAAGTGTCCTAGGATGAAAGCATCATGACAGGATTGTGGGCACAGGGCCAAGATTATCTTGTTTTTATAGAGAGCTAGCATGATCCTGAAGTTAAGTACGTTGCCATTTTTTTTTTTTTGCAGGCTACATTATCCAGTCTGTTTGCTCTCTGGGAAAATGGGTGCAGGCCACTGGGATGAGAACTGTGGCACAACACAAAACTCCTCCATGGTCTGATGCTGAAAACTCACCATTGGTGCTTGAACCTCTGGCCCTATCTAACTCTTTTGTACAGGAGGCAGGACTGGCAGTCAGTGGCGGGATTGTGTGAAGACAGCTTGCGTCTGTGCCTTAAGTACAAGTGCAGCAGCTGATTTCAAAAGTAACACAAGAGTGTTGGAACTGAAATGTTAGAGCAAGACATCTCCACTGATACAAAGTCCAGCTGAAGCCTCAATGGTAATTATAAGGCGGCAGCAGCACACAACTGTTGCAGCCCTGAGGGCCACACTGACATACCAGGAACCCAAGGGTCATATCTAAATATACAAATGATTCAAAGTGGATGAGAGAGAAAGAGAGAGACATTCACTCACACTTATTATACACAAATATATTTTATATACGGATATATATACACATTGGATATAATTGTATGTATACATGTAGATAGATATAATATCCAGTTAAAATAATTTGTATATTTACAGGTAAACTGTCACTCATCCAATTATAGGTATAATTTGGTCTGATGAAGTGGGTTGCAGCCCATGAAAGCTTATGCCTTGAGAAATTTGTTAGTCTTTAAAGTGCTACAGGACTCTCGTTTTTAATTATAATTTTGTTTACCAATAATATTTTATATCTGGCACCAGGAGAAGCCTATTATTGAGATTGCTTGACACCTCCCATTGTGTTTCCAGTTCCTTATAGCTATTTTACTTTATAAGTTTCAGACAAAACAGTTTAGCCAAGCAGGGACTTAAAATTTGGCAGGATGAGGGGCTCTTTTATGTTAGGGATGTGTCTTTCCTTCTTCCTGTGAAAAATTCAGCTAGGTTATAAATCTTTGAATTATCTCAGTTTGCACATGCTCAAGAGAGACTTCTAAGAGTTTAGCAGCTAAAGTCTCCCAAGATTCTGTCCTCACTCAGCATACCGATCCCCTCCCAGCTTCTACTTTGACCAGTGCATGCCTCTATCTGTCTATTTGTGCTTCTTATATAGCCTTGGTAGTATCTGGGCTCCTCACAATCCTTTTAATGCATTTATCCTTACACCATCTCTCTGTGGCAGGGAAATACTACAAATGAAAAACTGAGGCACAGTTTGGCCAAAAATTACACAGGAAGTCTTTGGTCAAACAGGGAAAGAAACCAGGGACTTGTAAATCCCAAGCTAGTGCAATAACCACTGGACTGTTCTTCCTTTTAGAATGCAGGCAGACAACAACAACATCTCATCTCTCAAAGCTGCCAAGAGTATGGCTTGAATTCACAGTATATGCATGTTGCTCAGGTAGAATGCACATAATATGTCACCCTGAGCCACATGGTTGCATGTATCATCAGTACAGTGTGTCTGAGTACACTTTGATATAACATGTAACAAGACTTCCCCTGTATTTGCTGCTTTTGATGGCTGTGTGATAGGGTGGGACTTGACACCAAACCCTGTCTCTATTGTGCTTTCAGCAATCCCTACCAGTTAGCAGAGAGTGGACAAAGAAAGCACCTGGCTCAAATGTACAGGGGACAAGAGTTGGGCCGGGGGGAGGGAAAGTGGTAGACTGGGGTGAAGCATCTAGTAAGACTGACACTGGGGAATGGGAAAGAAAAGAGAAACTGTGACAGGAAGTTGAGAGGCGGCGTGGGGCTTGTTAGGCAAGGAAGCTGTGTTTGGGAGGCAAGAGTCCTGTGGAAAAATTAGTAAGTGGCTGCGTAACTGTAGTTGAAGACTGTATAATAATGCATACACAAAAGGAGAGCCACCTTAATTTGGTCACGTCTAACTTTTCAGCGCTTGACTTTGCAACCATAATGTTCTTTGAACAAAGTTTTGTGTGTAATATATGCACAAGCTGTGGACTTCTGCACATTAGGTGGATAGTTTTGCTGACATGATCGAGAGTAAAATAGCTAACAGTGGTGATAGTTACACTGTCATCATGTTTCAGAGTTAATACAGACATTTAGGAGAGTGAGGCACATCCCAGAATCTCAGAACTAGCATTTCAGACTGGTTGGCTTCAGATTTGAGAAGCCAACAATGCATTGGCTCACATTTGGAAGACTCCCTTCTTAATCAGATGTGTTGGAAACATTTTTCACAGCATGAAAGCTGAAAGTGTGTAGGAACCTAAGGGGTCCAACACACAGCCTGGTGTTATCCAAGAACCATTTGGTTTATGCACCACAACTGTAAGGTCTTACAACTGACAAAGAATAGAAAGGAATGCCTTAAAATAATGGGATTCCAAATTTTTTAATGATCCACCGCATTCTTTTCTAGTTCTGGTAGCAGTAAGATATCAGACCTTAAAAATGAATTCTGATTAATTATTTGCTTTTTTCCTAAATGATTTTAGCAACCACTGTCAAGAACCTATAGAGCTGGAAACCAATACTGGTTTTGTATAATGTGGAAGCAGATTGAAACCCCAATTTTCAAATTATGTAACATAATAATATGTATAATAATCTAGTGTTTTTTGAGATATCCGATTTTATTATCAACTCCATATCAAAGTTGGGAGAAAAATATCAAGATAATAATTAGAACAATTGGATTTTAATCTCCCAACAGGTTGCAACTAGTCAGGGCTAGAAGCATTTGGTGGACTAATATAATATTACCACCTAGCTCTTGTACAGTGCTTTCCAACCATAGATCTCTAAAGACTTCATAAAGGAGGTCAGTAGATTATCCCCACTTTAGAGATAGGGTAACAGAGAGGTGAAATGACTTGCTTAAGGCCACCCAGCAGGTTAGTGGCAGAGCTGGGAATAGAACCCAGAGTGCCTGAGTTCAGTCCAGCATCCCTGCTTTCAGGAGTATTAAACTCTTACTAGTATTGGTGCAATGTAAGTGACCAGAAGGAAAAGTAACCATCTCTGCAATGAGTTAGAGAAAGTATTGCATATCTAAATGTATATCTTAGAGCAAAACAGATCCCTGCACAGGCCATTCTGACAATGACTGCAGAATTGTCCTAGAAATAGAGCCACTGGAAAAAAATCAACAAAATGATTCCACTTAAGAAAGTGGCATAAAACAAAAGAGCAGACGAGAGTATGGATTCTGCATATTCTTCAACCTTAGTCTGGAACTGCTTCAGGGTACCTTTGAAGATGAATCTGGGAAGTCCTCTACAATACGCAAAGCATCATACTTTATAAGAGCAGCCGTAACTCTCCCAATTCACTGTTTATGCACGGAGTTCAGTGTGAGAGCCTGGAGAGGCCCAAAAGCAGGGAAAGCTTGAAATTCAGAGGGCTGTCCCATATGCATCCTATAAGCTCTGCAATTTTTGCTTTACATGCCTCACTCAGAAATTCAGACTGGCACAAGCCCCTGCCACAGAGGGATAATACATTGGAGCAGCAATGTCCCAAGAGCCACTGAGATACAAACCAGGATAATTTGGCCCAGTGTCCAAAGAATCCAGTATGAGACTATCTGGGATTCAAATAAATGTGTGCAGTTAACTTCCAGTCACTTAACTGTCAAAACCTTGCATTTTTCTGCAGAAAACAGATTTTCTAGAATATTGAGTGTTGCCTGAAACTTAAAAAAATTCAGGGAGGTACGACCTTTCTCTTTCCTCGTTTACTACTCATTCCTGTGGGGTAGCTATCCTAATTAATAAGAACTTGCCCTTTAAACAGAGGAGCTGGAGTCTGATCTAAATAGCTTCGTAAAAAGGAAACTACTGAAGGAAGTCATTATTCTAATTAACATTTATGCTCCTAATGTTAACAATGTGCTTTTAAACTGCATCCAAGATAATTCTGTTTAAGTCATCTAATGGTTGAGGTCTGATATGGATTTCAGTTGTGCTTTGGATATCAGTTTAGGCAGATCTAATATGACTGTATTATTGCTGGAGGCATCTGATTTATCTCAAGGAAGTCATTACTGAGCTAAGGACTGATAGGCATTTTGAGTTACGAACATCCAGCTGATGACGTTTGTTCAGGCAGATGATGTTCTGCTTTACTTATAAAGCCAAAGCAAACACTCACTGGCAACTATGGTATCCTACATTAGGCATTACATAATCATCTCTACATCTTTAGCTACCACTTCACAGGATTGGCTGAATTCAATCCCTTTATATATGTGTAGGCCATACCAGTTTGGTGTGACCCTTTAGTGTGTAGCTAGGCCAACTAGAGCTTGATGAGTGTGCTATCACCTGGGCTAAGAGAAGGGGCATTTCAGCTCAGGCAATAGAGGTTCAAGTATTAAGAGTCAAAGGCCATAGATTTAGATTCCTGCTGCCCAAGACCCAAACCGGGGGCTGTTGGTGGTGGTGTTATTCTTATTGTTGGTGGTGGTGTTACATATAACAATTTGATTTATGAGAAAGATGTTAGGGGACTCCCATTCAGCATGCTCAGTGCACCACTGGATGTCCTAACATGGAGGAAAAATCTTCTGAGCTGCATTAGTGATGTTTAATTCAGAGCTGGTTACATAATTATAAAACAATAACTTTGAGGCAGCATCACTGTCTGATTGCATTTTTATAGCCTATATAAATCACTGACCATTTCATTAGTTAACACTTATGAAGGGCTATGTATGTGCTTAATATTATTATTACTTTGTGACTCTTCCAAGTCATTTTCCTAAGAAAATAATTAAAACTAAAATATTTGCCCCTTTAGTGGAGTAAAATATAATGAATCGTCTCAAGTAATCACTCAGAAAATCAGCAAAAACCAGCTGCTTCTGTGCTCTGTTGGACTGGGGGGTTGCAGCAGTTTTACAGCGGTGTAACTTAATTTACTTTACTGGATTTATTTCCGATTTACACAATTGGGAGAGGATAATCAGTACCTACATATCTGTGGATATTTTGTGGTGGTCTCATGGTAGAAGGAGGGTCTTTTGTACAGGTTTTACTATAATTAAAACTTTGGCCTATTTGGCTCAATCAGGTTTTATTTTGGACAGTTCCATTTCTCAGAATTGGAGACAACTGTCATTACAAAGACTCAAATAATCCTTGACTCAGAAACTTGCATTTTAATCTAAAGAATTTAAATTCAGTTTATTATTTTACAATGGGATCACTTGCTGAATTGGGAAGCCTTTACATAGATTGAGCAAGGCTGGCCAGAGGATGGCCCTCCAGCTTTCCTCTGGGACCACATATGTACTCAACAGTGCAAAAGAAATTTTTGTAAGTACACCCCCTGAGCACAGTGGTCAAGGTACACTTAACCAGCTGATGACGTAGTTACTGGCTTTTGTTGCCTCCTCTTGGTTCTGCTGGTTAAAAGGGCAGAGCCAAGAGAAATTCATGACAAAGCAGAAAAGTGGTTTGTCCCAGAAAGGGAGTGTGGGATGGGAACTAAAAGAGGCAGGCAAAAGAAGAGCAGCCGAAAGAAAATAGCCTGAGGCAATACAGTGCGTCAATAGAGGGAGATAAGAAGCACTTGGACAGTTCTGGATGTTGGCTTCAATCTGTAATGATTGTGTGGCCCACAAGTCAAAAACATTTGGCTACCTATGACAGAGATGAACAAAAAGCGGAGATGGCTGTTTCTTAGCCATGTTATATTCTGTTTCTCTAATTAATGCTGTGTAAATTGGCAAACCAGTGAACACCAATTTCTTTTGCACTGGCTTGTTCTGAAGTATTTTTCTAAGTCTCTTTAGTCCATAAGCAAAGGCCATCTGGAAATCACATTCTGGCAACTCCTTAGTCCTTTAACATATCAGCCTTCTGTCACTAAAAGCTTCCTAACCATCAGGGTCATTAAGCACTGAAATAAATTTCCTAGAGAGGTTGTGGAATCTCCATCATTGGAGATTTTTAAGAACAGGTTGGACAGACAGCTGGCAAGAATTGGTCCTGCTTTCAGTGCAAGGGATTGGCGTAGAAGACCTTTAGAGATCCCTTCCTGCCCTAGGATTCTGTGAACACCTAGGATTCTTCCTACTGTAGCTACCGTTTCCCTAACTTTTAGTTATCTAATATCCTTCCACTACATACTGTAGATTCCTCAGAAATGGGACTAAGTGTTTGTGACATGCCACGGCGTCAAACTTAGAGTTCAGATTAGAGCCCATCTCTTCTACTAAATAATAAATTTAAATGAATAAAACATTTTCTTGGACACTTCCAATTAAATTCCAAAAGAACTGTAGTCACCTATTTTTCCTTATTTTTAGGCTCTTTTTGGTATCTTCTTCTAATGTCTCTATAGAATTAGAGAAGCTATTGTAATTGACAATTATGATTGTTAACTTTGCTTTAGTAGCACCTCAGCATCTATTGATTGAGAAAATGAAATAAAATTTGCCACTAAAAATGTCCATATTAGAGTTGAATATTATATTCCAGGTCAAAATACATGCATCCTGAGTGACTTCATGCCCAACATTCATTTCTATTTGATCCCAAATCTGAATAATTCTGAATGAGTCAAAAAAGTAACATTTTCACTCTGAAAAACTGCTTTCCCACTTGGTTGAAAAACTGCTGGTAGAGGTTTCTTGGCCTCCAGAGTTCTATGGATTGTCTCATATCCCATCCTTATGTCTTAACTGATCTCTGGAGGTGCTGAAATTACCATAGTGTCCAGCATAACCTGGCTGGTGGCAAAGGCATTGAATAAAACTCCAATTACCCACTGGGGCAAGCTCAGATTTTTATGTATGTTGTCTTATATGGTTCACAGTCCTAGCGAGTAAATTGAGCAAGGATTACATTGTTAAAAGAAGGTGCCATACAAGGTTTAAATAAAAAGTGGAAATACCACTTTTTATACATTCCTATACCATTTAGAAATGAGAAATAAGTTTAATGAATGTATCTTGCAGGGAAAAACAGTATCTATTGACGTGATATTTTCACTACTCTTCATGAAGTTCCTTTATTTTCTTAACACACATTGCATTTGGAGCCTATGGAAAGTATTTTGATTTATTTTAACAATTCCTAAAGCGAAGAAACAACTGGGAATCTTTGACTTCTTCAAGGTATTCATGCTGACTACCTAATCTGCAGAAGCTTTTTTTAAGCACATATGGCAAGGATTCCTTACATACCTCACTGAGTTGGCAAGATAGCTTGCTTAGGAGCAGCTTGAATAAATGAATCTAAAACTGAAAGACTACAGGGAATCATGTCTTATTTACAAGGAAGTTTAAGGAAAATGTCAGCCAAAATAAACAATCTAGAGGGCTTCTTTGATGTTGTCAAAAGGCATCTGAAGACAACAGAATTCAAGCTAAAATCCAAAAAAAGGCCACTATGAAATTATAAAAAGGTATCTATAAATGCAGCTTTTGAAAATAAGTCTGACTTCCTATGAAAAAGGGAACATTGGAATTGCCATACTATATCAGCCCCAAGGTCTGTCTAGTCCAACATCCTGTCTCTGATAGGTGCTTCTGAGGAAGGTGTAAGAACCCAGTAATAGGCAGGTGTGGGGTATTCTGTACCCCACATTAGATCTCATCTTGATCTCTGACAGTGAAAGATTGGCTTAAGACTTGAAATAGGAGATTTAATATCCCTTCCACAAAAAATATTAAAATTAATTATGATAACATTAAATATTCCTTATATCCATACAAAATATCCTAACCCTTTTTGAATCTTATTACATTCTTGGCTTCAATGACTTGTGGCAATAATTACATGTTATGTGACAGAGTATTTCCTTTGATAGATCTTCAGTTTCCTGCTTTTAATTTCATTGAATGCTCCTGTTCTGGTGTTATGAGACAGGGAAAACTGACAGGTCTACCTTCTGTAGACTCTTCATGATTTTATATACATTTATCATGTCTTCTCTTATTCATCATCTTTGGAAGGTAAACAGTCCCAATCTTTTCAATCTTTCTTCATATAAGAGACTTTCCATGCCTTGATCATTCTCTTTGCCCTTATCTAAATCAACTCTAAATCTGCAGTATCCTCTATGAGATGATGCGACTAATACTGCACATAGTATTCCAGGTGAGGCTACATCATTGATTTACATAAAGCCATTCGAATATTTTCTATATTATTTCTTATGCGACCAAACATCTGGTTTTCCTTTCTGACCGCAGCTGCACATTAGCAGAGGTTTTCATTGAACTGTCTACACTGATGCCCAAGTCCCTTTCTTTATTTGACAGTTACTGTAGAACCCTGTAAGGTATAATAGTAGTTTAAATTTTTCCCTCCAGTGTTCCTTAATTTCCCTGTATGAATCAACACTGAATTTCCTTTACCATTAGTACTGCCTATTCACCTATCTTGTTTAGCTCTCTCTGAAGTTTGGTATAGGTCTCTCTGGTCTTCACTAACCTAAATAACTTTGTGTCCTCTGCAGATTTTGCTAGCCCATTACTCACTCTCCTTTACAGATCATTAATGAATATATTAAATAGTGCAGAACCTTGACAAACCCTGCTGTTAATCATTTTTCATTATGAAAGTTGACCATTTATTCCTAATGATCCCAGTGCAAGACTGTACAGGTCCTACAATCCAGGGTAAGAGGGAAAAAGACAAATACCTTAGTTTGTCAATTAACTGTTTGATAAGATCCCAAAATAATCACATGACTCAATCTACATGGAATGTGGATGAGGGATAAGACACAATTTTAATTGTCCTTTCTGATCTTATTAACAAAGATTGGATTTGATCTGCAACAAGAAGAAAAAAGGGTGCACACCCTGAAGGGAAATACGTCGTAGCATCTCTGCTAAACTATAGATGACGTGTTGAGGCAAAAAGTACACATTTTGGGAATGGTACCAAATATCTTTTCCCAAGTTACCTGGGAAAAAGACAGAAGTGGGAGGTTTCAGAATAACTGTAACTATCTGGGACTCTCAGCTGAACTTAGACCTTGCTCTTTGCTCTTAGCTGGCTCAGCTAATGAACCCAGCCTTTTGACTGGCTGAAGACTCCAGCAGGCACCATCTTAAACCAGGCCGCAAGTCTGGGCCCCTGGTGTTCAATAGTGTTCCATACCCACATCTGTGTTTCTAGTTCTGTTTTCTGTTCCTGGTGTCACCAATTTTTTTGTTCCTAGCCTTCACTCCAGACCCTCTGCTCCTGGTTCCAGCCCCTGCCCAGGCTCTGGTTGATATTCTGGCTCTGACCCCTAATTTTTGGCTCTCAGCTCTGACTTGCTGCCTGTACTTGGTATTTGTATTCTAAGCGTGGCTCTGATCCTTGCCTCTTGATTGCTAGCTCTCGCTTCTGGCTCGCTCCCCTGGCTGCATAACTCAGCTCCTGGCTTAACCACTGGGCCTGGCTACCTCTGTTCCAACCACTAAGGCAGCCTCCTGCCCTGACCATTTGGCAAGGCGCCCAAGGCCTGGTGATTACAGTAATATTTCTACACAATACTTTTTTTTCCCCAGAACTGTATCCCATAGGAATATTCCCATAAAATACAAAAAAAATTGATATGGTGAGTCGTATTTATTGATATCTGTATTAAACTCAGTTGGTGTACAAGCCTGTTCTAATTTCCTGTGTTCCTGATAGTGTGATTATTGCCAGTAAAGCCTGAATGAGTTGTCTGTCCTTTTGCTTTAACTAATAATTTCCTTTCCCACTCCATAATTAACATAAATGGATCAAAGTGCTCCTTCTAAAGATACAGGTCTAGATTCCGTGGTCAGGCCAATCTGTGTTCAGTACAACGCCAGAAGGTGAGAGGCAAAGGCGCCCTTTATGTTTCACCAGTCCTGAGGCCTCAAAACTTCTGTAACTTACACTTGCCTGAGCCTGGCCCTAAGTCTGATCCCATAAAGTCCTAGAGCCTGGGCTGCAGCTACTGAGCCGGAATATTTACCCTGTAATTAGCCTGAGCCCTGCAAACCCAAGTCAGCTAGCATGAGCAAGCCATAGGATTTTCATTGCAGTGTAGACAAAACCTACACCATCTCTATACCACCAAAAGATTTCCTTAGATAGAAGAAATTCTTAGGAAGCCAGATCCAATAGCTTTGTGGCATGGAGCAACAGAAAGCAGCCATAGCAAGGCCCTGGACCTAGCCTATAATAGTCATATCTACAGCAGTTTGCCTGCAATTTTGGAGTTGGAATTATTTCATGATGTGTCCCAGAATTTGCTATCAATGCAATTTTAACCTTTGACTCCAGTGGAAAAGAATACTTACTTATGTTCCCTGTTAAAATGACTTAAAATCCAGTCTTGTGGAGTTATTAATGAAGCTCTCATCTCTGTTTAATAATGCCTTGTTTTTTATTGTGCATTTATCTTATTTCTAAAGCCACACTGTTTCTGCAGAAAGGAAATGTTTTGTTAAAAGTTTTGAGTGTATGTACGTTCCTGCAACTTCCAATAAGAGTCGTTTCTGTTCTAAGACATTCTCTAAAATTGATTTATCCTCTGTCCCAAAAGGAAAATAAAAACTTGAAGACTAGTAGGGTGAAATAGGGTCTGGACCTTAATCTCTGAGAAATTTTGGAAACAAGCATGTTTCCTCTCTAAATCCATCTCTAACTGAACTCAGGGCAGGATAATCTATGGTTACTTTATAACTGGAGCCAATAAGGGAGGGTGTTTGCACCAGACACCCAGAGAAGCACTAAGGCCTCTATCAGCCAGAACTCTAAACTCATCTAGTCAGACACGGCCCCAAGGTCCCTGGAAATAATTCCTCCACTAGTGTCGCTGCCTTGCTGCTGCAGGCCTAGACTCAAGCCCAGTGTATATGGATTATTCAGTAAATGGTGTGGAAGATAATTTGAAAAGCACTTTCTATAGGCAGTTGCCCCAGGAATCTCCACAGCCGCTTGCCCCATCCAGTGCATATGACGTCATGTGCCTGTATTTAAATAACGAAGTACTAAATGCATTTTCATTTCTTCCTTATTTTCAGACATTGATTTAACAACTGGCTCAAACTGTTAAGCAATCTGCTTCAAAGGCTTAGTTAGGAAAAAAAAAAGAGGGACTAGGTTTTTCAGACTCTCTTGGAAAGTACAGATTCTTTTTCGAAGGTGAACTGCAAAAGTCTTGCCAGAAGTTTAAAAACGTATTTGTAATATTCCTGAAGAACAAGAAGGAAGCTTAGTGCTGTTGGTGAGCAATGTAATCACCACCATATTTTTAACAAAATTACTTCCCTTAGATAATCCTGGCCTGCAGCCTTTCCTGGCTGCTCCACAATGTGTGTGACATCACAAGCACCAGGAACAAAAATGGGAGGTTCTCAAACCCTTGTTTGTGGATGTCACTCGTGAGAGACTAAAAAAATCTGCAGCACTGATTCAACAGGCAGCTTTGCAAAACTGTCATGAAAATTTATGAGACCAAGCACAAAATCTACTCACCCACCCTTACCATAGTGATTAAAAAACTAATTATAGTATAGACACCAGTCAAAATAAATTACTCAGCCACTGTGAGTGGGAGAGCAGAAGTTTGGGAGGCTTCCGTAAGGAGGTTGTAATTGTCTTGGATTTTGTTAAAATACAGCACTAATTATATTTGAACGTCTATGTAATGTTTTCCTCTTTTAGAATTTTGTGATTGAGTTATCAGAATTTTAAAAGGAAAGGAAACTTCTGCAGTTCTTTAACATTCTTATTTTTGTGCATTTGAAAACAATTTACCTTATTACATATAAAAATGTTCATTAAAAGAATATTATGAAGGTTGCAAAGTGAAGCAGTCGAAAGTTAGGAAATGCCAGATTTGTGATTGCTCATACAATAGTTCAGTCCTCATGCAACCACATCATCATAATGCATATGCACAATAGGCTGAATTTAGGGTTGCTTGAACAACAGTAAATTTGGCATTTCTTAACTTTCGAATTCTTCACTTTGCAACCTAAATAACATTATTTCAAAATAGGGTTTGCTTCATGCAATTTCTAAGTGAGTATGAGTTTTGTTTTGTTAGAAAAAAGATAAAAATGAAATATATTATGCACAACTGTAACAACTCCCTACCCCCACCCATGGTTCATCAGTATCTAGAACCCAGCCCTGCAGTACACACTGCTGTTACCTGGGTTATAGGACTAACTCTGTTAGTTGCCCGCAGGAAAGACTGTTTCAGAATGGAGGATGGGTCATCAGTACCATTTGTGGGGTTCAGATCATAGTTGCTTGAGAGTCTGACCCAGACCAGCTCTATTTTCCTCCTGAAATAGGGCAGGCTCCTCTCCTGTCTTGGGATCCGTCACAAACATTCTTGGATGCCTCTTGATTGTCAACATCTCTATGAGTTTTTGTTTATGTTGCCCAAAACTATGATCACGATCAGCATGCAGCCCTCTCACCTACAGTGTCCTTCAGTTCTCAACCTTTTCTCCAGGGAGATGGAGAGGAAGCAGAAGCAATCCTTCCAGCCAGAGATCTGGCTTTCCCTGCACTCAGCTAGGTCCTTTCCCCTTCTTTTGCACTTCCTTCCTGTGCTTTTAAACTATCTTCTCTGATAAGGTAATTAGCTCCTTAGCTCATCAGCCTTCGGTCTTATTAAGTAATGCAGTCTTCTGTCTCTCAATCGGGGGTTCTCTGGGAGAACTAATTAGTCTCTTAAGTGACCAGAATGCTGGGTCAGCTGCTGGCTCTCAGCGCTTTGTCACTCCCTGTCCCCCAAAGTGGTGGGCTTCTGCCTCATGTGATGCTCCCAAAGGACTATGTACCTGGTCTTAGAGCATTACAGTGGGAGCCAACCCAAATTGCCCTGTCCCCATCTCACCAGAGAGTGGGATGGGATGCTTGGGCTATGTACCAGTTGTGAGGGAACCTGGTCTGGCTTTCTCCTCTCTTTCCACCACTACATCTGCTCTGACAATGCCCAAATAGTCTCACAATAGTGCAGCTACTGCTGGGTTGATTAGAGTGTTCATGTTCAGTTATTGTGACAGGCTGTGAACACTTTTCTCAGGACTGCAAGTGAGCGAAGGGAAATGGAGATTTTTAACAGTTTCAAACTTCGCCAAAGATGAATAGAATTTCATGGAACAAAAAGTAGGCTCTTTTCTGGCCCCAGATATTTCTCCTTGCTGAATTTCAAGGGCCTGTTGCAAACTATGAAGGAGTTAGAGCTTCTTATATATGGTTTCAAGAATCTTTTATAATGGAAAGTGTTAGGCGGCATAAATATAGGGGTCACTATCAATTCTATTCTATTTATATTATAAGAATGGCCTGTGTTGTGCAGGACTACACACTAATGTAGTTTAGACTACATTATCATAATTCTGCCTTCTGGCCTTTAAAATCTATGAACCTAAGAATAAACATTCTGTTAGATATCCTTACAGTGGTCTTGTTACAATTATTTTTAATCAGTTCCAAAACCTGGTTTCTCATCCGTCGCCCCCACATTCCCACCATCCATCTAAAGTCTGGGCTTTCAGATTATAACTTATAATTAAACTGATGCATCCAGCAATGGCAATGTGCAAGCATTCAGTTTCAGTTTAAAACTGATGACAAAATAAGTACATTTATTATTTCAATTTTTAAAGTAAAACTGATTGATGTCCACCCAGAACTCTGGGTGCCTCTGCAATGAATTACGTTTCTGAAACATATTTGTTCTCATTGAAAGAAGTGAGCCAGTATGACACCAAATCTACGAGGTATTTATCCAAACAGCAAATGGACCTTGGAATACTTTTAAGTTTGTACATTATCTTTTGTCAGTGACCCCAAAAAATATGTGGGGGGATTGCTCAACTAAACAATTTACAGTAGCATGTATAATGAATATATTCCAAGATTAGTGGAAAGAAACACCAAAATCCTTTTTCCTAGAGATGTGCCCAAGACTCACATTATCATCACGCCCTAAAGATAAGGCTCTGTTGAGAAATTTGGATCTGATTTAGTTGTTACCCCAAAACTTTGGATACAAATGACCCCGTAGTGGCTTAGATGTGCTAATGGATCAACCCCAAACCTTAATTCTATAAGAGAGTAATGGAATGTGTATTTACAAGGGTTTACGGGGGGGGGGGGATTCATTTAAATCATTGGGAAACTTCCTAGACTTGTGTGCCTTGGTTTACTCTATGATACAGACTTCTGCTCTAAGGATTTACACTCAGACAGTAATTTCTTTGAAAACAAAATGTGTCTATTAAATGCTAATACTGATATAATCTAAATCTTTAATCAGAAATCTTAAATAACAAATGAAATAAGTGGCTTGAGACAATACAGAATACTATAACATAAACCGACAAACTGAAATACACTACATATAACACAATATAACCTTTCTCAATACATATTACAATGTTATGACTACTTAACTACCGTGCAGCATGACAAACGTACAATGTTGCAACATATGACATAACACAGAGAACATTCTTCATACATATCTATAAAGGCTCTAATACAATGTTGTTTTATATTACCAAACCTAGTACAATGTAACACATAAATCCTTATATATATATATAAGTAATATCAAAATAGTACACATTCAATAACATTATTACAAACTAACATTCTCTGAGTGTTGATCAGGAATGTAGAATGGGTTGAGATCATTTGGACAGAAGCATCCAGCTTTATTTACAATGCGCATGCATTTCTTATCTTTTAGAAAAATTATACTTCCTTACTTCGTTCCTTGAGCAAATCCCTCTCTCTCATCTTAGGTCCTTCTTGTTCCATTTTATTCCTGCTTGCTGGTACTGCCGCTGCCGGGCCCACTGCTGTCTTCTGCTCTCCTTCTCCGATCATCTAGTCACCCAACTCCAGCTCTTTGCCTTATATACAATTTTCTACCCTTTCCTGATTGGTTTCTTTCTTAATTGGTTTCTTCTTTCTTCTTTCTTTCTTCATGTCAATCAACAGGATCTTCCTCTCCCACGAGTGATATGATTTTTGACCAATCAGTTGTTGGACAAGCTTCACTTGTTTACTTCATGCCGGATCTCCTTGAGATCCTCCTTCCTACCTAACTGGCCCTTCCCTTGAGGAATTAGGAGTGACCTTTATTTCACCCCCATCTACCTTTCTGCTATTGGTTAATTTCTTAACACCTCCTTTTTGTTTTTCTCTCTAACATTACATCATCTTGGCCATCAAGATTTCTAGATTTTATATTTCTAACTAAAACTTTTTCTAAATTATCATTATTTATTACTTATCAAAAGCCTTAAGTCTAAAGCTAACTATATTTTTATTCATGCCTGAACATTATGATACTGTCACCACTTTTGTTACTTTAATTAGAACAGATAAAATTCATGATGTTTTTATCCCTCGCTCTGCCTGCCTGCTTTTCAGGTCTTCGGCTACATGCTGTCTCTCGTGCTGATCTCCTTATATGGACTAGAGCATCTTGGAAATCTCTTGTATCATAGGGATGGGATTCTGTATCATCCCAAAGTTTGGGGCCCATTGTATCCAGGCTTTTAGCTTGGGCTCAGTGCTACTTTTCTCCATAATTGTTCAGTCTTCTTGTAATCTCCTAACTCCTCTATTTGTGGCTTTCTCTTATATTTGGCTGTAATGATTCTTCTTTCCACTCCCCAGAGAATATACCTTTTATTCTTAGCCATGGCTCCTTCCTTAGAAGGAAACAAGATAGGCTTAAAACTTCAGTATATGGAAGAAAACATTCAGGAGCAGGTGCCTATCTCAAATTGCTAAAATAAAGTCAGGAAAAAACAAAATTTCTTTGTCCTTATTTCTTCCTTGGTATGTGTCACCTGAAGATTCTGGTTTGGAACTCTGTCAACAGGAGGATGAACAGGATTATGCCTTCCTGATAATTTTTTTTTGGGGGGGGGGATATGCAGGCTCTTCTCTACAGAAACTTGTATACTTAGTTGTTATTGGGGCATTGACTGCACTGCCCCAATAACAACTATGAGGGTGAAACCAGACAGTCACTATGTTCTCCAATGAACTCGCACTGAAAATGATAAAAGACAAAGCCCCATATCACCTGTGTGTGAACATCGTTCACAAAGGGATCACTCTATATCTGACCTATCAGCCCTCATCCTTAAAGAAAAAGTGCACAACACTTTCAAAAGATGAGCCTGGAGCTTAAATTCATAATTTTGCTAGACATTAAAAATCATGGACTGAACAGAGACGTTGGATTTCTGGCTTATTACAACAATCTGTAATCCTGTAGCTCCTCTCCTCTCCCCCCCTTTTTTTTTGTCCTATGACTGCAGAGGTGTTACCAGGCCATCTATCTTGAATGGCCCCTTACAATATGCATTAGCTACTTATGCTAAACAATCTGTTCCATCTTGCATTTTGCTGTGATGTTAGAAGCACTTTGCTTGATGTGAGGAAGAGCTCTGTGTAGCTTGAAAGTTTCTCTCTCTCACCAACAGAAGTTGGTCCAATAAAATTTATTTCCTCACCCATCTTGTTTCTCAGAATAGCACAGACAGTTGGGAACACACAGAGGCAATTTTTATACTTTATTGTCTAGACTGCTGTTCTCAAGTAGGAAAGAAAGCAGTGACAACATACTAGGGCTTATGTCAGTTGAAGGAGGATGCCCTTGGCTTGAAGTCTTGTTTCTCAGATAATTTTGTCTTGGTATTTGGCATGCTTTGATAAGATTAGATTACTTGTGGCAAGCCAGCAGTTAAAATTCAATCATTTAAATCCAACACAGGATAGATAAAAATAGCTGCACTTAGGCCAGGAAGTTGGTTAGAAATGCCATCAGTTCTAGTGGCATTAGGAGAAATTTTTGGACTATGGTGCGGATCGAGCCATACATTCCCCTCATCTCCCTACTCTTACATAGCTGTTTGTCTTGGTTGTACTGTATGGGATTAGCAAGAGGCTTCCCAATGTCAGACAGCTTTTTCTGAGCAGCATGCTCCCTGCTTCTCCTTCCAGTATTCTCAGGCTTCCAAAAGCCATAACCATCCTTAGTCTCTGGAGGTCAGATTTTTCAAGGTATTTAGGAGTCTAAAGGAGGAGATAGGTGTCTAATGGGATTTTCAAAAGTGAATAAGCACCTAACTCCCATTGAAACCTGATTCTTTAGGCATCTAAATACCTTTAAAATCTGGTTGGGTACCTCAGCTTCCCAATTTGCGAAATGGGGACCATGATATAGGGCTAGTTTTAAGATTAATTAATTAATATTTGTACAGAGCTTTGCATGTGTAAAATGCTATGGGAGGGTATTATTAGTCTATGAAATGTAGAACACAATAATCCACAGCCTTTATAGAATAAATACATAACAAAACTTACTAAATTAGATGGCACCGCTATTTTTATGGATTGGACAAATACATCAAATCCCACTTTGAGGTCAGGGGAGTACTTTTACTTCAGTATTTAAGAGGAATGGAACTTGCTCTCTTATTCTGGAGGTCAGGAAAGTGGAAATTGTATTGAATTTTCAGTTTGAAACTAAAAGAATGGAATCCTCTCTGACTTCTAATCTTAAACGTACAATGTTGTCTCTTGTTCTTTGAAACATGTTACGTTCATATGAAATCTTTTCACAAGGCATTATGCCTCTGGCTCTCTAGAGATTCACTAACTTATGCAGTGGGTCTAACAGAGATGGGTATTTAACTTCCTGAAACAGAATGAACACCTCCTGTATTTAGGAAATTTTTTTGGTGCATATTCTATTACCTAGTTTTCAAGATGTTCTGATAGATGTATAAATATACTAGTTATGTCATTACAGATTTCTTCCAATCAGTGATCTTTAAAAATATGATTGTATTATGGCACTTGACTATGTATGAAAATGTAAAACAAGGAAGGAGCCATTGAACCTAGGTTAAAGTCAAGGCACTGCACTTTTAACTTCAGAGATGGAATCAGAATGGATCTGTTACTGGGTGAGGTTGTGTGTTGAAATTCATAAAACCAGTGGACCAAGCTTTATGATACTGAAACAGCCCTGGAAGAGGAATGCTTTTGAGTTTGTGAAGTGGGTTGCAAGTGCTCTGGAAGATAGGATTAAAATTCAGAATGATCTGGACAAACTGGAGAAATGGTCTGAAGTAAATAGGATGAAATTCAATGAGGACAAATGCAAAGTACTCAAATTAGGAAGGAACAATCAGTTGCAAACATACAAAGTGGGAGATGACTGCTTAGGAAGGAGCACTGTGGAAAGGGATCGGGGGCTATGGTGGATCACAAACTAAATATGAGTCAAAGGTATAATAACAGGGTAATACTGTTGCAAAAAAAAAAAAGCAAAACGCATCATTCTGGGATGTATTAGCAAGAGTGTTGCAAGCAAGACACGAGAAGTAATTCTTCTGCTCTACTCTGTGCTGATAAGGCCTAAACTGGAATATTGTATCCAGTTCTGGGTGCCACATTTCAGGAAAGATTTGGACAAATTGGAGAAGGTTCAGTGGAGAGCAACAAAAATGATTAAAGGTCTAGAAAACATGATTTATGAGTGAAGATTGGAAAAATTGGCCTTGTTTACTCTGGAGAAGAGAAGACTGCGGGGGGCCATGATAACAGTTTTCAAGTAAATAAAAGGTTGCTATAAGGAGGAATGTGAAAAGTTGTTCTTTTTAACCTCTGTGGATAGGACAAGAAGCAATTAACTTAAATTACAGCTGGAGAGGTTTAGGTTGAACATCAGAAAAAACTTCCTAACTGTCAGGATAGTTAAGCACTGAAACAAATTGCCTAAGGAGGTTGTAAAATCTCTATCACTGTAAGTTTTTAAGAACAGGTTAGACAAACACCTGTCAGGAATGGAATAACTATTACATAATCCTGTCTTGAGTGCAGGGGACTGAACTAGATGATCTCTTGAAGGCCCTTTCAGTCCTATACATCTCTGATTCTAAGTACTGTGTCAGTCTGAGGGCCATTAAACAGTAAATTTTCCTAATGTATCACAATTAGAGAAACATCTGTTCTAAGTAACTTTGTGCTAATCCACTCTGAAGATTCATAAAGCATTCACTAGTTGTTAGAATATTTAATTACTTACCTGTTCTGAGGGGGTCTAGTTGAGTGAACATTGTGTTGAGTTACAAAACACACAAGAATACTGGTCCCAGAACTATCTGTGTCCTGTCTGCAAAAGGCACCTTATGTTGGTTTACTGATCAAGGTATATTTCTTTATCTATATGTGGCACATTTCAAGGTGAGAATAGGTTTTGAAGGTAGTACTGGTAGTAGTTCATGCAGAAGCTATAAAATTTTGGAAGAAAAACTGTAAAAGGTTATATGTCCTCTAAATTTCTCAAGCAATCCATAAGCTTATTGGTGATGATGATATATCCTTAGTGTTGGTGCTTTGCCTCTTGGAAAATTCCTTAGAGCTATGTAAACTGGTCAGCATTTTTAACAGGAGCAATGTGCCCAGTTAAGCATGTACTCTGCTGAAAATATAGTTGTTCTGAGATTTCATCTTCACAGTATACTCAACATGTACATCTTCACCAGACTGTATATAAACCACTGCACAAAATGAAACTTTAGCATGAAAGAATACAGCCTTTATCGATAGTGTAAATTTAATCCTTGTGCATCATGTAGCTATTGGAGTCGCCATTTGCTGTTTTCTTCCTGAACTGAATTTTTTTTTTAAACAGACTGGGATGCCATTAAAGAATTCTGCTTGTCCCATGGTGCATAGGAACATAAGAACAAAAGAATTACCATTACCAGTTCTGTGATCTATGGTCCAACAATCTGTCTCTGACAATGGCTAGAACCAAATGATTCAGAGAAAGGTGCTAGTCATTTCACATTAAGCACACAGCTCCTGTTAAAAATGCTGATCAGTTTACATAGCTCTAAGGAATTTTCCAAAAGGCAAAAGCATCAACTCTAGGCAAATGTGAGATAATTTCTCCCCTACCACATTAGTTCTTCAGATCTCTAATTGTTAGAGATTGGCTTAAACCCTGAAGCGTGAGGTTTCATATATCTTTCAAAATTATTAGAATAGTTATTAGAATTAACTATTATAAACCTGGATTCATGTTCATGAGCAGTAGAAATGTTGAATTCTGTAGGAGATGTGGAAATAGATTGTAGACATTAAAGATTTATAATATATAGTATATAGTATAACCTATAGGGTTATATAGAACTTCTTTGATACTAGCATGATGTGACATGATACACAATGTGTTTGCCAGATGGATAACCATTACTCTATTTGTTGTCCCTTCAAGTCTCCAACCCACTTCCTCACCTCCCCCATTTCATGGCATACGACATTGTGAAACTGGCGTGGCCTACCTCTAAAAAAATCAATTATTATTTCATAAAAACTAAAAGTTTAACTTCAGACAGTGTTTGCACTGAGTGTGAAAAGGAACAATGAAATTAACCCTGTGTTATACAGTATCAATAGTTCCTTATGATGCAAAAGATTTTCTTTAGAATCTAACTCTTGCCCTGCTGATTTTATTTGCAGACAACTACTACGGCACTCCAAAGCCTCCAGCAGAACCAGCTCCATTATTGTTAAATGTAACAGACCAGATCCTTCCAGGTGCCACACCTAGTGCTGAAGGCAAACGTAAGAGGAATAAATCAGTGAGCAATATGGAGAAGGCAGGTATTGAACCACCAGAAGAGGAAGAGGAAGAAAGACCTGTGGTCAATGGAAATGGCATGGCAGTAACACCAGGTTAGTCCTTTTTATCAACTTCTGAATTTTATTTCGGTTATTTCACAGTGCTTTTCTTCTGCAGGTATGAGGATACTCACTTTGGGGAGGGAATGTTTGTCTTGTGCCTAAGAGCACAGGACTGATAGCCAGGACTCCTGAGAAGCTGTCTTCCAGTGTAACAGAGAAGAAACCACATAAAGCGTGTACCTCAGTTTTCCTTTCTGTAAAATGATTAACAAGTTAATTTTTGTAAAATGCTTTGAACTTTTTGAATGAAACATTGTGTTAGAACTTTAGTTCTAACATTAGTACATTAATGCAACAGAATCCATATGAACTTGAGACGGTGTCAGTGTAGCTGAGTTGGTAGTACAGAGTCAGACAGACATGGGGAAAACTCTTAAAGCCTCCAGAAAAAACATTTGGAAGGACAAAGGTCTGCCAGTGTTCCAACTCCTGCAATTGGATGAAGGTGATACGAACAACGGGCATCTAGTACTAAAAGATACCTTTATATCCTATGTATTTCACTTCTCCAAGTGTTGGTGAACCCAAGATATCTGCTGGTATCCTGAATGGGAAAATTCCATCATGTCCCAAAGCAAGTGTGATCAGTTCTCCCTCAGAGTTGGACCAAGAATTGCCATGTTTCAGTATCTAATAATTTTTTCTCATGAAACACCATTTGAAGCATAATTAATTGTATTGTTTCTTCAGGTAAGAAATTGAAGAGCTCAGAGGTCTGTATTTTGTAAAGAATCTGAAAGCCATTTAGTTAGCAATAATATGTGCATTGTTAAATATGTGTATTTTTCTCATTTGGCCTTTATAGGTTTAGAACTAGTATGAAAAGCCTGGATAATAAAACCCTTTAATCCTAACAAAATAAGAAGTTCAGAATAAAATGATTGAAATAGAAGTCTCTTTAGTGGCAATCCATGTAAATAGAAGGATAAGGTTACAAGATTTCTGAATGTACATGTCCTTATAAAACAGTAAATGCATTATCTAATCTCTAAGTGCTGTAAAATTGATTTTCACATTTCATTTTATATATGCTTTTTTTCTCATACTTGGTTGGAAAGCACATCAAATTGAGTAACTTTCCCTGTTTTGGATAGGTCTGGTTGCATGCTTTTTTCATGTGTATATTCTACATTTAAGGGCAAATCCTCAGCCCAGGTAGCTGGGCTGGGCACTGGAAAAACATGGGGGAATGAGCTGAATAAATTCTCCCTCTTCAGCATCCAAAACAGCTGTGAAATCATATCTGCAGTGTTGAGGCTGCAGCATCTCTTGCACCCTTACTTGGCCTTTCCACAGGAGAGGATCCACACATCAGTGCATCCTACACCATGCTCTCATGCTGCCTCTGCCCCTGCCTACTGGAAGCCTTCAAGAGCTAAATTCTACACTATGCAAGTAGAGTGCCCCCCCTCAATCCTTATGAAGAAGAATAGCATTGGATCTACTGCTGGGGAACTAAAGAAGCGAAGCAAGGACAGCATTCTTCCTATTATCCTTCCTTGTTATATAAAGTGTGCCCACATACAAGTGTCAAGGAAGCAATTTCAGGGCAATGTATTTTAATTCATAATCCAAATCTGATCAAGAGTAAATTAAGTAGCTGGTTTTCCCATTGTGTTGTGAATATATAATGTGTCCATGTTACACATCAATGGTAGTTAGGTCATGACCAAATAATAGCAATTGGGAGGTGCTATGTTAAAAGAATGCAATATTTGAGTGCTCTATCTAAACTGACCCCCTGCAAAGTAATTCCTTTAGGTATGGCTATCTGAACACTCAGTGCCTCTCTTGATTCTCATGGTTTTATAAGGAGCATTTTGTTGTTCAGCTACACTGACTGAGGACTTGGGGGGATATATATGCAGAAATTGTTGCCTTTTTTTGGTAATATAGCTCTTGGGAATCCTGTTACTGTAGACAATTTATCTGTGTGCTAACAAAGAGTGTTATCTGCTTCTAAAATGCATTTGTACTTTGTCTCCAAAAAGGCAGGAAAAACAAAATACATTAATGAATGGTTTGCTCTAGATGGAAATAGTGGTATAGTCCTTCTATAGAAACAATCAGAGCCTTGGCATTTGTCATTGAACTTTTGGAAAATGCAGTCCATTTTTTATAAGAGAGTTTCTCTTACCTTTGAAGGCAGCACTGCATTAAATACACAGCTCTAAGGATCCGCAAAGATCTTTAAGATGTGTATATATGCTCCATAGCCTAAAGTCTTATAAACCAGTTGCGTTGTCAGAGTGTGAGCAGGACAAAGGACCACAATGTGAAGCTAAGAGCTGATAAAACAGTTAGAACCAGCAGGGTGGAATAATTAAAGATCTGAAGTGAACCAAGGGAATTTAAATAACCAGTGTTTATGAGACTGGTAAATGATGATGATATTTATGAAGAACTTTATGACTATAATCTGATTTTTGTATTTATGTTATTCTATTTCTTTCTTCTTTCTTCATGAGAGACTCTATGCATTTGTAACATCTTCCCTTGAACTTGTCAGGCTCTCCAAGTAGAAACGCAGCCCACCATAGTATCTCCAGGTATCTTGCCGAATACCTGCTAGGGAAGTCTCCCTCAGAAAGCCGGGAACCTTCCAGACTAGTGACCCTTAGGCTTGGTTCATCATTCTCGTATTTTTACTTGGTACGTTCCCCATCTGTTTGTTGTATCCACTTTTTTTGGTCTCTTGTTCTATACTTAGATTGTAAACTCTTCAGGGGCAGGGTCTTTTTCTTATTTGTGTGTATAATGTCTAGAATGTGGCTCTGGCTCCCTTACTGGGTGGCCAAGACACTGCTGTAGTATTTGTAATAGACTATAACAATAATAATGGCATTTCTGAGCAGGTGGCTCATGTCCTCCTGACATCTTAAAAGCCATCTACCAGAAGGACCTACAAAAAAAGTGGAAACATTTTGCAATCAGGGCCAAGCTGACCCCTTTCTTTACCCCCACCAAAGCTGTTAGACTATGTTCTTGCCTTGTCTCAGTCCACTTCGAAGTCTAATTCCATCCAGGTACACATGACAGCTGTTTCAGCCTGTCATGAACTACTCAAAGGTTGACCAGTCTGCAGCTTCTTGTTATCAGGTTCATATGAAACATAATATTTTTAAACCTCCCATTAAAAAAACACTTTCTGTGTTACAGATTATAAAAGTGGTGCAGACAAAGCTGATGAAAGCTCCTTTTGACCCACTCCAAAGCTCTGGCTAGTGTCTTTTCTGTGTGCAGCGTGGGTGAGGGAGTCTCACCCAACCCCAAACACATGTAGGGCTGGAGATGGTGCTCTCCTCTCACTACCAAGATCCATTATGTAAGACCTATAGGAAGGAAGCTGGGAACAGTGCAGCAGCAGTGAAGAATGGCCTTCACAAAGTCAGTGACCTGGTGATGTAATTTGGCTTTTCAGTCTCTGCTGGGAAGTGATGTCAATGGGGAGGAGATAAGAAGGGGGGTATGTTGATGGGTAAGCAGGGGACTCAGAGGCTTAGAGGAATTAGACGTGGCCATTATAAAATTGAAACAAACAACAACAAATTGGCAAAGATTAAAAAGTAAGGAAGAAACAAAAAAGGGTCCTTCACATTCCCTCTGGTGCCACTCTGTGTCCCTAAACCCTTTACCTTTTTTCCCCTTCCTCCCTATTGTTACTTCTCTGTTTCCTACTCCCTTTCTCTCGTCTCCTTTCATTCCAACTCCACCTACTGTGCCCCGTTATCAAACAAACAAAATCCATATAGTTAACTATTATTTATTTATTTAACTCTGACATTGTGGTAGCACGCAATGGCCACAACTAGGTTAGTCCCCATTGTGCTTGGCAATTCCTGCCACAAAGAGCTTACGTTGTAAAAGACAAGATGTAAATATTGGATGTGCTATGGTAGAGTGGGAGACATGAAGCAACAAATAAATATAATAGGAGCCATGTACCTCCTAGCAATTCTGTATTAGTGATCACAGCTTCCCACCTGTCTAGTCATTATCAGGTTATAAGGATTGTTTTAAGGAGAGAATTGAAGGAGGACAAAAAGGTGGTAGAACTTGACAAAAATCAGAATTTCCAACCCATGAGATATTCTGATATTTCAACATTAGTCTTAATCCCTGTAACAGGGTGGTCTGTTCTCTAAGGAGGAGAGGGAACTGGGGCCAGTCAACCCCTGTTCCATGACAGGGCTCTTTCAGGAAACAGGTGTTCAAGAGAGCTGCAGACAAGCTGAAGAATGGGAGGGAGATGTCAAGTATTAAGCAGGTAGCTACTTCCTGAACCTGATAAAAGCCACCTGTTAGATAACTCCCAGTAGGAGTAGACAGTGGAGGGTAGAAGGAGAAGAGAACAGCATGGGATCATTGAGTCAACAGAAAGGCTCTTCGGGATGAGATCCAGAAGTGGAAAAGAGCCTTGTGGGTTGGAATGCTTGTCTGAACCACAGCACAGTCCCAAGAAGGAGAGCTGTGGGGACCCTAAACCAAGGAGAAGAAGTGTGAGAGGGCAAGGACCTAGGAAATCTACATGGAGCAGTGCTGGAAACTGAATAAGCCGGACAGGCCTGTTTGAATGAAGGCACAGCTCCATGAAGGAGGGCTGTGGAATCCCTTAGCCAATGTAGAGTTCTGGTTTCATCCCTGTAACAGGGTGGTCCGTCTTCTTTAAGGAGCGATGGGAAATCGGTCAGGCCCCTTTGTGCTGGGCACTGTGAAAAAGTAATAAATGTTAGTCCCTGCCCCAAAGAACTTACAGTGTAAAAGACAAGATGTCAGAGGTGGATGAGACAAATGAGAGGGTCGCGGTAGGGTGAGGAGGATTAGGTAACAAATAAATATAACAGGAGATGTGTAGTTTTTATTAGTGATCCCAGCTCTCCACTTGCCTTATCCTTTACACTTACACTTTACAGGGACCAGGTCAAAAGGAGACCTGTTGGAAAGACTCTCTAAAGAGGCTAGGGGCAGCTGGGGGACCGGCAAAGCTCCATGGCTCTGAGGGAACTGCAGTGGAAGAAGAAACCTGAAGCCTTGGAACAAGGGTGAATTGGAAGTTCCAAGAGGGAAGGGTTTTGACTTGACAGGCCAAAGGAGACTGTATTTTATAAAGTCTTAATAAAGTAGACCCCAAGAAGGGGAATATTACTTTAAGTACTCTGGGCTGTGAGTAAGTTATTGGGAGAACTGGGAGGAAACTGCGGGCAGGGTTCCTGGAATGCCATGTTGTGACACAAGGGGCGTGCTTTGGGTTGGCATCTCATCGTAGTTCCAAATCAAGATGAAAAAAATGGAATTATAGCAATTTTTCACATAATGAAATATTCCAAAAAATTTCTATTTGGAAATGGCAAAACATCTCATTTTGATAATTTTGATTAAAATGAACCATTTTGACATTCCCAAATTAAAATGTGTTATTTCACTTTGTTGAACTGGCCTGAATGGTTTGTTTCAAGTCAGTACAACATTAAATTACATATACTTATTTTGGCATGTTGCCTCGTGTGAATTGTAGATCCTTACCGGATGCTCCCATTCTCATGTATAGTTTAGGGTCTCTGGCCGGACTACATCTTCCATGAAGCAACTGCAGGGATGTTACTACTATTTTATGCACCACACAGCTCGGTCAGAGGAAGTCCACTTTGCAACATGAATTCTGTAGTCTGTCCAGCAGCCCAATCACACGAGAGCCCAAACAACAACTCTCAAAGCCATATGCAACATTGGGGAAATGCAGTTTAATTTTCAAGAGACTCAAAACAAGATGTTTGGGATCAGTTCAGCAAATTGAAATGTTTCAGTATATCAAAACAACTGGAAACAAAATATTGCATTTCTATGAAAATTTCAGCAAAATTGAAATGCAGAAAATCTTTAATTTGCAGAAATTGTGTTTTCCATCAAAAAATTCCCAACCAGATGTCAGTAGTAGCTTTATAAATGTTGACTAGGAGCTTGTAAAGAGTGGCTTGAAAAAAAAAGTGAAAGTGCTTGTCAGGCAAGCAGAGAATGAGGGAATCAAGGCTGGCATCATTAATGAAGAGACAGTGAGTGTCGACCTTGTAGAGAGATGGCAGGTCGGAAGATAGGGTGGAACTATATATTGTTGAAGGTTTTATAAGTAAGGACACAAAGTTTTTGTCTGATGCCTTGGAAGATAGGGAATCACTGGAAGGACTTAATGAGGGGTGATGTAGTCAGAATGATGAGCCAAGATGATTTGAGAGAGTAAGGCAGCAGGCATCAAGGTCAAAGAGGAGGAGATGACAGTAATCAAGGTGCAAAATGTTCATGGCTTGTCACAGTGTTTTGGCAGTGTAGGCAGAGAAGTAAATCTCTGATCTTGGAGACAGTGTTTGGGAAGAAGTGGTAAGATTAAGTTTGAGCTGGAGGTATGCACCCAAGGAGAGTTATTAGGACTTTGCCATCCTTGGGTGTTATCTTACGGTTCTTCTACTCTCAGACTGGGGTACTAGGCTACAGCCCCTGTATGCCAAATGCAAGTCTGCCTGGTTCAAGCCCTGCAGTTTTTCCCTCAGGGAGCAGTGGCCAGTGTGAGAACACAGGGACATACAACAGCTTCTTCAAAACAGAGCATTGTTTAATCACAACAGAAGAATCAAAGCCTAACAAGAAAGGTTTTTTTAACCCAACAGTCTACATGCTTTGGTTTTACTTAAAGCTCATTCGGCTTAGCTTGTCCAGAGGCCCCGCTTCTGGGACAATCTGCTCCCTGCAGTCCTTTCTCCCCAGAGCTCAGGAGCTCAGGATTTTTATCTACTCAAAAGTGTTCCTACCTGAATTTCCCCCTTCCCTCTACCAAGCCAAGGGAGTTGAAATCATCATGGTCAGAGGTAAACTTCAAAGGGTTTGACACCTTAATGTCCTTTTAAGTATGGGTGTGTGCAGAGCTGTAATTAGGCATTTTAGCACCTTGGGCAAGCAAGCATATTTGTGCCCCATGCTGTTTTTTTCATCATTTTCCCATCCCTGTGGTTTTGTGCTCTGGGCGGCTGCCCTGCTCGCACTGGCTGCGTTATGCCTCTAAGCGAGTGGTCCTATCTGAAGCTTACTGTCTCTTTCCTGTAACCCATGTCAGAATTAAACCCTTAAAGTCCTATTGCAGACACCACCACAACAAGCAAACAAATAGAATATGCATGAGTCATCACCTATTACAGAGACAAGGTGGGTGAGGTGATATCTGTTGAATCTGGATACTTTGTGATCAGTGTGAATACCAGTGCGCCCGATTTGCGGATCAATAAGGTTTAATGTGTAAAGGTTTTCTGTAAATATACTAGTTAGATACAAGCCTAAAATTAACTACAATATATCATACTCACTAAGCCTGGAGAACTAAGCAGTTACTCAGAAGGCTGTACACAGGAACAGCTTTCTTCAGGGGGCCCCGCCAGGGAGTCAGTGAATCCTCTGGTCCAAGTGGCAGCACCTCCCACGGAGTCAGGTGTTGATGGAGCACCCTCCTTTGTCTAAGTGATGACTTCTTATACCCCTTCATAAACAACCTTCACCTAATTATCTCTCATTATAATATATGCTAATTACTTACATTACATTTCACCCTTAACTACGTTCCATTCTCACCATAATAATTGGGATCGTCAGAACAACATCTGGTGATAGGAGGGGTGGAGTAAAAGTATGCCCCTTGGCATACAAAACAGTGTACTCCAGACGTTCAGGGATAACTTGTTCCCATCACCGTTATCTATGTTCAGCTGCAAAAAATACAGTATCTGTATTTTGTCTTATAACGTGCTGTGCTGTGCAGAAATTGAGACATCTATAAGGTTATTCAGTCTGTGGCAACTGGAAGATGTCATGCTACAGGGGTCAGAATAGCCAAGCAAGCAACTGAAGCTATGCTAGGCCTGTAGGACAGTGGTCAAGTAACTCAAATTGTACTGGGCCTCCAACAATATCTTGTATTAGATCAATTTCTGTTGGTGAAAGAGACAAACTCTGTAGCTTGAAAGCTTGTTTCTTTCACCAACAGAAGCTGGTCTAATAAAAGATATCTTCTCACCCACCTGGTCTTTCTAATATCCTCGGACCAACATGGCTACAACAACATTGCAGTAAATGATTACAGGCATCTTCCAGGTCCTTCACAGGAAGGTATGTTGTCCACTGTGACAGAGGTTGGGTGAAAGAGGGGAGGGCTTAGTGGAAAAGATCAAGAGATTGGTTTTGGACATGTTAAGTTTCAGCTGATGGCTAAACATCCATGGTGAGATGTCAGAAGAATAGGTAAAGATTTTAATTTGGATGGAGGGAGATGAAACCAGAGCAAGCAGGGCAAATTACTGAAACATCAGCATAAAAATGGAAGTCAAAGCCGTGTTTGGGAATGAGGAGTGAAATCCTGGCCTCGTTGAAGTCAGTGAGGATTATGCTATTGACTTCAGGATGTAATGAAAAGATAGGATATAGAGGAAAAAGAGGAGGGGATGTGAACAGAGTTCTGAGTGACCCATCTGAAAAAGAGAGGGTGGGGCAGAAGAGGAAGACTCATGAATGAACCCAAGAATAAGCAATAGGGCATTTATCAGTTGGTACCATAATCATTTACTGAGATGCTATAGCTCATTCTCCCTCCTCTCATCTGTTTTTGGTACTTTTAGGGGGTAAGCTCTTTGGGGCAAGAGTGTTTATGTGTTTGCATAGCACCTATCATAGTGAGGCCGTAGTCCTGATTATGACCCTTAGCCTCAACCACAAAATTAATTTTGTTATTATTATTCACCATGTTAATTTATCATTTGGATTTAGGGTGTCCAAATGGTTTATGGGCAGTGCTCATGAAGCATGCATTTATGCATACTGTTCAGAAACTTGCACTCCTATCAACAAAAGGTTAAACAAAAAGCGTCCTTAACAAACAACCTCAGGATTCAACACTTTACTAGGCATCACTTGTTCCACACTTCTCACCAAAGCTGTTTTACCCCCATCCAAACTCCATATGAAACATGCCTTTATAATGTTATGGAGCATATAAAATGGGGACCAGCTGTCTAAGTGGTAGCATTGCTGAAAAGGATCTGGGGGTTATAGTGGACAACAAACTGAATGAGTTGTTAATGTGATGCAGCTGCAAAAAAAAGGCTAATATGATTCTGAGATGTATTAACAGGGTTGTTGTATGTAAGCCACTGGAGGCAATTGTCCATCTCTACTTGGCACTAGTGAGGCCCCAGCTGGAGTACTGTGTCCAATTCTGGGCATCACAATTTAGGAAGGATGGGGACAAATGGCAAAGATTCCAGAGGAGAGCTACAAAAATTGTAAAAGGTTTAGAAAACATGACCTATGAGGAAAGGTTGAAAAAATTGGGCATGTTTAGTCTGGAGAAATGAAGACTGAGGGGCAACCTGAAAAGTCTTCCAATATGTTAAGGGCTGTTACAATTGTTTTCTATGTCCACTGAAGGTAGGACAAGAAGTAATGGGCTTAATCTATAGCAACGGAAATTGAAGTTCAATGTGAGGAAAAGCTTTTTAACTATAAAGTAGTTAAGCTCCAGAATAGGCTTCCAAGGGAGGTCATTGAGTTCCTATCATTGGAAGCTTTTAAAAACAAGGTGGACGAACATCTGTCAGAGGTAGGCTAGGTTTACTTGGTCCTGCCATAGCACAGGGCGCTGGACTTGATGACTTCTTGAGGTCCTTTCCAGCCCTACATTTCTGTGATTCTATGTGTATCATTCATCTTCCTCTCAAGACAAATTATAAATTTCACCCAAAGAAGAAAAATTTTGTCAGGCTCAAATTAATTAAGGAATAAGACAGGACAAGGAAAGTGTTTCACAAGGATTATTGCATGTTCTTGGATACATGACAAAGCAATAGGCCAGGGTCCAAATGTCATTGACCATGCCAAAGAAGTGCAGCAGTCCCAAAGGAGTGCACTGGCTGCACTGTCTGATTTCTGTATAAGAATGATTTAAAAAGAGATTTATTAGTTCCTATCACTAGGCAGGACTAAGAATTATTGACTAGGATATGATGACACCAACACTACATAAAAAGTGCTACAACTTTTTTTCCCCAGAGCTGTACAAAGTACTTCATAAATTAATATTTTATAATATTTCCTTTAGTTTATTCTCTGTCTATATTGCTTGGGGCAGCTGGGTTATTTCATTTATTCCAAAAGTACAAGGTTTTATACTTTACTGCAGGATTAATCTGCAGCATTAAAATAAAAACCGAAACCAACATGCTCATTACACATGGTTAGATTATAAGTAAAACTACTACAGCACAATTTGAACTGCCAGCAGCTCCTTTGAGTTAAGGATCAAGTTCTGGAATAATCAAATATGACATTTTAGGGGTATTTTTGAAACATAAGAAAATGTATCACTAATCTGGAATGTATCACATTTCGAGAGGGTAATTCATCAGATTTAGTAATTTGCCAATTCCTAAACTTTGTTTTAGTTTGTTACTATGTAGATGAAACAAAATTATCTTACTTAGTTCCATTTACTGTGGTTTTAAATGTATTTTTAATACAGACTGTCCCAATGTTTCTTCTTTCCCTTGAAAGTATTGTGTTTAACATTTTGCCATATCCTCTACTGCCACTTCCCACTGTTGATGTACTGCACTAAATTGCTTTTGAATGTATTGTGAAAATAGGACCATGTTATCTTTTCTGTCTGGAGACAGTATCTCCAGTAGGCTGTTTCACTTGATATCAAGTCAATTGGTTATTTTCTTTGGTGACAAATGTATTTTGGGGCACATATTATGGTACAATCTTAGCAGCTCCTTTTAAGTCAAAGATGTTACTTGAAGGCAAATATTTATAAGATGTCTTTGGGGGTTTTTCCTCCTTGTTAGTGAGAGTCTGTGATGTTTTGGACATTAAACATTTTTCACCAGAACTACCATTTTTGTCATACATTATTTATCAATATATATTAATAGGAAGAGAATCAGGAAAGGTGATGTATAGCTCACATGAAAAATACACGCACAAACAAAATATGTAATATTAAATGACAATACGATGCTGCACTCTAAATAAAAAATGAGGGGAATGTCTATTCTGTAGTGTGAAGTGTGGTGGCTCTGCTCTGAAATGGATTTTGTTGAAATGTCATTATAGCACCTTTACTGTCAATTTTACAATTATAGAGCTGAGTTTCCCAATGTAGATACCCTCATGTGTTCATCAATCAGGTCTGCCAAAAAATCATTAAATTAATCAGATTAGAAATCATGAAATTAAAAAAAAATACACACCAGGTACTTTTTATTTGCTTTCTCTTGTTATATGGTGGACCTCCAGCTTGTATAAATGACTAGAATGGAGATATGACAATTTCTAGCAGAGGATCTACCCTCTGTTCCTTAGGGTTCATATTTTCTAGCATTCCTCTGCAATGATGAGGTCTGGAAAACTTTTGTTTGTTTGTTTAATGACAGCTGCGAGTCTCACCTAATCACATGACTGCAGAAACTTGGGGTTTAAGAAAAACACTGTATATCATAATACTTTTGATAAAATCACAAGAGTTAGCAAAACTGCTTTCCTAACTGCCAGACCTGTGATCGGAGAATCCAGGTATGATTTATCCAGCTCACACATAATCAACAAATCATAAAGTTTCTGAAGGGCAATTACAGCCTTTGTTACCCCACAGTCCTTATGTTTTGCCTTTAGTTTCTCCAGTTCAACCTCATTCCTCATGATACAAAACTGCTCAAGTTTGCTTTCTGCTTTCGACTTAACTAAGAGTTACAAAGGGATCTCATAAAATTGGGTGAGTGGGCAAAAAAATGGCAGATGTAATTTCGTGTTGATCAATGCAAAGTTAACCAGAAGTGTGTTTACCTTTCTACCATTTGCAGCACTTTGCTCCATTTCCCAGAGCTCTACTTGCTGTATGTTACCTATTTAGATTGTGTGCTCTTCAGGGCAGTGCAGTGCAGCACTTAGCATGCTGAAGGCTGAAGGCAACTTAGGACTTGTCTAGATGATACAGCAATGAGCATTAGAGGGGTGTGGTTTCTAAGTATGCTGAGCGTGAGCTTCCCTGTGTAAGACCCTGCTGACATGCACTAAAAGTTCTCTAGAGCTTGTTGAGGTCCTGCTGTTTGAAACAGGACCTTCTGCCCCACTTGCCTGCCTGTTGGGACAGAATAACTAATCAGAGCTGCTGTAGGCAGAACATTCTTCCCGCCTCCCTCTCCACAGCAACCGGAAGCTGTTCTCACAGGAGAAGAGGGAGGAGCTAAAGAGGCCAGTCCCTCTGGGAGGTTCCAGCTCCATTGGTTCCTCCCTCTTCCTCTCCAGTGAGCAATGGAGACAAGACAGTTCCTCTGCTCCTCCCGTCTCTTCCCACTCTCTGCAGCAGTCATTCTGGGAAGGGGTAGAGGGGGATGAAGAGACCCTGTAGCTGCCCCCCTGCCTGGAAGAGGGAGGGGGACTCCGCTGCCTCTCCCCAGGTCTAGGAGAAGGGGTAAAGAACCCCAAGAGAAGCAGAAGTAAGACTGGGGGTGGGGCTGAATTGAGGGGTACTGAACTGACGGGAGGTGGAGGTTGAACTGGTAGGGGTGCTGAACTAATGGGTTGGCTGAGTGACCTGGGCAGTGAGTTGGGGAGAGTTGAACTGGGGGGAGTGTCCAGTGGGGACTGAACTGATGGGGGGGGGCTGAACTGAACTGAGGTGGTGGCAGAATAAAGTGCCAGGCAGGAGCGGGGCAGATGTTTCAATGAAAGCTTCTCCATCAGGGGACAGAATCACCTTACCCAATACGTGTGGGAGAGCGGGCAACACCGTACACATTCACACTGGGAGTAGTCAGTGGGGGGTTCAGAAATACAGTATAGACTTTTTCAAAAAATCACATGATTTTGGGGGCCAATCTCATGGTTTTTTGGGGTCCAACTCATGCTTTTAGATCTCTTATGGTTGGCAATACTGCAAAAAGTCATTTCAAACATTGTTACAAATGTGGTCTATAAAAACAAAGCATAGTGTGCTGGGTGAAAGAGAAATCACCAAGCTAATCTGGCATGTTATTTTATGGAGAACTCAAAGCAAGTACCTTTAGGCCTTTGAGAAAAGCAGTGGAGCCATGTAAAACACAGAAGCAATTGCTGGAAGTTGACATCCCTGAGACTCACAGTGGATTTGTATCACATGAGCCTGAAATAACAAGGGTCAGAGGATTTGGTTTGTGAATCAAGCAGAGACTATGTCTTCCCTGCTGTTGTTAACAATTTCTTACTTGGAGCCTGACTATGTAAGCCTTCCTCACATGGTGAGCACTTGTGGAAGCAGTTGCATAAAAAACTACTCATCATTGTGGACAAAATGGGTTGCAGCCCACGAAAGTTTACGCCTGCAGAAATTTGTTAGTCTTTAAAGTGCTACAGGACTCTTGTTTTTGGTGTATACGGACTAACATGGCTACCCCTCTGCAATTTTTTAAAAAGGCTCTAGGGGTGGTTCTGATAAGAACAGGCTCTGATAAGCCTAATTTCAGTACCAGGCAAATTGGTTGAAAGTATAATGAAAAACAGAATATTATGAGACACATAGATGAATATGGTTTGTTGGGGGAAAAGTCCACGTGGCTTTGGTAAAGGGAAATCATACACAGGGCTTTTGTAAAGGGAAATCAAGCGTCACCAATTAGAATGTCAACAAACACGTGGACAAGGAATATCCGGTCAATATAGTATACTTAGACTTGCAGAAAGCCTTTGACAAGGTCCTTTACCGAAGGCTCTTAAGCAGAATAAGGGGTAATGGGATAAGAGGGAAGGTCCTCTTTTGCATCAGTTACTGATTAAAAGACAGGAAACAAAAGGTAGGAATAAATGGTAATTTTTCAGAATGGAGAGAGAAACTGCAGGGTCCCCATTAATCTGTACTGGGACCAGTGCTGTTCAATATGTTCATGACTGATCTGGAAAAAGGTGCAAATAGGGAGGTGGCAAAGTTTTCAGACAATACTAAATTGCTCAAGATGATTAAGTCCAAAGCTGGTAGTGAAAAGTTACAAAGGGATCTCACAAAACTGGGTGATGGGTCAACAAAATGGCAGATGAAATTCACTGTTGGTAAGTGCAAAGTAATGCACATTGGAAAACATAATTCCAAGAATACATATAAAATGATGGGGTCTAAATTAGCTGCTACCATTGTTACTATTGTAAATAGTTCTCAGAAATCATCTGCTCAATGTGCAATGGCTGCTGAAAACATTAACAGAATGTTAGGAGCCATTAGGAAAGCAATAGATAATAGGATAGAAAAATATCAAAAAACTCTACATGAAATCCATGGTACGCCCACACCTTGGACACTCTGGGTAGTTTTGGTGATCCTATCTCAAAAAAGATATATTAGAATTGGAAAGAGTACAGAGAAGGATAAAAAAAAATTGATTTGGTGTATAGACAATATGAGGGAAGATTAAAAAATGTGGGATTGTTCATCTTAGAAAAGAGATGACTAAGGGGGGATATCGTAGAGATCTACAAAATCATGAGTGATATGGAAAAAGTAAATAAGGAGGTGTTCTTTACACCTTCATATAACACACAAACCAGAGTTCACCCAATGAAATTGGTAGGCAGCAGGTTTAAAACACACAAAAGGAAGTACTTCTTTACACAACGCAGTCAACCTGTGGAACTCATTGCCAGGGGAAATTGTGAAGGCCAAAGCCATAAATGGAAAAAAGAATTAGGTAAGTTCATAGAGGATAGATCCATCAGTGGCTGTTAGATAAGACGGCCAGGGATGCAGCCCCATGTTTTGTGTGTCCATAAGCCTCTGATTGACAGATGCTGGACAACAGGTGATGGATAATTGCCCTGTTCTGTTCATTCTCTATGAGGATTTGGCATTGGCCACTGTCAGAAGACTTGATAGTAGGCTAGATGGACCATTGACCAGACCCAATATGGCCATTCTTATGTTCTTCTTATGTTCTCATAGGAACCATTCTTAAACTACTCACCACACATAGGGCCAACTTTCTCCAAGACACAAACAACCTCTTTTAGAAACTGCAGCATACACAACCACTCCAGAGCACCATCTTTCCCATCATGGATGTCACCTCCCTATATGCCAATATCTCTCACCATGGCAGCATCACTGACTGCTTCAAATACATACAAGATAATGCACAACACTCAGAAATCCACCCAAATCGCCAAACTCAGCTATGTCATCGTCACCCACAACAACTTCATATTTAACAGCAAACACTTTGTCCAAACCGTGGGAACAGGCATGGTACTAGGATGACTCCCCAATATGCCAGCCTCTTCAAGGGCCACCTCGGGGAAGAATTGCTGGAAAAATGCACCATGAAATCAACAATATACCTGAATCCATTGATTATACTTTCATCCTCTGGGCAGAACACAACTTCCTCATAGATTTCTACCACAGTATCAGCAACTACCACCCATACATCAGACTCTCTCTAGAACACTCCTACACCAGCAGTAACTTCCAGGACACAATGATTAGCTTAAACAATGGAATCCTACAAATGAATAAATACAAGAAACCGAACAATCACCACACTTACCTCCACAAATCCAGCAACCATCCCAGACACATCAAAATATTTTTTATCTAGAATCATGCACTCAGGTTCCACATAATTTATTCAGAAGAGAAAGTCTGGAATACACACCTAAACACACATAAAACTGCTTTCACTAAACAAGGACATTCTACCAGAGATGTAGATTGCATCTGGGAAATGGCCACCCAGATACCCTAGGAGAACCTGCTTCAATGCAGGAAAAAGAAAACCACTGACAGCGCATGACTAGTTGTTACCTACCACCCCACACTGGGCCCATCAGGGTATCATCAAACAATTGCAACCAATATTTGATGAGGACCACATCCTGAAAGAAATCTTTCCCAAATCTTCTCTTCTGACCTATAAACACCCTCCCCCCAACCTTACCAAACTGATCATCAGAAACAAGGTCTCCACAGATCAGGACACATGAACTCAGAATTGCACCAGATCCTCCTTGAACAACAGATACAAAATCTTCAGACATCTCCAGTGCTACAATGATCAATATCCTGCACAACATACCTTTCAAGGTTCATGGGTCCTTCAGATGCCTCTCACAACATGTTGTGTACCTCATCCAGTACATCAAATGCTCCCATAACCACTGTGCGGATGAAACCAGACAAACAGTATGCTCTCAAATGAACTGACACAGAGAAATGATAAAAGACAAAAACACCCTATCAGCCACGGGTGAACACTTTTCATGAAGTGATCACTCCATATCTGATCATTCAATACTTGTTCTCAAAGGAAACCAGCACAACACCTTCAAAAGGTGAGCCTGAGAACTTAAATTCATAACTCTATGAAGCACCAAAAACCATGGGCTGAACAGTGTGAGGCAAACCTATAGCCAGAGCACAGCTGCTCACTCAGCTGCCAGGACTCATCTCTCCAACAGAGTCCCCTGCAGGGACTTAGTCTTCATGGATGCTGCAGCAGCCTATCTCTGAGCAGGGCACAGGTATTTAATTGACTCCACCAGAACTGCAAGTTAGTCTGTGCAACAGCATTACCTGGACAGGAACCTTCCTGCTGCCTTGCAGTGTAACAGACTTATTAGGTTTCTAGCCTGCCCTTGATCCAGTTCTTGTTCCTGCCCCAACCTTGCCCAAGTCTTGTCCATGCTGTACTCTTACCTTGCTCCAGCCCTGTCACTGACTCTCTCCAGCTCTGCATCCACCTCTTGACCCCCAGACTCTTGGGTCGGCTTCAACCTTTGGCCTTTATCTGGACATTGACAATAATACTGATTCAGCTTGTCCATGGACTCTGATCTATATCAGTTCTGACCCATGGCCTGTCCCTGGACTCTGGTTTCAGCACTTCCTTGAGTCCGTCCTGACCCTAAATCCAGCTTTGACCACCACTACAACCACCAGGCCTGACTGCCTGGAACCAGAGCCTGACAACAGGTTTTATGGCCCAATAGCCCACCTCATTTCAAGTGCTAACTCCAATATTTGTTACTCCTTCAATTTAATTTGCTTCACCCTGTATTTAGCTCAAACAATCTGCTTCCTTCCCTAGACCTGAAAAAAAGCTCTGTGTAGCTTGAAAATTTGTACCTTCCACCAACCATAGTTTGCCTACTAAAAGATATTATCTCACCTACCTTGTCTTCCAAATAATAAAGAATACTAATGATATCACAGCTACTCTTTGCTACGTGCTAGGTTGCATAGTAGTCAAATTGGTTTCTTTGTGAAATATGATTACAAGAACGGTAATGAGAGTGTGAGCCCTTTCTGAAATTGAAAAGGCTCTGCTTTCCGTTTGCTGGAATAAAACACTAGGGTGTCTGCATTATGGGCAAATAGCTTTAAGAGCTAGGGATTGTAGGATGCTAGTGTGACAGAGGGGGAATTTTATGTAATTTTTTAATGAAGCCTATGTGTGCCTCAGTTTCCCCTATATATTGCATGGTTACCCAGTGGGGGGAAAAGGATTAAATTTGCTCTCAGCGCAGACAAAGAGACATAGGTGTGTGTTTTACCTCCCTGTCTACGTGGAATGAAGAGTTGTTAAGAACTGGTTGAAACCAACCCAGATTAACAAAAGGGCCAGAGAGACAATGCAAAGTCCAGTGATTTACAGATATCCCCACATCTCAGCAAGGAAGCTGAGTGAAGATCCTGTCTCGAGAACAAAAGATTGAGAGGTTTGAGGTGGGGGGATAAGAATGAGCTCTGGAAGAAGTGTGAGGTCTCTCACCTGTGGACTGACTAAGGAGGTCAAACTGATAGACACACAGAGCCAGAAAATGTAGCTCACTACAGCTTGGCTGGGGTTCTCAGCTGATGAGGATGGACGTGCTTTAACCTTCATTTCTGTGTGCTAACCTAAGGACTTTATGCTGTGTTCCAGTTGACTAATAAACCCTACTGTTTTGAAAACACTGCTTGAATGTTCTTATAAATATGTTGTGAGGGGCATTATTCCCTGAAGAGTGGAAAACTCCTCCCCAGGAGTCTCTCTCAGTTGGATTCCCTGGACAAAGCTCACCGTGTGAAGCAGGAGTGCTAAAGCCCCAGAGGTAGGTGTAGGAGTAGGTGAGGCCACGTGGCCTACCCTGAAGAAGAAGTGAGGCTGCTTACAGTCTGGCACATCAAAGGGATTCCTCCAAGGAACTGTTCTAAAGCTGAGGGCATAGTACTGATCCTGTGGATCAGTGGCAGCTAGTACTACTGGATAAAAGGCTGCCTTTCCATCAGTGCTAGTGGCTGATTTGGGAGGAGCCAGGGGAGAGAGAGAGCAGGAACCCTTAAGGAGGGAGAGAACCACTTATATGCAGATACAGTAAATACGCCACAGAACCCTCAGACCCCTGCAGTCCATTGAAAAGCTTGTTTGCCCTGGTATTCCTGATTCTTTGTTTTCTTGGTTTGGTTTGTTGTTTTTTGTTGCTGCTGTTGTTTTGTAATGTAGGTGAAAAAAACCCAACCCCTGGTTAGATGGAAACCCTTGTCTTTGTCTCGAGACATGAAGTTTCCAGAATATTACGCACAGGCTCTCATGCAGCAAATCCCACATGTTATGTAAATGAGTTACAAACTCAGGGATAAGAAAATTTGTTTTCTTCTCTTGTAGAGTCAAGTGAACATGAAGAGAAAAGTGCAGGTGCCTTAGGTGAGATTTCTTCTCAGCCTTATCCTGCGCCAGTATATAGTCAGCCTGAAGAAGCAAAGGAGAATATGGATGTAACAAAGCAAACAAAACCTGAAGAGAATGATGAGTTGGGCCCATTACCTGATAATTGGGAAATGGCTTACACAGAAAAAGGGGAAGTCTACTTTATTGAGTGAGTCTTTAATATTTTTTCTCTCTTTCTATTAGAAGTATTTTGTTTAACTGTATAAGGTAAATGGTTTTATATTGGAATGTTATATAATGCACAATCCAAGATCCTCCACTCTGAACCAGCAGAGAGCTCATGCATGTCATGGAAGTGACACAGAATCTAGTGCTTGGTGCCAGCAATTTGTAACATTCTCCGGATTACTGGCTGATGTACAGGAGCCGCATTTGCTTTCAAGGGAGGTAGCTAATGGAGCTTTGCTGGCAGTAGTTAAAGGTGGAAAACACTAATCTATATTTAAGTCAGCCCTAGGGGCCAACCTTTGATGCTCATATATGTTGTAGTAGGATTGTGGATTCTTACTTCCTTCTCCAATTGTGACATGCCCCTCTGCAATCTGGACTGGTGTATAACTGTATCACCCAAGTCCCTCACTCCTGGAGCCCATCTTGCACTTGCTATACTGTGTGAATCCCCACTCTTGGGTCAGCCAACGTGCAGCATCCAGCAAGCAAGTGGCTCTCAGTTTAGTGAGTCAGTACTTCTGGCCAGCCACTCATGGGATTATGCAATAGAATAACCCCAGTAAACATCTCAGAACCAGATGCAACCCTAGAAACTTCCATCTTGCAGTGTTCAGTGCTGCTCACAGAACCTTGCAAACTCATATTAGTTAATCCATCAATTTATCAAAGAAAGTGATATGCACCAGCTCTGTCAGTCTAAATGAAGTCTCTATGCACACCAAATCACATGCACTGCTTTAGATAAAACAAATGAATTAGTTTATTAAGTACAGAAATGAACAGCCTTTGGCCACAAACAAAGCACTGACTTCCAGGTGTCTACGAACCTCTCCCTCTTTGTGCAGCAAGTGACAGACACACACCAACCCTCAAACCCTTCTGCCAGCATCCCCCCCTGAGATATGCAGCCCCATGTCACTGGACACTCACAGAAGTCACCAGGTAAGCTGTCTCCAAAAGAGACAGAGTACACACCACTTGACTGGCACAACTCAGATCAGATCCTTTATGACAACAAAACACTGGAATCTATTGATTGTGAAAACAAATATCAGTTTATTTACTAAATTAAGATTTAAGAGATAGTGAGCCAGGATAACAAGAACAACAGGTTACCTATAAAACTAAAGCTATAACTCACTTTTTAGCCTCTCTTTTAACTTTATCAGGATAAAATTCTTGTCTAAAGCAATTTCTCACCTAAGGCAGCCTCCCAGAATCATTAGCCCACATGGCTAGGTGCCAACTTCCATGAATGGAAGAAAAGCTGTCCTTTTGCTTCCTCAGTGAAAGGATAATAAAGGAGTCATTTTCCCCTCCTCTCATAGTCCAGTAAACTTTTGAAATGCCCCTCTTGAAGTGCACACCCAGATTAGGCTCTTCTCTCCCACTGAATGTTCTCCCTTGTTGATTTCAGATCCCTCCCAGCAACGTTTTTCCTGTTGACTTCACATGCAAATGGGGCTTCCATTATCTTGGCTTAATTTACGTATGACAGAGAGATATACATCTTATCTCCTGTCTAGAAAAAACATGTTTGTCAACTCTTCCTGGTAACATAGTTTAAAACATATTTTTAGTAGGTATACACAACTCCTTACGCACCAACCATGCATACATCTCAATATTTATGGTAACTAATTTGATATAATCTTTCATTTGATACCTTACACGAAATTGTTTATAGATAAATATGCAATATGTTAGATGTAGTGAGTTTGTCAGGCATAATAGGAGTTGCTATTACAGAACATTGAACCCTCTACCAGTTGACATTGAGGGATTCTGAATGTCACAAGTTTCTCTGGGTTAATGCACTTCAGTGATGAAAGACTGGAGGGAAGATTGAAATTCTATTGTTTCTATTGTGTCTCCTGGAAAAAAAAAAAACTTAACTGATTTCAGATTTCCAGCCACTTCAAGTATAGGTGTGCCCAGTGCACCAGAGTTTGAGATTTTTCCCTTGGCGGCACTTCTCCCTCTGCTACCTTGTGCTGCAGCATGTTGGTATCAAGGGCAAAGGACACCTGATCCTCCTCAGTTCCTTCTTACCACCCATGACTGGTCATCAGAGCAAGTTGGCTTGCTTTTGCAAGTGTTCTCTCTTTCAGGGAATTTGTTTTTTCTCTTGTGTATAGATAAGTGATAGTTGAATGTAAGTGTCATTTATTATTAGGGTTTTTTTGTAATTTAGTGCAACATCAGTTCCAAATTTTGAGTACTAAAACCTGGTACTGGGGAATGCCTCACCCTCTGGGTTTTAAACCTTGCATTGGCTGCAGGAAATCCAGTCTGGTGTCTGAAGTGCTTCATCAACTGTCACTCACAGAACAAGTGTCAGATCTGTAGGGAGTTAAGCCCTAGCCTAGGGAGATGAGACTCTGTCACATTTTCATGAGGGCGGAAGCCCTGCATCCACCATCACAGCCTTCTCTCTTGGTGCAGCCACCAAATACCTCTACCTTCTACCTCTACTCTGGTCATTGCTGAGTATTGGCATCGTTCTCCTTCCCCAGGATGGAGAGAGCACCCTGCTGATGATTCTTCTAAGGACTCATTCTCCAAAAGAGAATGACACAGGCTAGAAAGTGGGGGGAGAGTATCCTCAGAGAAGAGGCACTCCCCAGTGCTGAGTGCATCTCATGTGGGGTCACGGTGCCTGTGTCATTGACACTGACTCATTCTGCAGTACCGACCCTCTCCGTGCAACAAGAGCAGCATCAGGAGAACATATACCAGGATTTTCTCTGCCTCTCAGTACTGGCCTCTCCAGTGGTACAGGAGACATCATGCCCAGTACCGATGAATCCTCAGATTCCACTGGACTTACCTGCAGGTAGAGGTCAACTTTCAATACCAGGGCCAACTTTGGACCCTCCTGTGCTTCCTTGCCTAATGCCATGCAAAGGCAACCCTGGTTTGCACCTCTCCGTACTGTCGTCTCCAGAAACTCAAGAATGGTCCTTGACACCAAGGGGGACCATGCTTCCCTGTTTAGATCCTCCCCGTGCCCACCTACTTCCAGATCCCTGTGGGGACCCTGGGAAACTTCACATGAGGAGGCTTGGGAAGTTACCCCCAGTAGTAAGATGGGGGCTGTACAGACACAAACTGCCCTAACAGAACCTCCATTGAAAGATTTATGGGTGCCTGCACCTAGGCATACTTTATGTGCCTCCTCCTCATCACCCAGTGAGGCAGTGACATCTGAAATGTCCTTACTTTTCAGGACAACTAGAGGGCCTATCAGGATCTGTTAAAGTGGGTTGCTTCTTCTGTGGACACGCAAGTGGTGGTAGTTCAAGAGAGCTCTTACAGGTTGGTGGACATTTTGGGATCAGCAGAGATGTCCCAAGTAACTCTCCCTATAAATGAGGGCATTCTGGAGCCCACAACAGTATTGTGGCAAATGCCCTCTTCTCTGCAACCAGTAGACAAAAGGACTGATGGAAGGTACCGTGTGCCCTCACAGGGATATGCACACTTTTACCACCATGACCCTGACTTCCCTGGGAGGCCTGGCAGTGAGTGAGGGATAGCCCTCTTCTACCCCAAAGACAAAAAAGGCAAAGAACTTGGATCTTTTCAGTAAAAAAATTTATTCTACTACTGGCCTCCAATTTTGTATCTAAAACCAGCAAGCCCTGCTAGCTAGATATGATTTCTCCCCCTGAGAAAATGTTCTCAAGTAGAACCCTGCAAAGATACAAATATGTCCATCTGCATCCGATCCGCATCAGCTGCAATAAATTTATACCTGACCGCAATCTGCCCTGCCTCTTTTAGATTTACCTGCATCGGGGCATTACCTGAGCACTTGCCACCCCAAACAGCTGATGAGTCTAACCGCCTAACAGCTGATCAGCTGTTGAGTTATGCCGGCCTCCTAACAGCTGATGAGCCCCGCCCTCCCACCTAACAGCTGATGAGCTGTTGAGCCCTGCCAGCAGCTAACAGCTGATCAGCTGTTGGCTGCACCCTTGGCTGGCAGCTGCTCCAGTCCTGTCCCAGAAGTCTCAGAGTCCCCAACCTCTGTGACTATCCAATCGTGATCCACTAAAAATGTTCCATGGATAGCTGCATCAGCATCCACGGATGCGGATATCGGCAGCTATAAATCAGATATCCATGGATTTGCAGGGTTCTATTTTCAAGTTTGCGGACAAGTTGCCAGAGGATGCCAGGCAAGACATTTTGGCAGCAAAGGAAGAAGGTCAGCTGGTGACTAGGACTTCTCTCCAAGCTTCACTGGATGGGGCAGCCTCTGTAGCCATGGCATTTATGATAAGGATGTGTATTCTGTGAGTAATTGCACATGTCCATTCCACTGTGGATGTGCACGTACTCTGAACACAGTTGCTGGACATTTTTCCCTCAGTGGTACCCATTGGGACAGCTTGAGCACTCTCTTCTGCAACCTGCTGGCAGTGTTGGTATAAAGGGCTCTGCCGACTCTGAGCGCGCTCAGTTCCTTCTTACTGTCCATGATGGTAACTGCTCATCTTGCCTTTGGAATTGCTTTCAGTTTACTTTTTGTACTGTGTATTCTTGTACTGTATTGTAAACAGTTTACAGTTATTACTATAATTAGTGTTTTTAGCATAGTTAGCTAGCTTTTATGTCACCTGAAGGTTTCAGTCAGTTTCCAGAACTGACGAACGCCTCGGTCACCAGGCTTCAAGCCCTGTGTTTCCTGCAGTAAGGCTATGCTTGTAAGCAACCTACACCTGAGTTACTTGAATGCCTCAGGGAAGCTCATATCAGGGACTGCTGCCAAATCTGTAACCTTTGCACAAAGAAAGACTGCGAAGCCAGGCTAAATTTTCTACTCATAGAGGCGGCCTTGAGAGCTCCATCTGATCCAGGTCAGTCACGCTCAGCACAGAGTGCCTTGTCATTGGTCAGGAGCGCACCTCTTATCTTGTCTGAGTCCTGACACTGCTCACCATCCAGGGTGCCTAAGAACAGGCATAAGACTTCTAAACAAACTGCTGAGAGGGGAAGATCCTTAGTATTGAAGTTTGGTAGGCATGGGGTTATGGTTAGAGTGCTGTTTAAGTCTAAGCGCTCATCCGCTTCGGCACCACAAAAGCTAGGACCGTTGACTCTGTCCCCTAGACACTCGAGTCCAGATCCAGAGGGAGCATCTTCACCATTTGCCCCACTACACCGTATCAACCCCATCTTGGTACCAATTCTCTGGAAGCATTTGCAGCAGCCAGAGATCTCCTAAGCCTGTTGGTGCCAGAATGGTTGACAGTTCAAGAGTTGGCTTGATCGGTGTCAGTGAATGTGGGGGAACCAGCAAGGTCGCTACCGTGCTCGGTACTGCGCCAGCCCCAACTATCTCAGATGCTCACCCTTCACTACTATCAAAGGGGAAACCTGTGTTGCTCGCCACCCTGCATGCCTCTCTAGCTTGGCACCAGTCGTCAGCACTGTCTGGAGCTGCGCTTCCTAACAGTAGTCCAACAAAAGATATCTAATTGTGGGAGCTGGTATGAACACAGGCTTCTAGGCCTAGCAGTTTGGCTCTCTCAATTACTCAAAACCCCAACTATCTGAAAGTTTCAGAATATTTAACAAGGAGAATCCCAATGCCAATTCATGTATTTTGCTATGAATTAAATGAACTGTATTAATTATCTCCCACCCCGTCCCCACACTCCTACTTAATTTACGAAGTTAATTTGAGCAACCTTTACTAACAGTCCTATCAGTAAAAATCAGAACAGTTGCTAGTTAAGCTAGTATCAACAGCCACAACATCTTCAACTTCACCATCATCACCCAAACATTATAATACCCAAGCAGAATAACAAATTCCACAGATGTAGAAAATTCCTTTTCAATTCCAACATAGAATCACTCCACAATGCACACATCCAATATCTCAGAATTGCATTGAAATGCAAACCTTAACTGTTCCACTCCTACACACTGACTCTCTGCTCCACTGGACTTCTCAGTGGCAACTTCAGTCTTCCTCCTGTTGCACCTAGATTTGATCTCCTGAGACCACAATCAGCTACTCCACCCAAACCTGCAGACACTTCATTTAACAGCCTGAAAACTACATGGCTAAATCCCAGGGAGCAGGCTTGGTCAGAGCGAGTTTACCGTGTCTTACTAAGTAGTAAGCTGTCAAAATTAATGCAGTTCTCTTTCTGGGCTTGTCAAACCAGAGTCTCACCAATGCAGTCTTCAGTTCAACACATACTAGACTATCTCTTGTACCTGAAGCAACAAGGCTTAACAATTTCCTCTATCAAGGTTCACCTGGCAGCAATATCTGTTTTCCATCCTCATGTAGATAAGTGTTCGATATTTTCTAATGATATGACAATGAGATTCCTTAAGGGTCTGGAAAGGTTGTACCCACAAATAAGGGAACCCATTCTCCCTTGGGATTCGGACTTGGTCTTGTTTACACTTATGGGACCACCATTTGAGTTTTTAGCAATGTGCTCCTTACTACACCTTTTGTGGAAAGTAGTTTTCCTAATAGCTATCACTTCTACCAGATGGGTCACTGAACTGTGTGTTCTGACATCAGAACCACCATATACAGTCTTCTTTAAAGATAAGGTATACTTATGCCCTCATCCGAGTGTTTTCTCTGGAGCAGTATCAAATTTTCACATCAACCAATCCATTTAGTTACCCATATTTTATCCAAAACTGCAAACAAATAAGGACAGGCAACTGCTACTCACACTGGATATTAGAAGAGCACAGGCATTCTACATAGACAGGACCAAACTGTTTCGGCGATACACCCAGCTGTTCATGGCTATAGCGGACAGAATGAAAGGACTTCCAGTCTCTTCTCAAAGAACTCAATCTGTGATAACTTCCTGTGTCAGTGTTTGTTATGATCTGGCAGGCATTTCTCTGACTGACAAGCTGACTGCTCACTCCACAAGATCACAAGCAACTTCAACGGCATTTCTGACGCAGATCCCTATCTGAGACATTTGTAAAGCAGCAACCTGGTCATTGGTTCACACTTTTGACTTATGACATCACCAGTTACTCTAGAGATGATTCCAAATTTGGTCAAGCTGTACTACAGTCTGTTGTGTACGTAACCTCCAGTCCTACTGCCTATATTACTGCATGGGAGTCACAAAGAGTGGAATGCACATGTGCAATTACTCAAAGAAGAAAAAAAACAATTACTAACCTTTTGTAACTGTTGTTCTTTGAGATGTATTCCACATATCCATTCCATGACCCACCGTCCCAGTCCTTATAGCGGAGTTATCCAGAAGGAACTGAGAGGGCTCGGGGTTGGCTGGGCTGTTTATACCGGTGCCACTGGTCTGTGGCAACAGAGGGTATTCCAGATTCCCCAGTGGGTACCACTGAGGGAAAAATCTCCATTGACTGTGTACAGGGTGCACGTATACCAAGAGTGGAATCAACATGTGCAACATATCTGGAAGAACAACAGTTACAAAAGGTTAGTAATAGTGTTTTCCTGGCTTCAGTCAACAGACTATTCAGGATCTCCCTTTTGAGGGGCAAACCCCCCTTTTCTCAGCAGACGGATGACTAGCCTCAGTCACAAGAACTCCAAGGCTATGTTGAAGTCTTTGGGGATTTATACTCCACAACCTAAAAAGAGGCAATTCCACCCTCCGTCATTCTACCATTACCAGTCCTTTATGCCTAGAACAGTGGTTCCCAACCTTTTTGAGTGAAAGCCCCACTAGTTAACACTAGGTAAAACATACACCCCCGCTCCCTTCACACTGGCCATAAACACATATAACTCCCGTGAATACACATAATGATGATGATAATAATAACACTAAATCACATAAATAATAATAATACTAAATTACTCTTACCTGAATAAGAAGCTAACCCTTCCCTGGTGCAGTGCCACCGCATACCCTGTGTGGCCCCGCCTCTTCCTGTCTCTAATGTACTGAGGGTGGTGCATCAGGCCCCTCCCAGTGTGGGATGGCTTCTCCACTTCAGCGGGTGTGGAGCTCAGGGAGGGAGGGCTGTTCCCGGTGTGGAGCTCAGGGGGCTAAATGATCTCAATATTACTGAAGCCTCATAGACTCCCTGTAATCTTTGGTTCCCTCCCCCCAAAGGGTCCCACACCTCAGGCTGGGAACCATTGGCCTAGACGGAAAGGGAAAAGTCATAGGAGGAGACTACCACTTCCTCATTATTTGTCTTCATAAAGCTCTTCTAGACAACCTGGGAATGCCAAGCAGTCTGTTTGGCCTTTCCTCTCCCTTTCATCAAAGGAAAGACCCTGCTTATTCTCATGGCCAACACAGCAGCAATGCTCTACGTGAACAGACAGGGAGGGGCAGATTGGATTGTCTCTGTCAAGAAGTGATACAGTTTTGTGAGTATGGGAGTTTTGTGTAACTAATGTGATTCACCTTAAAGCAACCCTCCTTCCAGCTGTTCAGAGCAGTTTGGCAGAGTGCTTGAGCAGATCTTTCAGCAGAGATCACAAGTGGTCTCCCTGGCCGGATATATTAAGACTCATTTTTCAAACCTGGGGTGTACCTCACATAGACCAGTTTGCAACTCATCCCAAGAGGAGGTGTCAGCTTTTTCGTTCAAGACCAGGTCACAGTCTAATAATACTTTGGATCTTCACAACATCCCATGGCAATAAGTTCCACACGCTGACTTTATGTTGTGTGAACAAGTACTTTCTTATGTTTGTTTTAAACCTGCTACCTATTAATTTCATAATGTGACCCCTAGTTCTTGTATTATGTGAAGGGGTAAATAATACTTCCCTATTCACTTTCTCCATACCATTCATGGTTTTATAGACCACTGTTATGTCCCACCCTTAATCATCTCTTTTCCAAGCTGAACAGTCCCCTTATTTTCAGTCTCTCCTCCTATGGAAGCTGTTCCAGTCCTTAATCATTTTCTTTGCCCTTCTGTACACTTTTCCAATTCTAACATATCTAACATTGTCAGATGGGGTGACAATACTAGATGCAGTATTAAAGATGTGGGTGTATCATGGATTTATATAGTGGCACAATCATATTTTCTGTTTTATTATCTGTCTCATTCCTGCTAGTTATTAACCTTTTTAGCTTTTTTGGCTGCCATTGCAGTTCATAAGAAACACAGAAGAAAAATCACTATGTCCCCAAATTGACAGCACCACTCCAAAAAGAAATGGTAAATTATATCCTTGCTTTAAGAGAATTTTACAGGCAATAGAACTTTACAAGCAATATAATAAAACTTAATTTTATATTATAATTATACTTAATATTTCTATTACTGTAACCCCTAGAATGGCTATTTATGGTTTAACACTCTTTTCAGATTCTGATTTTAGACACAACTTTGTGACGTTGTTTTCATAAAAGGTCAATATCACAAAACCAAATAAAGTCTGCACTTCTTACACTTCTGAATGCGCTAATTACATGACTAACACTCGTGACAGCCTCAAGAGTATGCAAGTCTGAAAAAAGCAGAAATTGTTGAAACACAAGTGATCTTTGCTGAAAGGACAAAATATGCTTATTCAAGAACAAATAATAAACATAGGAACTTCCCCTAAATAGACAGAGCATGTATAAGCTTTCCTGGGGGGTAGCTCAAACATGCTTCTGATTCTTTCCCCACGCACTTATGTAATTTGTGGAACATTTTTGCATGCTTTGATAGAGATCACTGTGGGGCTGCATAATATGAAAGTTTTTTTTTAACTTGGTGCTACAAAAGCTGTATGATATATGTATATTATTTTTGGTAACTAAAACACTAAGTTGCTACAGTGATAAGAACTAGAGGAATCAATTCACCTGAAAATAAGTATGTATTTCACAAGAAATAAAGTAAATGCAAATAACTTTGCTGTTTATAAAGCAAAGCCCACGCATAAATTCATTTGATGGTGCAGCTTCCTTCTTCACTGAAAATGTGATGGCTTGCACGACAATTGTAACAATCATCATCTTTTACTTGCACCATCTATGTTATTCAGCAGAGAAATTAGAGGTACAAACTGGATAAAAAGAATGCAATAAATATGTGCAAAAATTTAAGGCATATGTTTGAATAATGTACGTTTTAGAATGCAGAATTGCTCAGCCTCCAAAATGTAAGATCATTTGATATTTGATCATTTGGCTCTTTATATTGTTCAGACTTCACAGGGTTAAGCTTGGATGCCATGCTGTGCGGATGCCGTTAAATTGCCTCTTTGTTTATGAGTCAGTTTGGTTAATGGCATAAAAGAGGCTCCCTTTGCTTTAGTGAAAAACAGAAAGATAAAAAGACAACAAAAACCTGTTTGTTTATCACCATCTCCCCAAAGAGTGGTAAACACCATATCATGATTATTAAATTATAGATAAAAACAGACATTTTAAAATGTAAATCATACTGGGTGGAAAAATGTAATTGCTGTGCAGTTTCTATTCCTGCTACATTTGAGGCTTTTGTGAATTGTTCGTTTAAGCTCCAAGGACTCTGAGTAGTGAGTGATCTCAGGTTCTTTAGCTTTCCCAGGTATACCCAGAGGATTTAGATTTCCAAGGGAGAATATTTTCCTGAGTGCACCTCAGACTAACCTAACTAAATTTTTAAGCAAGTTCATCTATCAAAACAGTCCCATTGGAATGAACGTGGCAGACTTCAAATGGAAACCAGAGAAATTTGATAACAAGAAGGATAGTTATCTGTATACTTTATTACTGTTAATCACTGATTGCCAGGTTAGCACTCCACAAAATGCATTGGAAGGAATTGTCTCTGCCTTAGGTCTAACTAGACAAAACATTTCAGACACAAAATTCTCAGGATGACTCAGATAATGCTTCTATAGAGCATAGATAGGTTGGCTGATTTGTTTCCATTTTTGAGATAGGTGCATGAGAGTGTCTTTGCCTAGGTGAGTTAACATTGATAGGCTTAAGAGAAAGAACAGGAAGGACATACCTCCGTGTGATGTTCACCAGAGCATCATGCTCACTAATATTTGTTATGAGGAGCAATAGACACACAATTCTTGGAATGCAGCCTCCATTTTATATATACATCCAAATGTTCAAACATATGCCTATAAAGAGGAGTTCTGTCCCTATGTTTGTTTTGGTTTAATATATGTGCCAATGAGAATATGCAATAAACAAAATGGCTATTTGTAAATTGCACATGCCACCAGAAGTCTCCAGTTATGCCTCTTTTTCCTCACTTTCACCAAAGCTGATGAGTGTGACATGTCTCAGTTTGCACACACAAGTCATAATCATAATATTTTTTCAATTTTTCTCTCTTCCGAAAAGCTTTTACAAAAAATTCCTTAAACCCTGCAGTCTTAACCTCATGAGCCCCACACCTGAAGCAAATGCTTAAAAGAAGAGATGAACCTTCCTCTGTAATGTAAAGGTCAATGGGGACCAGCTCTGGTAGATCATTTGTAAACAATGCCATTGGTGCCTTATTAAAATACATACAAAAATATTAAAAACTCTCTATAAAGCCCCAATTCAGCAAAGAATTTAAGGTCATTCTTAACTGTAAGGAAATGCATATTCAGTAAATCCTTACGGATGCATTTTTAAATAAGAATGTGCTTGAGTGCTTTGCTGAACTGGGACCTGGAAAACTGAGGTGATTAGGTTTCTTCTGTCACGACAAATAATGCTACAAAACACCTCAGGACCTTTCCCAGTTGCTCTTTTTTCAGTGCATCTCTAAGATGCACATCAGGAGAGACACTCCCCTTCTATCTGTGAATGAGGCCTGTCTGCGCCAGTGTCACCATTATCTTCTGGAGAGTTTTGAATCATCAGGCTCTTCTGAGATTGCTTTCTAGGCTCTCATTATTCTTGTAGAATATTTACATGCCACATTTAATTGATAAGTTTCCTATCAGGCATAGTGTGATCATATGCCCCTTCTGATCTTGGGCCCTAATTTAACTCATAGTAGGAAACCAAGACAAGCCACCCTTGACTTATCCTCTCTAAGACCATTTCCTTGTATCCAGTGACAGACTGTCCTACTGATGGTGAATTTACTAAAATTGAGGAAACATTTTGTGCAAATTGTTTTTTAAAAAACTTTCTCAGTGTGCTCTAGTAGTGTATTTTTTCTCCTCCTTTCCCCAAATTACTATCATTCTTTTACCCTCTCCACCAGCACTGTCTCAGTCACAAAATCAGGCTACAGAAGACCTCAAGTTCTGTTTCTTCACTTTCTTATTCACACTCTTCTCTCTCCTTTTGCTCTCCCCACCCTGCAGATTTTGGGGTTATATTATGAAATTTCACACCCCAAAACATATTAGTAGGTTCTGTTTTTCTTTGTACCTGTTGTTTCACTGTCACACTTACAATCAAAATACATCTACTTTGGATTTAATGAACTAGAACTAGTATAAGTTAGTGAACTAAATGTCTGCAATAAGTCTGAGTTACAAAGAACAGAAGAGGAACTCCGAGACTGCAATTCTAATGCCCTATTTTCCTGTCACTGTACCCACACACATCTTAACCAAACTGGTTGAACTCAGTATTAAGCCGTCTGAAAAACATTATACATCCAGAGCTCTATCTAGATATGAGTAAAAGGCTGAGCATTTAGAATAAAAAATCAAAAAGGCAAGAGAATTGCAGTAGGATATTGGATCTCTCTCTGTCTCATATATTCTCATTTTACATTGTGGACCTTCTTGAATGCAGTGCACTACATTAAAAAACCCATATACGCTCTGTCTCTCAACTGACTTGAACTGTATACTGGTAAACACCTCTTTCATAAGGCATTTCACAATAACATGCAAATAATGTAGCTGGAGAGAGCCACAATTTGCAATTAATTTATGGTGTTTTCAAGAGACATTAAAGACAATTACTGTAGGAAGCTAGTACCCATATTCCTTTCAGAAGTGTTTCAGAAGATTGTCTGAAGTCTCTGTTAATACAAGAGACTTAATCTGTCAAAGTGTTTGAAATTGACAGACTGATAATGCTATTTCATCAAACAAAAACTACCCTAAAATACTATAGTGTCTTGCACATACCCACAAAATTAAGGAAATTTATTGTTGAATATTAAAAGGCCAGATTTTTTAAGGTATTTAGGTTCCTAGAGATGCACATAGGCACATGGTGGGATTTTCAAAAGCACGTAGATGCCCAGTTAAGTGCCAAGGTACTTTTGAAAATCCCATAAGCTGCCTATCTGAATCTTTAGGTGACTGCATATCTACAGAAGTCTGACCCTAAGACTCCAGTATCTGAGGACACTGGGGCACACATAGCAATGTTAGCTAGGGAGCCTGTTGTGCCTCAGTAATGGGCATCTAATGCTTCTATGTGCATTTTCTTGGTTTTCTGCCCCATTGAGGGGTGAATCTCAACTCCAGTGCACAGGTTTTTTTCCTCAAATTTTGTAAGTAATTTTGTACCACAATGCAAATTTGTATGTACATTTTCAGCAATCAGTCAATTTTTATTTTAAGTGGACTTAGGTTATGTGAAAATGGATAGCCCTGTAGCTGCCTCAGCAGCATGAGCAGCAGTAATGTTCACACTGCTCTATTGCACTGCAACCAGTTCCAGAAGGATACCACCTGAGAGGTAACAGCATATTTTAGTCTGCATTCCCCTTCTCTTGAGATAGCACAATTAGTATTCCTATGTACATATATCATATGACACTAGTCACCTGCATATCTAGGGGTATATCTACACTAGCAACACTACAATGGCACAGCTGTAGCATAGACACTTCTTACGGTGACAGAAGGGTTTCTTCCCGTGCTGTAGTAAATCCACCTCTCTAAGAGGAAGTAGCTAAGAGTTCTTCTGTTGACTTAGCACTATGTAGACCAGGGCTTAGGTCAGTTTAACTACATAGCAGCATAGCTAGCTTGACCTAAGTCTTAAGTCTAGACCAGCCCTAGTTTGGTGCCAATTGTAGTAGTGGATTTTGTGTTGTGCCCCCACACTCCTGAAAATAGACTGAGATCTACCATCTGTTTCTGTCATTCCGTAGCAGGCACTTATATGGCCATTACAGTATTTGAGAACCACACACTCAGTAATGTATTTATCCTCACAATACACTTGTGAGGTAGGAAAGTGCTATTATCCCCATTTTACAGATGGGAGACAGGATCAGAGAGACTCTAGATGACCTACCCAAGGTCACACAAGGTGTCTGTAGCAGAGCATGGAATTTTGAATCAAGGTCTCCTGAGTTCCAGGCTAATACCCTAATGAATGGACAATCCTTCCTTTCACTTCACATGAGCCAGATGAAGAATAAATTTTGCATGCAACTTTATAATTTTCCTATGTTCATATCATACTTTGGTTATAATAAAACACGTCTATAGCCCACGAGTACATTGTATTGGCAATTCCAGTTAACACAGCAGTAATTATTTAATTGCTTTTTGACTATGTTTTTAGACTTAGCTACTTTCATTCTGTTTTTTAGGCATTATTCAGCAAATTCACAATAGACTCTAGGCTTCTGCACAGTTTCTCCCTTGTACAGTGGTAAACAAATTAGAATGAATTAAAATGCTTCACTACTACCATGTTCCAGCAACACAGTGTAAAAGCCTATGGGAACTTCCACATCAAAACTTCTTCCATGGCTTCTGGTTTCAAGGTGGAATCTTGCTCTCAGTAGCAGAGAAGATGTAATATTTGTTTAAGAATTCTACACCTGCCTTTCCCAGTTACCACATAGGCTCATGGAAATTCTGTAAGAGAGATTTTCTGAGCGTGCCTTCCAGCAATGAAGTAGGGTTCTTTGCTGAATAACCAAACAGAAGCCAGGGGAAAATGTTAATTGCACTGCAGCTATATTTCTTTCTGGATGCTTTTACTGCATCACCTCATCCCTTTCACTCAGTCAATGATACCAGCCTTGAATGCCTGTTTGTGCACTTCTCCCTCGATTGCCTTTGCATTTCCTCTCAAGCTGCTCTATATAAATGGACTAATCTGAACTAATCTATAAACCACTACCTTCTCTTTCAAATCTGTCCATGGGACTCACATCTGTTATGACACCTGCAAGAAGCCAGCTGACCACTGATGGCTAGTATGAGTGGCAGTGTGGATAGATGATATTAAAAATTTTTTTTAAAGTTTTTAATGATTCAGCAACATTAATGTATGCACACAGTTTATATAAAGTCTGATATTAGTGTTATTATTTGTATTACTATACAGTCTTTGTTCTTCAAGCCTTTTTTATTTCTGTTGTTTGTTATGTTACTTGTTAGGTTTTAGTGTTCTAATTAGATTATTAACTGTTTGTCCTGGCCACAGCTTACAAAACAAGGGGAAATGGAGTCTGTTGGGAAAGCCACACCTATGTTGGAACAGTCCTTAACTGTTTGTTGGTTAATATCTTTAGATTCAGCAAAAGTCTTGGAAAATGCAAGTCACTAGTTCACTCTTTAAATAGTAATGTTGGTCTTAGTTTTCAAACTCAGGAGCCTAAATTTGGCACCTAAACTTTCTTTTTGTTGCCTAAATAAACACCCATTTTATTTTAGACACCTGCTGTGAGAGCTGATTTAAATGTGTTTTTAAATGACTCATCAACTTGGTTTGGTTACAGGTTGGAGAGTTGCTATATTGCTGTATGCTGGGGCAAGGGGGTTTAGTGGCTGGAACACTCACTTGGTACTCTGGAGACCTGACTTTTATTCCTAGCTCTGCTATTGGCTTGCTGGGTGACTTTAGGGGAGTCACTTCACATCGGCATGCCTCAGTTTTCCCATCTGATTTCAGGCACGGGCAGAAGTCTTGGGTTGGAAGCTTTTTTACTGTTATTTCTCTGTTTAACATTTGTAGACTGTGTTTTGGTGTAGGGTATGAAAGCCACCTGCTCCCGGTTCTTAAAATGGGTATTTAAATGGCTAAATATAAATTTAAGTGGTTGCTTCAGGCATCCAAATTTGAAAATTGGACTTATTATTGGTGAAATTGAGGCAGAGAGGAGAATTGATCTCCCCAGCAACATAAATGCAGTCAGGATAGGAGGAGGGATTAGAATGCAGGATTTTCTTATTCTTAGTGGAAGAATCATACCACTGGACTGGATCTCAGTATGTGTGTAAATCAATATGAGAAACTGATAAATTACAAAATGTTTCCAGATCAGTTTTTGACTGGCTGCCTGGTTCTATGTATTTTTCACTAAGATTTATAACAAATGCTTTAAATACATTTTAAATTAGACAGCAAATGTTATATTAATAATAATCTAAATAATTCAGTAATATATAAAACTGTACAAAGTGAGCAGCCTCCTAGGATGTGTTAGATAAATAAAACATGCCTTAGAAAGGGCTGTGGATGTCAGGGTTAGAAGATGGGCACCCTGTGCAAATATGAGAATAGTTATTACATCTTCCTGCTGTTTTACAGCATTGCTTTCTTGGCATTGTATTTTTATTTGGCTCCAAATTCAAAAGGATCTGGGAAGGGTATACATTAAAAAAGTCTGTTTGAACTCTGATTAGCTGCTCTATGTGTCAATCATTTGGCAAAATACTCTCCTGGAAAACAATTTGTACCAACTCAGAGACTATTTCACTGCTGATTCCTGAAAGAGCTATTCTGAGTATAGCAAAATAGCCACAGTATTCATTCAGCTTCTGCAAAATACATCTTATCTTGGTAGAAGAATTAGATATGGAATAGCTAAAGTATCATTAATCACTCTTTTAGAAAATGTAGACTTTGCAGGAGCACACTGTAATTTGCATCATTTTGCTATGCCTTGCCAGCATGGCAGTTAAGAAATAACAAACACGTATGTCTGAAAATGACATGTTTAAATTGAAAAATAATTCTATCCGAAAACTCTAAGGATGTTATCGAATCCTGTCGACTGCACTCGTTCAACTGGAGAACACTGTATTTGTAATAAATTCCTTTTGCTCTGGATGAGTTCTGCATTTTCAATGAGGTTAACTTGGCAACATTCTAGTTGATTTTAATAAAAATAGCTGCTTTGAGGACAGGGAGCTGAGGTTGCCAAATTTACAGCTGCCTTGCACAATTACTCTTACACCTCCTTCAGGGCTACTTAAAACCAGTAAGCAAATTAAGTGTATCGATTGCAATTTTGTTGGACTAACCCTTTTTCTTAAGGAATAAACTTGATTCCTTTCAGTATGTGTCTGCTCAGAGTGATCTCTTTTCTTTTCAGCCATAACACAAAGACAACATCATGGCTGGATCCACGACTTGCGAAAAAGGCTAAACCTCCTGAAGAGTGCAAAGAAAATGGTAGGTTATTAAGTTTTCATTGCTGCTTAGAAAGCATTTGTCTTTGTGTGTCTCTCTCTTCCTGAATTCTTAAAAAAGGAAGGCATTTTAGGAAATGATGAAAGGTGTTTAATTGCTGCTTTCGTTATAAGCCTTAAGTGATACTGTATTCTCAATGTGCCATGTGTTTCTGCTTTTCGTTCCCCCTTTCTGATGATATCCAAAGCTGAGGATCGCAAGTGTGTTTTATATCTGTTTTGTTTTTGACTCCTTGACTGACCTCTCTCCCTCCTCTCCCACTGAGAACTTTGGGCTGCAGAACAGAATCTCTTTTAAGATTCTGAGCTTTCAGTCTACAGGAAATGCAGTGCACAGGGGAAACCAACAGCACCATGAGAAATTAATATTATTTGATTTTGTTTTTAAATGCATTGCTGTGCTAGTTGCTATTTAAACAAAACAGTGTCTGATAGAACTGGGTGGGAGGGGGGACAAGAGACCAGTCACTATTACAGTTCCAGGCCAGATATTTGGTATTGCAATAAAAAGTGTTTAAAAAATAAAAACAAAAATAAGACTGGAGACGTTTAAAAGAAATATATTCATTATGAAATACAGATAAAAGTGTATTTTGGTTGAAAAATTATCAACTAAGAGATATAGCTCATCAAACTGTATATCTTTACGTACACTCCATATGCTTTTCAGATTCTCGAGTAAAGTTTGTCTCATGAAAACCATTTAATAAAAATCATATTAATAAATGCATTTTAATGAATCTTTCTGTTAGATGGTTTATTTTAATTGTCCTATATTTCAGAGTTAGTTCAGTTCACCAAATATCAAAGTGGGAAGGGAGTGATTTATTATACATCATTATTATGTATTTTGAGACATAGAAAAAATACAGGGGATTTTATACCTGTATTATATATGCATTTGTTTAAAACTCATTTTGTGAATATTTGTTTAATGTATTAACATAAAATACTAGCTGATTTCATACACCTAATTTAAGTTATATGAAAACTGCCATTATACCAAATATTGATGAATGTAGACATTATCAGTAGAAGGGTAATTTTATGCCATTTGGGGCTGGTAAAAGACAGAGTATCATTGATGAATAAAATGTATAAAATGTGGGGTCAGAGGTATGGTACAAAATGTTCTCATTTAATGTAAAACTGTTCAGTTTTTCAGTACCCTTTCATTCCAAGAATGCCCCCCCCATTTTAGCAGTAATTCTGATTTTTTTCTTGTGACATTAGAAATATCACATGTGAATAATTTTGTGATATGTTTGTTCCAGCGTGATAATGCTAGCACCCCATGTCTTATTGCTACAATGCATACAGTAGAAGTGGTACTGACACAAACAAGAGGACTTGAGTTTTGCATTAGAAATGTGTCGTACACATGCTACTTGTATGACACATTATTACCCAGTGCTTAGTGGTGCATTGTGTTGAGTTTAAAAAACATAACAAAACAAAGCTAGGCAGTGATACATCAGACATTGTTGGAAACAAATATGTGTTGTTCCTTTCCCAATAGTTGCAATACACCTAAACCACAACGACTATTTAAATGTCAAAAACTGAAATAATTTCAGATGTGGACTTACATGTTAAAGTAATAGGATTATTTTGCAGCTATTTGACTAGGGTGTTACTGTATGACTATAGCACGCTGGGTCGCTCCTCTCTCTTTCAAGAGTTGCTCAGTTCATTAATGCAAAGTACTTGAAGTAAAGCATAAAAGATTTTAGGAAGAGATCATGCGCTCTTGTCCTCAAAGTAAAGCTTTCTGATGTAACATACACAATTTTTCTGTAGTTCTTTAGATGTTCAGGATAGAAATTGCTTGGTTTCTTTAATTTTTTGAGACTCCACATAAATACAGGCCCCTCAAAATGGCAGATGCTTGTGAGGAGTGTTACCAGCTTGCCGTTAACATCTGACATTGGGGAGTTTAATCTAGCACACAAGGTGTTTAGATTTAATGACAATTAAAGTACTAACTTTATTCTGGTTTCAGCTAAAGCTGTATAAATTTGTTTTATGCCAAAGACATTATTTGCTTTTTACACTTTATGATCTACTAAAGTTCACTTCTAGGTGGAGATTCAGAGTTCCAGAAAGTCATTCTTGCTTAGGAAATTATACTTACCTTGTTTCCTATATTGTTGTTGTTTTTAGAGTTCATGTTTTGGCTAGTTAATTTAATTGTTGCTCACAGTTTACGCTTTATCTTATTGCAGTTAGAATTTGCATTGGCTAACTGGGATGTATGCTGGCCATACCATATAACCAGTTCTGTAAGCAATTTTCCAGGCCACACACCTCTGCCATTTGCAGCAAAAGAACAGGAAGGTGGGGGCTGAATCTGCTGAATCCCTCCACTCATCTCTTTCTGCTACCCTTGATTCTTTTCTATCCCTTTTCCACCTCAGAGTCTATCCAACCATTCCCCAACATGTGATGGCTACATTTCTGGGCCACTGACCATTAGGATTTCCTCCACTACAGACAAATTCTCACCTTCTCTTTCAGTTGTTCTATATTTCTTGAAAAACAGCACTAATTCTCCACTGTCGTTGACTCCCAAGACCACAATCCCAGGCGCTCATTTATTATCTTTGGTATCCTCTAACACCTTCTCTCATGGATACTTTCTCCCTCTCTGCACAGGTTCTCACTGAACTTTTCAGTGAAAGCGACAAGATCCAGGAAGACAACCTTTCCTCCTCCTGTGCCCCTGTCACAGAAGTCATGGCTTCCTGCTCACTCTTTTTCTACAGTCAGTCCTGCCACTCAGTCCCCATAAGAGGCAGTGTGGAGACCTGATGTCTATTCTTTTCTCTGCCACAACCTGCTGTTTGACCTTGGGCAAGTCACTTCACTTCTCTGTGCCTGTTTCTCTTGTCTATCAGACCTATTTAGATGGCAAATTCTTTAGGGCAGGGAATGCCTCCTACTATGTGTGTGTACACTGCCTTGCACAGTGGGGACCTGATCTCCGTTGGGGGCTTCCAGGTGCTACCATAATACTACTAAATGAAGATGGTCAGGGATCATCACAAATTAATGATTATTTCCATCACAAATAAGTCCAATGAAAAAGGTAGTTTTTGCAGAATTTAAATTTTCCACAGAAAATTTTGATTTTGCTAGAAAGATTGACTTTCTGATGATAAAATTCAAATCTTATATTTCATTTGGCTCAGTTTGACCTGAATTGGACTATTTCATTTCATTTTTTATGATGACCCAAAATATTTAGTTTTGAATCAGTTCAAAAAAGCAAATTACACTGTGTTTATTTATGATGCATTGATAGTTGTAGTTCTGGCCCCCATTCCCTCTTAGGGGCCTGCCTCCATGAAGAACTGCATCTCCCATGATAACAAACAAATATAGTGCCTTTCCTCAGTACACATCACAGCACTTGACAAGGGAGGTCAGATCATAATTTCCATTCCAGATTGGAAAACTAAGACACAGAGGGGGGAAGTGACTTATATTTCCTCTCTTTGGTGCATCATGGGAGCCACATGAATATTGGTGTTTCCTGGGACAGAAAGTCTGGCCACAGAGCTGTGCCACATAGACTGGGATAATTATGTCTTGTATCTTCTATATGATGCTCCAGCTAGTGCACCCCACAATGATATTAGCCTTTTTTGGCAACTGCATCAAATTGTTGACTTATATTCAATTTGTGATCCATTATATCCCCCAAATCCTTTTCAGCAACACTGCAACCTAAACCATTTTGAAGTTGTGAATTTGATTTTTCCTTCCTACGTGTAGTACTTTGCACTTGTCTTCACTGAATTTCATCTTGTTGATTTCAGGCCAATTATCTAATTTGGCAAGGTCATTTTGAATTCTAATCCTGTTGTCCAAAGTGCTTGCAACCCTTTCCTGCTTTGTGTCATCCACAAATTTTATAAGCATACTCTCCACTCTATTATCCAAGTCATTAATGAAAATATTGAATAGTACCAGACCCTGGACTGAACCTTGTGGGACACCACTAGATATGCCCTCCAAGCTTGACAGAAAAGCTTTTGAGAATGGTTTTTTAACCAATTGTGCACCCATCTTATAGTAATTTCATCTAGATGATTTGCTTATGAAAATGCCATGTGGGACTGTGTCATGCTAAAGCCTCACTAAAATCAAGACATATTGTATCTGCTGCTTCCTCCAATTCCACTAGGTCAGTAACTTTGTCAAAGGAGAAAATTAGGTTGCTTTGGCTTGATTTGTTCTTGAGAAATCCATGCTAGATATTCCTTAAAACAATAATATCCTCTGGTGTTTATAAATTGATTGTTTAATAATTTGATCCAGTATCTCTTCAGGTATCACAATTAGGCTGATTGGTCTATAATTCCTTGGGTCCTCACTGTTCCCATTTTTAGAGATAGGTATTCTGCCCCTCTCCAGTCCTCTTGGACCTCACTGTCCTCCATGAGTTCTGAAAGATAATTGCTACTGGTTCCAACAATTGTTCAGCTAGTGCGTAAAGTATCCTACTTTTTTAATGCTTACCTGTGGGCTTTTGTCACCTGCCCCTTTTGAATCTAATTAATAGCCCTCTTTATTAGTTTGATGAGCTAGTGCATGGTGATAGACTTTCCCTTCTTCATCAGGTGGACCCCATCTCTTCCCAACTGTCCTCCTTCCTGCAACAGCATCCCATGAGCAAAGAAGGTGAAGCCACCCCTTCTACACCATCAGTGCAGCCATTCATTCATCATCTTGTTGGGCCACCACTACCACATACTTCTCTTCCCAAAACAATGGAAAGTTGTTATATTATTAATATAGTCCTGTTTGTTTAAAACAATACAAATTCAACAGTATGGTCCTTTCCAGTGAACAACTCTGAACTTCCAATTCTAAAAGATCCATAGAGGAAAATACTAACTTACTTTTGTATAAGATATATGGAGCCCCAGACTTATCAGTATACGTGGAAAATAGATGATTAAATTGGGTCAGCTCCTTACTTTTTTCCCACCTTTGTGCAACGTATTTTCTGGCTGGACACGACTTCCAAGGAACAATGTCCCGTATTCAGCATACGCGCACCTTGGAAATTTTACATTGTGTGGTACTGGGAAGAACTTTTTTGCTGCAGGAAGACCGTCATCTTCATATCACTTCACCTGTATCATACAAATACATCTTCATGTATTTGTCCCAAGCTGCTGTTTTACTCTTTAAACACCCATCCTTAAATGCTCCCACATAGGTAAAATTAGAGGTAACGAAAGCTCAGTTAGCTATTGGCTTATTGATCTCCAGTCAAGACTGACCACCTTTCTTACCCATTCCTTCCTACGTGCATGTGCAATTTTATTCTTTACTTGAACATCACTAGAATTCCTTGAAAGGGATATTGTTTATGTTTAATAAGCGCATTCAGCTAAAAGACTTCCAGTCTGCACATGAAGAATACAGTCTTTTAACGGGATAGCCCACTGCTAAATAGGTATGGATCTTATCATGTACATTCTGTGAGTTCTGGATGATATGACGAGTTAATGGGGCCAAACCGATATACTATTTTTTTTTCCATTTTAACTTCAGTTGGTTGACAGTGCATGAGCTGTATACAAAGAGATCCTGGCAACTTGGCAAGTGATATTTTAATTATATTCAATTTTTCTGGAATTACTTTAAAGAATTTACACTAAAATTACCCTTCAGTTTAGTTGTTTTTTTTCTTCATATGATTCACTATCTGGTACTTATTTTTCTTCTTTTAAGAAAAAAAGATGATGAAAAACAAAGAAAAGGAATCAAATGTAAATGATTAAACAAACAAACACACCAGTGGAAAACCATAATTTTCATTATTCCAACTTGTTTCATCCTGGGTGGCCTTTTTTAATCTCACAATGTTTGTTGGAGATTGTTTTATTTAAAAATAAGGAACTGAATAGCCCTCTTCTCTTGTAATTAAACATGCCAGTTTTGCAGCTCATTTGAATATGTAGTAGGTAACAGATGGTCTGAAATCTGCAGTACCTAGCTTCCTTTTCTAATCCAGGTGGATCACCTACAAAATATTATTTGTAACAAAAACTAAATTTGACAGAGTTAATTTCATTTTTGAGTAGGTATTCCCCACACATAACCACACTCCTGTTTTTCCCCTCTGCCTTGCCAGTACTAGAATGTTTAAGTAGCTCTGTCAGAAATCACAATTTGGAATCCACACTGATCATGTATAAACTTATGCACATGCTTAACTTTACATACTGTGTCCAATATAGTAGTTTGTGTGTAAATATGTTCAGGATTGTGTTTTAGATATAGAGTAATTCACAAACACATTAAGAGAAAATATCCTGTCTTTATTTACCTCTTTCTTTACAATTCTGTAAAAAGAAATGCATTTCCATCATTATGTCCTCTCCTATTTTCAAAAGGGCTATTGGGCCAAAAGATATGAAACATCAGCTTTCTGAATAATGTATGATTTCCTTAAATCATTAATTCCATGTTCCCACTGAACACAAGTAGTAAGCTTTCTTATATGCTTCTGTAATATGCTGGCAGTGTTTATGTGTACCAGTGCACCTTCGTGGAGGACTTGCACAAGATAAAAATCTTGTCTACTAATTGATTCTCTTCTAACTCAAATGACAAATGCTTGTATATTTGGAATTGAATCTTTCAGCACCAGATGTCACAAAGCTTTTTCTCTTCTATCCAGGTCTCTGAGTACCTGCCTGTGACAATTGTTTTGTACTTCAGTATAAGAAAATAAATAATATAGAACTCTTTCAAAGGGCAACAAAAAGTCAATTTATTTCTGCTAGGTCTGACTAACCCCACAGCATTAGCTACAAAAATCTACAAAGCCCCATTCAAGGTTGATTGATTTTTTCTTTATGAACAATGTACTCATTGAATGAAAGGAGACCTTCCTTTTGGATCCATTTCTCTAATGATGCCACTTCCTTTCTTGAAAGGGACCAGAGGAAAAAGATCTTTGGAAATTGGATGGAGGAGTGAAATGCTAGGTTTGGGCGGAATGAAGTGTGTCTGGTGACCTGGCTGGCAGGAAGTGTCACTATACTATGGGCTGCTCAGAATATATTGCCAGGCCATTTTATACTTCCTAATCCAGACCTGGCTTTTTCTGTATGATTTCAGACATGAATTGGGGTGGAAGGCCATCTTTCTTCTTTTATTTAAGGTGCAATTTTACCTTGAATATAGGCTCTTTTAAAATGTCACTCTGTGGGGCTTCATGTTGATTGTGTCTTATTGATTTCCCTGTCAATCATGGTTGACTTACAAGTAAAATGATCCTTTTTCTATCTGCCATTCCTGCAAACTCCATGTAGGATGCTCTGATAGTCCAACTGAGTTCTTCTGTTTGTCCAGCTATGCTGGAAGAAGGACAGGAGACACTGGATGTGATTTAACTAGGCCACAATTTACTTCATAACTGTCTGGGGATATCGAGCAGACAAAAGTGTACAGTGCAGGTAATTCCATAATCATTTCAATATATACTCAAGGGGGACTTCCCCTTTCCTATCCTGGTCCCCAGCCCACCTGCTGCTGCGATCTTACCATCCCTCTTTACCCTTGAATTAGGGTTAAGGAAGTCTGTAAATGGGGCGGGGGTTGGCTCCATGCCCATGCCAGCCCCCCATGTTTCTGCTCCTCTCACAAATACCTCCTTTAAACCCTATAATGAGGGCAACATCATAGCCGAACTCCCATTCAATGTTTGCCCCCAACTAAGGCCTGCTGAACCTTGACTTGGCCAATCTGGTGGTGAGGGAAAAATTCCTTCTCAGCTGTAGAGGTTCTGTGGTCATCCCTCCCTGTCAGGCTCAGAGGGAGGCCACTCAGCCTCACCATGTCATACAGTAAGCAATCAATTAGCAGGCAAAGGCTCTGGCCCCTTGGTCAGGGCACGGCAGCACACAAGCTATTGCCCAGGGTCCTGACTGAGTTAGGCAGCAATCTACAGTCTATAGCCCTGACTCTCTGTGTGAGCAACAAGCAGTCTTTAGCCCCAAACCTCCTAGCATGGGCAGACAGCAATTGACAGTCTGGGGTCAGAGCACCAAGACATAGGCAAGGTACAGGCCTTCCAGTGTAGCAGGAATAAGCTGTCACTCCAGTAGTGAAGTAGGCAGCCACAGGTACAGGGACTTGGGCTCATCCTACTCCACTGGGTCCCAATCCAGGGCTCTAACAGTGGCAGGTGGCCTGCCACTGGGACAGTGGGGAAGTCACCAAAACATTCATTTACTAGCCACTCACCAGACTAATGTCTGGTTCCCTTGGGCTATTTCCTACTGCCCTTCCTTGGTGTGGCACTGTAGCCTATGCAACACTTGTAGAAATAGGCTCATGGTGCAGTGAGGAGAGCCATGCAAAATGTGAGCAGTTCTGAGGCAAACTTCCATGCAGCTCTGCAAATACTTTTCTAGTCCGAAATCAAAGCCTCTCCTATTTCAGGCTGTGCTACTTCTGAACAGGGACTAACCTTCATATAATCTTGCTTGGAGGCTTTGTGATATGAACTAATGACTAGGAATTAGAACAAGGTTGAGAGACTACCAGCTTCATTTCCATTTGTGATATAGATCCAGTTATTTACATACAATAAGATTATTGCACCTGCTAATCCCATCGTTTTTATTTTAATACTTTTCTTTTTGCAGTTCAATAATCTGATTTTTAAAATAGTATTTAACACCTTCAGGTTTGCAGTGGTTCACTATTATGCAAACTAGCATTCAGTGTAACAAGACTAATCACAAGGAACTTATTTGGCATTTAAGTGGCTGTCAAATATGCTTCCGTGGTCTTGTCATTTCAATTCAGTATTAATTAAGCAATAACAGGGTGTCTCTTGAAGAATAATGACCAGCTGAAAGATGTCTTGAGCCAGCAACTGAATCTGTCCATTAATTAACTAAGAAAATCTCTGTACCAAAGTTGTCATTACGATTATAACATGAAAATTACAAACCCCCAGAGGATTTTATTCCTGGTATTATCCCAGAGGACTGAAGAAAGTATTCTAGAGAATGAACAACCTGTATTTTAGCCCCTCTGACAGCTTGAATCTTCTCTAACATTCCACTGAGTTTATAATGTACCATTAAATGAACTATTCCCATTGCTATTGACTCCTTTCTTGCTACATGCCCTCTCAACCGTATAGAACTCCTTACAGGTCTACAGCACTAATCTTAAGTGTAGATAATTGCAAAGGCAAAAATGCATACCAGTAAGGAAACAGTTGCCATTTTTTTTTTGGTCTCTTTTAGCAATCACTTGACTGCCTTGGAACTGCACATATAAGTACTTATTATTGCAGCCTGATATTAGCCCACACTTGTCATTAGAGACACTACTAGAAAGATCCCAATGTTTTAAAGGTGCAAAATTCAAGTGAAGGAAGTATAAGCAAGTGGCTAAAGATAGCAGGTTGGCAGTCAAGATTTATTGGTTCTAATCCTGGTGCTGCCATTGGCTCATCATGTGACCTAAAGCAAATCATTTTGCCTCTCTGTCTCATTGTGTGTATAAGATACACACTGTTCACATAGACCAGCGGTTCTCAACCTGTGGGTCGCGACCCCGGCGGGGGTCGAACGACCAAAACACAGGGGTCGCCTAAAGCCATCGGAAAATACATATTTCCGATGGCTTTAGCCACTGAGAAGTCGCGCTACCATCTGTAGCAGCGCTATTCAGCTGGAACGCACACCGTTATGGATGCGCGTTCTAAACTGAATGCCTGCGCGCATGCGCAGACGTGATTGCATCATCCGTCCGGGGCCTAAGGGGCGGGGGAAGCGGGGGGAACGCTCCACAGTCCATAGCAGTGCATTACGTGTGTCCGGCGCTTGCTGACGTCATCAGTGGGCGGACGCAGCAAGCGCCGGAGGACAGAAGCCTAGGAGGCGGAGAGCCAAGAGAGCCTGCGAGACAGCCTGCTGGTGTAAAAAAGGTTAATAATGTAAAAACAGTACACACACCATACACACAATACTGTGTAAGTGTAAGGTGCTTTGTGTGTAATCATTATACAGTACACAAAGCAGCTTACACTTACACAAAGCACCATACATTTACACAGTGTGAACTACATCGGTCTTATACTATAAGAGACCACTATAAGATGTAGTCTTATGTCCGAATCATAACTGTAGCAAAATTACAGTTATGTCCGAATCATAACTGTAGCAAAATTACAGTTTTGAAGTAGCCACCAAAATTATTTTTTGGTTTGGGGTCACCGCAATATGAGGAACTGTATTGCGGGGTCACGGCATTAGAAAGGTTGAGAACCACTGACATAGACGTTGTGGCGCTTAATTGTTTTAAAAAAGGTTTCAGATACTCTGTTGAAAAATGTTCACCTTTAAAAAAAACTTGTATTAACAACATTTAACCATTTTAGTGGTTACCCTTATGCACTAATCTTCATTCTAAGGATGAGGAATACTACATATATAATTAATATTGTGTACAAATGTACTTTAAAGGATGTTCATAGTATGCAAGGCCTTGGAAAGAATTTTGAGAGAGAAAGTACTTAAGGACATTGAGGTTAATGGTAATTGGGATAAAATACAACATGGCTTTACAAAAGGTAGATCATGCCAGACCACCCTGATCTCCTTTTTTGAGAAGATAACAGATTTTTTAAACAGAAGGAATGTAGTGGATCTAATTTGCCTAGATTTCAGTAACGCATTTGACACCGTTCCACAAGGGGAATTATTAGTTAAATTGGAAAAGATGGGGAAAGATGTAGCCCCTGGCCCTCAGGCCTGCAGTATCCTGATATGTCCAGCAGGGGCATCATGGCCCTTCCTCAGGCCCAGGCTCCAAGGAAGGCCGGAGTGCCTTGCTACAGGACCAGTCTTATTTAACCTTTTTATTATTGACCTTGGCACAAAAAGTGGGAATGTGCTAATCAAGTTTGTGGATGATACAAAGTTGGGAGATATTGCCAATACAGAGAAGGATCGAAATATTATACAGGAAGATCTGGATGATCTTGTAAACTGGAGTAACAGAAATAGGATTTAATAGTGGAACATGCAAGGTCATGCATTGATGGACTAATAACAAGAATTTCCACTATAAGTTGGGGATGGATCAGTTGCTAGTGACAGAGAAGGAGAAGGATCTGGGTGTATTGGTTGATCACAGGATGACTGAGTCGCCAATGTGATTTGGCTGCCTTTGGTTGCATCAGACGAGATATATCCAGTAGAGATAGGGAGATGTTAGTACCGTTATACAAGGCACTGGTGAGAAGAGACGGAAAGAGTTTGGCTTGTTTAGCCTAACCAAAAGAAGGTTGAGGGGAGATATGATTGCTCTCTATAAATACATCAGAGGGATAAATACCAGAGAGGGAGAAGAATTATTTAAGTTCAGCCGCAATGTGGACACAAGATCTAATGGATATAAACTGGCCATCTGGAAATTTAGACTTGAAATTAGATGCAGTTTTCTAACCAACAGAGGAGTAAAGTTCTGGAATAGCCTTCCAAGGGAAGCAATAGGGGCAAAAAACCTAGCTGGCTTCAAAACTGGGCTGGATAAATTTGTGGAGGGAATGGTGTGATGGGACAGCTTCGTTTGGCAATTGACTGATGTTTGACTATTGGTGGTAGATATGCCAATGGCCTGGGAAGGGATGTTAGATGAGCTGGGTTCTGAGTAATTACAGATAATTCTTTCTTGGGTGTCTGGCTGGTGAGGCTTGCCCACATGATCAGGGTTTAACTGATCACCATTCTTGGGTTCAGGATAGAATTTTCCCCCAGTGCAGATTAGCAAAGTCTCTGGGTTTTGTTTTTTTGTTTGTTTGTTGTTGTTGTTGTTTTTTGGGGGGGGGTTGCCTTCCTCTGTACCATGGGGCATGGCTCACTTGCTGGTGGATTCTCCGTATGTTAAAGTCTTTAAACCATGATTTGAGGACTTTAATAACTCAGTCATAGGTTAGATATTTATTACAAGAGTAGGTGGGTGAGGTTCTGTGGCCTGCATTGTGCAGGTCAGACCAGATGATCATATTGGTCCCTTCTGAGCTTGCAGTCTATAAGACTGCGAGTTTTATTTTGGTGTATTTTAATTTCAAATTAAGAGAAAATTATCAGTAAAGAACTGACATTAACACAGAACCAGAATGGCAGAATACACAGTAATGCTGGAGCTAACATGGTAGTGTAGATCCTATTGAAACTTGAAATCAAAAAAGTATGACTAGTTAGTTTATCTGTTTCTGAGGCATTGTACGCCTTTGAGCCGTGTGAAAATGAGGAGGCTTTTATCTGTGGGGTGCCCCAGACCTTCCCCCTGCCTTGGGCAGAAGGCCAGAGTGCCTGAAAGCAGCCTCCAGTCTGTGTCCCCATGTCTCAGGTGCACCACTCAGGAGAAGTGGAAGATCCGGGGCTCCCCACAGCGGCTTTTACTACTGCTTTGCTCCAGTTTCTGACCTGGCCAGGGGGTGAAGTCTCAGAGAATAGGAGGAGCTGCCCCTATTCACACCTCAGGCAGGTGTGAAGTGATGCCACAGGGAATCTGGGACAAATGCTGTCCTGGAGTCATTCAGCCTGGGCCTGGGACTTGAACTGTGCATTTTGGGACTACCCACTCACTTCGTGCTTATACGCTTATTAGAGCTCATTTAAAAAATTCAAATTTTGAAACTTTTGACAGAAAAAAGGGACAATTTTTGTGAAAATGTTCACATGTTTTTCCTGGGTTTTTTTTATCAGCTTTAATTTAAATCTTGGCCCCAGTGAAGATAGTGGCAAAACTGATGGATTTCAATGAGGCCAGGATCTCACCCTTAATGTTTTTATACTATGTGGTGTGGGAACAAAGGGAACCTTAAAATATTCCTTCAAGGACTTTCTTGTTTAAAGAAAAATTCCTCTCAGGAAAATTGTGAATTTTTCACATGCAGAAAGAAGAATTTGTAACATGGCCTTTTAGGAATAGATATTCATACTGCAGAACCCTATATAAATAAAGATAGAATAAAATATTGAAATCCCTACAGAAACATTGTTTCAGTCATAAATAGAAATCATAGTAGGTGATCTTTAATCCTATTCTCTCTGTTTTTAATTGTTCAATCCTCGACTTCTAAATGTTAATGAAATATGAAGGTTTAATATAGGAGTCTTGTGGGATTATATTCATGTTTTCAGCCATCCTCATTTTTATTATTTCTCCTTCCCTTGGAGTTGTTCATGAAACTCTTACTTTTAAAAGAAATCATTAATGAAAAGGGAAGGAAACAGCTTCTTTTTAAAACTTAATTTTCATGTTGGACTCGTTTTAAATTTGATCCGGAAGATCTACGATCTGATTCAGGAGTGGGGTTAGTGAGTTTAGAAGGAAAAACAATTTACTGTCTTTGGTGATAAGTTTGCCTACTTGTGCAATCCTATTAAGTATTTTCTGCTAGTCATTAAAAATTATGTTTTCCTACCTACATAATTGTTAATGTTTGTAGTATCCACACAAACCATATTTTATCTGATATGTCTTTAATGCAGCGTTTTTTTTACTATTTTGCCAATCATCTTCTATGTTTACATATTTGAATAATAGGCCTGTACTGCAGAGTTCAGATACAAATATAACTTCTTCATAATTCAGGAGTTTTGGGATCTGGGTTTTGGTTCAGATCCTTCTCTAACATTGTGTGCTTTTGCCTGTTATCATCGGGGGTTACTACACACACATGTAACATTTTCTGTTACTTTGTGGCTTTTATTTCCTTTTTTAGTTTCGCATGATGCCACAACCTCTAGCGTGAAATTCCTTCTGGGGTCTTAGACTATCCCCTGTTAGTTGAAGCTTTGCCAGGGATGGAAGAACATACCTAAGTACATTTTGAGCATAGATGTCATGGTTTTAAGGTTTAATAAATGAAGCAACCCTTTAGAAAGACACAGTCTTCCAGGAATAATGGCTTCAAAGTTTTACTGTCAGATAATGGGTTAAGTGTTATCTGAGGAAAAAACATGGTAGTCATGTGTTACATGTATCCGGAATGTTACCCAGGGTTCCTGAAACCTAGAGCTCTTGGTAATTTTACTCTCTGTGAGGCGGTATCAGGAAATAAACCAAGGGAAACGCAGCACCTCTGTCTGCTATGTGGTTGGCATAAATTATACAGAATCAAGTGTTTTCACTTAGAGCCTTCACTTTATTAATCTCCAGCATGGTCACAAGAATACCTTTACTCAAAGTCTCTCCTTTATTTAATCTCAAACTCATACAAACACAATAGGTTATAAAACATCCTAAATCAATAGTTGCCCCACAAAACTGGAGTAGTCTTCAGATGATTCAGCAGCAGATTTCTGGTGGCCAGCCTTCCGTCTGCTGATGGAGATCTTTCCAACGTGCCCATGTAGCGATCCTCTTCACCCAGACCCGCAATTCCCCTCTTATGTTCAAAAAGTTACAGAGGCATGTCAATCAAAAATGTTACATAACTGACCAAACAAAATATTCATTGGGCAAAAAGCAGGTGTTACAAAAACATGTTACTAAAACAAAGTGTTAAGGAAGCAGTTTCGAGTTGTTCATCAGATTTCCCCATGACAACAGTCCTAAAATATATCTAGACTTCCTGTTTTTCACAGATATATAGCCTGACATATCAAGGCAGATACAGAGTCAGGCCGTGTGATTGCTCCCCCTCCCTCCCAGCTTTGCCTTAGTGATACTAAGTTCCTACAAAGGCCTACTAAATGCAATAAGCAAAATAATTGATATTCCATCCCAATAATTGGCAGTGGCTTGGACACCCAGCTGAGTGCTCAAAATACCCCTCACCAGGAAGTACATTTTTCTGAGTGGAAGTCACTAGCATAGGTCAGAGATTCTCAACATGGGGGGGAGGTGGCATGTCAAATTTTCTAGCGGGCATAGAATTATAATAGAAGTGTGGGGGCCAAGCAGCAAGTTGTAATGCCACACATTAAGATTTGGCCTGGTTGGACTTCCGTCATGAAGGGGTGGTTGGGCCAAACTGAGTAGCAACACTAGGTGGCAGTATCTTTCTCACTTTTGTAAGGAGGCAGGGGCCCCTATTAAAAAGAATGCTAAGGTGGCGTGTGATTCTAAGTGGGTTGTCAACCTCTGGCATAGGTATTTACTGTGAGATCCAGAATGCTGAAGAGCATTCTCAGAGGTGGGATGAAGAGCAATATCACCTTGATCGATCAGTCCTTCAGTCCTCGTATAGACTGTGCCAATCACAACATGTATTCCATTCTTCTGTTATCCTGGCCTTTCTTGTCAATGTGCGACCATGCCTTTTCATGACAAAATCTTCCCATCTCTTTGGAGGTTGGCTGAGTCGTCGTTTCAATTCTCATGGGTACCACTTGGTGACAACTGCAGTCCATCGATTGTCAGTGAGCCTAGCTGTATGCCAGGCCCATCAAATTTTGTTGTATCTGCTTTTAACAACAACATCCTGTACCCCACTCTGCAGTCTGACCACTACATTGGGGATTCAGTCGCAGATTGAAATCCCCAGAATTCTTCTCTCCATTACCCTTTTCATGTCAGATAATTGTTGCTCCTCTATCTTTGTCAGCACCTCGTGTTTAACTGCTGTACAGCATTGCCTGCGGTACTGTTGAGTTGAAGAGGTTGGCACATGTTGCCTTATTGATTTTTCCTTGGAGGATATCTTTATTTAATTAAATGCGCACCAAGCAACTTTCTTTCTTTGGGAGAGTTCACCTTCCTGAGGGTGGCACATATTAATTTGTTGGCCCAAGTAGACATATTGTTCATCTTCTTCTATTTGTTCTCCCTTAACTGTTATTTGGGCTTTTGGTAGGGCATCAAATTGCAAAAATTCCGTTTTGGAGCGGTTCATTTTCAGTCAAACTTGGCTGCTTTTTGTGTTGAGGTCGCACAGCATTTTCTATAGTTTGACAGTATTTTTGGCAATCAACACAATATCGTCCACAAATCTGAGATGATTTAGCTGCTCTCCATTGATGTTGATTCCACCCTTTCAATTCATCCACCTGATTATCATTTCGAGGCAGGCTGTGAAGAGTTTTGGTAAAACTGTCTCCTTGCCTCACCCCTCTTTTGATTGGGATGTGAAAGGAAGTGTCAAACAGAGTAATAGCCATTGTGGAGTCAGAATTTGTTTCCTTTAGTAATTTGATGTAATTTGTGTCAATGCCCTGCTCTGTGAGAGCTTTGATCTCAATGTTGTCGAACGCTTTTTCATCATCGACAAAGACAATGCATAAAGGGAATTTTTATTCCCTTGAGCACTCCAATACCTGGTTTATAGTGAAGATATGATCCATTGTGCTGAAATTCCTTCGAAAACCTGCTGCTCTCTTGACTGCTGCTTGTCCACACTCTATGAGAGTAGGGTTGTTATTATTTTAGTTATATATAAAGAGCTATATGTTCAGAATTAATAGTGGAGTCTTTGTAGTAGAATTGGGTGGTTGTAAGAGCCTGAGTGTGTGTGAACCTAGAGATGCTGAGAATATTGATGTGACAGAGTATGAATAGTAGAATAGTTGAGTTTGTGATTCATTAAAATCACATAGGATAATATTTGGGCATAGAAAGACACAGAAAAAAAGAATTGGTATGAGAAGGTCTTGAAAATAGCTAAAGAAATAGGATTGGGAAGCTGATTTGTAGTGTCTTAGAATTAAAGTGAGGCATCTCAGGAAGATATAGCCCTTGGATATGCATTCAGACACCAGGGCTATGAATCTGAGTAGGTATTTTCTTTTAAATATTAAATTATCATAGTTTTCATGCTACAGGATATAATTTAATGTTTCATTAAAATAACAAGTTTTAATCGCATTCTTTTTCAATTTTGTGAAGGTTTTGTGTTTCACAAAACAATATTTTGGGTGAAATTGTCTTTGATTTTCAAATGCTTTGGGAACTTTACAAACTTGAATTTCTTCTTGCCACAGTTCTGCTCCTCTCCTCCCCCACTGCCTCTTGCTTTGTCATACAGATTAGCAGTATTGCATCTGACAGCTAATGTGCAGTTCTCTGCAATTCATGTAATTGCAGCAGAGTCAGGATTCATTTCTTCAAGGTCCACAGTATAAATCAAATTATGTTTGTATTACCAAGAACTATATTGCTATGTTATTACCTCCATCATTTGCTTTTGTTGAACAGTTACAAATGATATTATTGTCCTTTGATGTTATATACATTTAAAAACCTAATTTGGGTTCCTATCCTGAAAATACATATCTGCTTATATTTAAATTTGTGGGTAATCCAATCACTTTAAATGGGATTAAAGGTCAGCACATTTGTGAGCATTTGCAAGATCAGGGTCTTAGATTTTGAGAAAGAAAGCATTTATTTATGCTTCTGTCTGGCTAGTATAATTTCATTTTAAGCAGAACAGTGATGTGTTCATTCTGTTAGCTGGAATTTAAGCAGTATTATTTCTCCTTCTTATTTTTTTGCCAGCTATAGCTAGAATTCTCTGTTAACATGAGATGTAAACATTATTTTCCAAGGATTTTGTATATTCTGGAATTTCTACGAAAAATTAGTCTTGCCCTGATTAGCAAATTAAGGATCGTATTCCAATTGTATACGCTGTTATTGATTATGCAGATAATTTAAACCATGGCTCTCCAAGTCTAGTTCCAGATAAAGTGATCTCAATCTATAATAATGCTATCTGATTTGTTTGTGAAGGAACGATATAATCCACACACCATCGTACAATGCAAAATGAACATTGCTATTTGTTCGTTGATCAGATATGGAAGAACATTGATTAGTGTTCCTTTGTAGGTATTCTGTTTCAAAATCTTCATCTTTACTTTAAAAGTACAGACTGATATTACTCCACAGCATTATGAGAACTTGTAATTATATTAAGTATGTAAATTTGTCGTTATTGCAGTGGAGAATTCTTTAAAGTCTTCTTTTCAGTTCTTTAATGGAATGTTTCCACTTAGTTCTGTATCTTGGATGAAGGATTTAATGCTCTTGAATGTATAGTTGATTTTCCAAGCAGATTTTGAAGTGAATAGGTACGCCAGATTCCCAGAGCAACAACTGTAATTGGGTAGGAAGCACAAACCTACTCACCCCTTCCAACGAATGGCACAAAGAACTTGGTGTTGAGCTCAGCTGAATGTAGAAATTGGGCCAACTCTTGCACTGGTTTGTACCTCATACTGTCCCTTTGGCTTCAGTGGAATTGTACAGGGAATTAAGTCAGTGTAGAATTGCAGCAAGAGCAAAGACGTTTGTTTTCCCTTGATATTTGTCCAATCAGAAGCAATTTTCCTGGTTTAAATAATCTTTTACTAATAAAGATTGAAGATTCCATCCTATTGCAGTAATGTGGAATATCACCATGAAAGCAAGAGCACAAGTAGACTGGTGATTAATATTGAAGGTAAGAGAAGCAGATAGACAAAGAGGTTCAGTGGCACTCGCCCAACTGTTGCTTTAACTCACAGTTCTTCGCTAGAATATGCACAACCAACAGTCCAAGGAAAGAAGACAGATGGGATGGTCTCCTGTCACTTCAATGATGTTATCATTTTTATTTATTTTTTGTTTATACAACGGTCACCCATCATGACTTCTAACTGAAGAAGCCATGCAACAATAACTTTTTTTTTAAAGCTACTTAAATGGGTTCCCCAATAGTGAAAGAAACAAAGGGGCTTGATCCAAAGCCCATTAAACGGCTTCTATTGACTTCAATAGACTTTGGATCTGGCAGAAAGATATTTGATTTCTTGGAAGGATATTTGCCGTGCTTCAAATAGTAACATGAAGAGAGCTCTATTTAGATGAGGAACAAACTGTTTGGGATTTTATTCCTCCAACAAAAAAACCCAGCTAATTATATTTATGTGAATTTTTTCTTCAAACAGAGCAGCTGATAGGAGTACAGTCTATGTTTAAAACTTGCAAGCAAGTAGCGCTTATGTTTCATTGCTTATGCATTTATGATAATAAGTCCCCCCTCCAACCCTCTGTCCTGTATAATGGTTTCTGAACAACTATGGCAGTGGTTGCTGCTAATTGATGGCTTGCGGGAATGTTGCACCTGTGTTGGCTCTCCTCCCTTGATTACAGTGGACATTTAAAAAAAAAATCTCTGCCAATTAGCATCATTGAGATATTCTGCTCATTTACTTTGTTTCTTCCTGAGATTCAGTCTGCTTGAGCTAACCAGAAGCTGGAAAATAACATAATAGGTTGTTTTCTCTCCTTGGAATATTCATTCTAATGACTATGTTGGTAGAAAGGCTGGCTAGGATACTTAAAGTACAGTAGCTGTTCATTTATTCTTTTTAGATCTTCACTTGAGAGAGAAACATAATGCCAGGAATCTATTCCTTTCCTGGGAAAATGAACATGCATAGCTATCTCTGTACTAATTACGGTTAGGCATTGTTACTATAGAAGTATAGCAGGCTGTGTTTCTTGGTTCTGTCATTTGAAAAAGCAATAAAAAGATTTTTTTAAATGTTCAGTGGGGGGATATTTAGATGGTTTCCTGCTTTGCAAGGCAAGTGTGAGTGTTACAAAAGAGAACTCTGATATAAATAAAATTAATTCTACTGTGTGTTCATATTGTATATACAGTATTGCATGCGGAAGATTTACAGTTAAAAATGCTTTGGAGTCTTTAAAAATTCCTCAGTTTGGTCAATTTAATGCTGACATTTCAGGCAAAATTCTCCTTTCCTGTCTGCATGGTATATCTACCTACCTAACCTAGTCATTTCTTCCAAACTTGTCACCATGGTCTCTGATCTCCTAGTATTCTGTTTTGCTATTCTGTTCTCCGCATGTGTGCAGAACTCCCAGTGATGTCACTGTTGGAAGATATATAAAGACAGCAGAATATCGAAGTTCGTTACTATCATGGGTAACTGAGAAGAGAATTTTGAATTGAGAATATTGCTTTTCAGCTTTTGATGTTGTGCGCTGCCTTTCATATGACAAGGTGCCATTAGCTGCACTTTTACACAGGATTTTGCAGGATCCAAGGTTGAAATAATGCCACAATGGATTTGGTCCTTCTAAGAAGTGAGTTAGCTGCCTTTTTTAAGCATTGTTTTTGCCAGAAATTATTTCAGCATCGCATATGTTCAAATATACAGACTTCTGCTATACCAAAAAAAGTGTTAGTAGCCATAAAACTGATAGTAGGAACTTGCCTGTGGCTTTCATTTTCGATTTGTGCCTTTCAAGCAACATGTTCCCATCACCACATTTAAAAAATCCTGTATCTGAATGCACCTAAACTTTGGGGAACTTTGGAAATGGATCTGATCTTCTCAGCTGCTCTTTACTTTAATAATGGATTAGCCAAAACCCTAGATCTGATGAAGGCCAAAATATGGGCAGTTTGGATCCTAACACTGAGTGTTGCAGCTCAACCCCTTTTCCGCTACTTATAAACTCAAAATACCTCTGCTTTGTTTAACCTCATCTCTCTCAGAAAATTAGAAACAGGGTACAGTAGAGCCCACTTGTTTGCCACATTCCAGCAACATATCTTTAAACATGAAGGTATGTTCCAACAAGGAGGTAGAACAGCAAATATTCTATCCCTAACCTGCTGTTCAGTTGTGAAGAGATTTTCAGAACGATGATAAACATGTGAGTCAGTACCAGGAGTTCCAGATCCTCCGGGGTCAGTTAAGAGATTAAATTGGAAGTTGTTGAAATGAAAACAAGATGTGTATATTTAAACCTTTGTTTCTTAATATTTCTCCCACAGTCTATCGGTGTTTTTGTGAATGAGAGGATGACAGTGTTATAGAGTGTAAAACTCAAAATGTAATGTAATAATGTTAGAACCAATGCGTTATAAAACTTGTACATCACTCTGCATGAATCTGTCAGCAAACATATTTTCTCCCTTTCAAGTATCTAGGTATATATCTATAACACTGTAGTATCTGGAGCGGCTATTCATATGAATTAACGTTTCAAGGGCCGGTGTGTGTGAAAAGTTCAGATATATCTGTATTTTTTTCAGAGTAATCTTTATGAAATGAGAAAAATTATCCTTTCTTTCTGTCAAAAGACAGGGCCATGGGTGGCCTGGCCTAGTGGTCAGAGCATGAGTCAGGCAAACTGGCCAAAGCAAGGGTCAGAACTAGAGTCAGAGTCTGAATGCCAGAGCCAAGGGTCAAGACTGACAAAGCCAGGAATTAGAGCTGAGGGTCAGAACCAAAGTACTTGGAGTTGGGGAGGCAGGAGCAGAGTTGGTTCTGAGGCAGGAGTGAGCTTAGGAAAGGACTGGAACAACATCAGACGCAGGGCAGGGTCTAGGCTGGTGCAACACAGAAGCACGGCAGGTGCCGGGCTTGGAGTGAAGTCAGCACGGGCGGGAAGAGAATCTGCAGGTATGTGCACTGAGCAGCCAGCGTGCTACTGCTGCCGCTGAGCTTAAGAACCAGCTTGCTAACTTCCTCAGCCAGTCAGGCAGCGTGGTCCGTCAGGCAGCCTAGCTAACTTGTTACACCACTAGACTGAGGAGGCGCAGCTGTGGGGTCGTACTCCTGATGCTTTTCTTCAGAAGATTAATTCTAGAAATAATGAAGATGTTTGATGTTGTTCAGTGATATTAGAAATACACAAATGGACAAACCAGTTTAACATTTGTAAGTGGCTTTATTTGTTTTACTTTGTGGGTTTGTTTTTAGTGAGAAGATAAATGAAGGAGAAACAGGATTATTCAATTATCTTAATTTACTGTTTTTTGTTACAGTTCCTAAAGATCAACTGGTTGATTCTTAAAATCCATTCTTTTCAAGACCTAACTATCAACAGTTCTTCCTTCACTGTTTTCCATATCCCTTCTCAAAGTACAGTTCACAGCGCTGCTCTCTATACCTCATTTTCTTAGGTTTCTCTGTCAGAAAAGTTTGCCTCTCAACCCAAAGCTCACATGACTATGCCCTACCATCAACCTTGTCCAAAACTGCCCTTGACCTCAGTGGAAGGTACATGCACCAAATGATGACTGGATGTGGCCTGCGTGTGTTTTCTGTAATTGTGGAAAACTTCACCCCAAACAACACATTGTTTTAAGAGCTTTGCTTATCTAAATTAGCTAAGAAGTCAGGAGAGGTTATATAGTGGATATTAAACTATAGTTCTGTTCTAGAGAGTGACTTTTAGGTGTTAAAATGGCATCTTTTTACTAAAACTCCTCAATGCGTATATTCGGAGTCCCATCTGTTTCTAGGTCAAAAGAGTGTTGCAGTGTTCGGTCCATAGACAGACTGCTGCATCGATACAAAGCCCTGCTGAGCTACACTGGAGCTCCATGTGGAAGCAGCAGGCCACCCATTCATTTAAGAACCTAGATCTCCTTTCACTTACATTGATTCTGTATTAATGAAACTTCAGGTATCTGTGAGACCATAGTTTGAAGACAGTGGGGTTCCATACAATTACATTTGAAAATACGGCTTTTAGTTGGAAGACGAAAGAAAATGCTTCAGTATTTTCCTTTTCTCTTACCCAATTAAAAGGGGACTTTCTCAAAAATAATAGTTTCCCACCACAAATTGAAAAGCAATTATCCAGAGACCTTATGGGAAATCTGGAACCTTTGGATAATCAAGGGGTCCTATAACCAGGAGCTTCTGTCTTGCAGAAGTTCTGCAGCTCTTCCCTGTGAAGCTTAGGAGCAGCATAGGAACTTTTAGCTTAATAGATTCTAAGGGCAGAAGGGACCATTATTATGATTATCTAATATAACTGCCTGCATAACAGGCCGTAGAATTTCACCGAGTGGTTCTTGTATAAAGCTCTTAGAACATATATTTCGGAAAGCTACCCAGTCTTGATTTAAAGCCTTTAAGTGATGGTAAATTTGCCATATCTCGTGGTCTGTTGTTCCAATAGTTAATTGCCATCACTACAAAAATGTGCACCGTTTCTGTAATCTAAATTTGCCATTGGCTTTTGTTTTAACTTTGTCTGCTAATTTAAAGACCCCACTGCTATCAGAAACCTTCTTCCCATGCAGATATTCATAAACTGCAATCAAGTCAGTGCTTAACTTTCTCTTTCTTTTAGTGGAATTGGCAAGCATAAACAGTCAACAATCCGGAGTCAGTTCCCCAGAATCAAGAGTGACTTAAGAATATGACTGTTTAAAACTAAATTTGGAAGTATTTTTATTTGACATCTGGTGTTTGATAATTTAATGGCTAATGTTTTCAATCTTTCACCGCAACCAAAAGTCCTAGAAACCTTTTTTTTTTTTAAATTGAAAGCTGAGATTCTTATATAATTATCTGACTCTAGGATCTGAGCTTCCGTTGGCTGCATGGGTAGCTGGAATGCCTGGGTTTAGGAATTAGAAACAAGATATGCAGTTGCATCAGTTTCATTTTCAGTGTCTCAGTGGTTCAGACTCTCTGGAGGAATGTGTATTTGTTTACAAACAACTGTCTTAATAGTACTTTTTAAAAATAAAATTACTATTTGGTTTTAGGTTGTGTGAAAACTTGTTATTACAAAGTTGAAAATTTGGGCCAAATTTATGTTTTCAGTGTCCCTTTAAAGTGACATGTGATATGCAGTTTTTTATTTGTTTTGTTCTTATAGAGAGTTTTATATATTATTTAAGAGAAAATTGGAAGTTAGAGAATTCGAAATGGCTGAAATCACTTACATAGGAAATAAAAAATTTAGCTTCAGAAATTCTGGATACTTAAGCTGAGTGCATTACATGTCAGGAGGAAACCACAGACCTTAAGAGAAGAAATAAAACAAAACTTTATGTCTATAAGGCACTCAAATAAAAAATGCAAATCTGTTTAAATGCAACTCAGTGACCCCCTGTTTAATACGATATATTTCAGCTAATTGGGAGTATACAATATTCACTAACTCGCGTTTGTTTTGTGATGTGAAAGCATCACTCTTTAGTAAAATCTAGCCATAGCGTAGTGAAGTGCAGGACTCTGCATCTGGGAGTTTCTGAATAATTTATTTAAAGTAATGAGTATCATCATGTGATGCTGAATCAAAGCAACTGCTCCAGTGAAAGCCAGCTGGGTACAGCAGTTGTATATCAAATAGTTGCTTGAGTTGTCTCTCTGGAAAAATTAGAGAACATAATGAGCAAAATTAGAAAACCTGGGGAGCAGCCTCCATGGATACCCATTAGCAAAAAGTAATTTGATTAGTGTGAGGTCTGTGGAAGTTCATTATTTCTGCATTCACAAAGACTGCCAGAGTTATTTGAGAAGTGCACTATTATATATATTTTATAGGTGTGTTCACATACAAACATAAAGAAATAATGTGTAGTCTGAATTTTAGGTATACTTATATTTTGTCAGCTTTATGAAATAGTAACAGTATATTGATTTTTTCAGATTCTAAAAGTCATTCATTTAATGCCCCAGGGAAGCTTTTTGGTTTGAGTTTTCCAAAAAAGTTTCATTAATTCTCAGTAAAACTAGATGTATCAAGAACAAAATCCAACATGGGCTGATGGAACACACTGGCTAAGAGAAAATGCACACATCTGCAAAGTATTCAAGTGAAGTTGGTTGTGAATCCTGTGCATTTAATTAAAATAACATTTGTCTCTACTCTACATAGTACTGACTTAAGTGCTTGAGCCTGTGAGATATGGAACACACACAGTTCCCACTGAAATCAATTGGAGCTGTGGCTATTCAGCATTTTTCAAGATCAAGCCCTATCTACAAACCTTGCAACTATAAGTTCTAGAATCTGTCCCAAATAAATCCTTTTTCTATAACGTCATTGAAAATGTCATTTGGATCCAGCAGCTAATCAGACAAAAGCATTTTGCATCTAAATTTGTGTCAATAGTTTTTTAACTTAAACTAATTCTCTTTTCTTGCAAACATGAGGGACATACTGCTTCATAACATTTCCATTCGTCTGGGAAAAAAAGAACAACTGGCTAAAGAGGGGAAGAACGAACAGAATACCTTGTTATCAAAATTACCCATTGGAGATTCCCTAGAGTACAAGGACACAGCCTATCCGATCTTTGCAAAACCCCGAATGGCAATTGGGAACTCCCAAAAGGATGTCTCTTCTTTTTAGGTTGCCCTTAAATCTAGACTGGCACTGCTTTATTGTTTCATAGTATTGAAATAGAAGGCATTTTGAATTTCAATAACAGATACAAAGAGCCAGTGTCCAGTCAAATTTGGTCCAAAACTAGGTTTTGTAAAAATAAAAAACTTTAACAAAACCTCAGTCTAGCAGAAATGTGTGTGAAATTAGTTAAATTCCAGTGATTTAAAAAAAAAATCCCCTGCAGCATTTGCAAGATACACTTCCCAGCATTGTTCTTGTGCATGAGAAGCTGAAAGTGAAATTGAAACTGAAGAAAGTGGAACTAATGTAAAATATTTGTCCAACATAAACACATGTAAAAAGCAAAGAAATAATGAAATATTAGATATTGAAAATAATCACTAATTTCAATAATTTATTTTGCTTGTGTCAAACAAGGGAACTTTTTCAAATATAATTTTTAAGATGACAATGCCCCTTTAAAATGCATGAATGAGTAAGTGGAAATCCCTATTATCCACCCCTGAAAAGGCCTATTCTGTTGTTATTGAATTTCCATTCTATTCTATTAAGAATTTTATACAGGATGATACTGAAAAGTGTTTTGGTATGCTCCATTTATTCTACTGAATTCCTGTCGCCAGCCAATGGCTTCCAAATGGAAGGGTGCTTGTTAATACTTTGCCTGCTGTTAGAACGGAAACCTTTTTTGGCCTCTTTTTGCACACCTGCTGCAGTGTGCGTCCTTGACAAAGCAGTTCCCTTTTATACTTTCCAAAATAATTCTCCTTATTTTTAGTTCTTACCAAACACATTCAGAGGTTAAAAAAAAAATCAATTAATATAAACATTTTACAGTGTATCAGGGCTGAAGAAAGCATTTTATTCCTTTCTGTCTTTTATACTTCGTGTCTCATAAAAAAGCAGTTGAGCCAGGAAGAAAATAATTTCAACCCTCTCTCTCTGTTTAAGAAGTAAATTTCAAACAAATATTTTTGTGACCATTGCAATAGTAGGGATTATCGAGATTGGCACCTAACGTCTTGAGTTTCTCAGAACTCTGTATTTTTAAAATGATTATACTGAAATTCAGGAAACTGTGATTAAAAAAAAAACGCCTTTCTGCTCAATATTGTCAACCTCACAGCTCAAATCTGTTTGGCCTTACTCTTATGGAGTAGGCCCTTACTCTGCAAATAGCCCCATTAATGTCAGAGGGATATTTTATGTTGCAAGCTACTGTTCAGCATGACAAAATCAGGCCTTAGGCCAAATTACACCAGGAGGAGTTCCAGAGATATTGTGCCTGTGTATGCAGTGGGTGGGATTGGTGGTTTGATACGCAACATCCCTTTAAGCATGCGGCTCACCTGTGCGGCTTGTCAGCTCCTATGGTTGGCATGTGAGGATGGAAGTGGGGAGCCATGGCTTTGCCTACTCTTCTCCCCTCCCCACCCAATTGCTCCTGAGGGAAACATTTGAAATGCAGCTGCTCTCCTCCTTGAGCACGGGAGTAGGATTCTTGGGAGGCATTACACTGCTTTCACAAAGGTGGGAAGTCTTTATTCCCTCCACTCTCCTGCACAGCCGTGCAAGGCAGAGGCACAGTCCAGCCTTTACTGAGTAGTGGAAACATTAACATAAAATACTGTAACATCATTGGGTTGAAAATCCAGCTATTTATTATCAATTAGAACAGCGCCTGGCAGTGCAACTATCGTTATCACTAAACTGCCCTTTCTATTATAAAATCAATTTCCTAGAGATTTATATCTCCAGTCATTACATTCATATCAGAACGAAACTTAGCATTCAAGATATGGGTACTGACTCAAAATGCAGAGGGGGTGATGTTAGGGGATGGGGGGAAGGGAAGTGGTTTGTACATATAAAATAACAAGTAATAGATTTTCTGGAATTTAGCTATTATATAAGCACATACCTAAGCACTCAGCTGTTTTTGTAACTAGGAACAGAGCCCATTAGCCTGAAGATACCTCCTCCTTGCAGACGTTCCTGTGAATGGGTTACCTATGGGCCCTACCAGGACCTCTTTAATCCTCTTCCCCTCTTTCCCACTTAGCTGCCTTTTTAGAAACATGTCACCCATTTAGTTCCATCTGTCTGCAGCCTCACATCCCTTTGTCTTCTCCCTGCAAATCCTTCCGGAAGGATTATTGCAGCCTTCAATTGAATAGTCTTCATTGGGCCTAAGTGAGGCAAACAGAGGAGCTCAGATCCCTAGTTGGCCAGTGAAGGGAATAGGAAAACCATGTCTAGCTGACCACAGAATGACTGACAGACATCAAGATTGAGCCTGCCATCTCATAGTGAATGTCTTCTGCACCCTTCAGAATTTGGGCCATGGTGTACAAGAGACAACAGTGAATTAAACACAATGGACTGATTTAATGATGGAGAAGGTGTGGAGTCAAATTGTGCCCTCAGTTACACCCTTCCGATGCCCCATAAATCATAGGGATATAGGAACAATAAGGACAATATACAATGTTGTTATGTTTTAGTCTGGATCTATCTTAAAGAGGAATTTGCTGCCTTAGTGGTTATACAGGCCTCCAGAATATTGTTTGTCATGGATTGCTAAAGACTTTATTTTGCTGCTTAAGAATCACTAGATATATCTCTGGTTATTTCAAGGAAGATTTATGTCATGTGTTATGCATGAAGTCAGACTAGATGATCACAATGGTCCTTTCTGGCCTTACGGTCTATGAATCAATGAAAATGGAGTTTAAAACAGGCTTTCTTGAAGTACCTTAACTTTTATAAAATTAGCATCTTTGCCTTCTTTTAAATCCTTTCCTTCCTTTTGGCTAAAAGGACTCCTCCAAGAGATTTTAGACTTTATCTACCAGCCTCGTAGTTCACCTTTACCTTATTAGTTATTCATCCCCTTTTTTCTTCTCATTATTTTTTAAATGTTAAAGATATCAGATGCCTGGAAAGAGTCAGGTGCTGTGCTTATCAGCTTTTAAAGATGTTGTTAATTCAGGACTGAACAGCATCAGTCCTGGATCTCAGACCAGTGTCATTTTCTATCACAGGCCTATTTAGAGGGTGGAGAAGGAAAACATTTATGGCAGGTTCTTCATATTTTAAAATGGTGGCAATTTAAAAGCTGCTGAAATGTTTGAAATGTCACATAATGATGATTCATTAGTGGGCAGTGAATATGTATAAGCATAGTTGGATGTTGTTGTATAAGAAACTGTATATCCCATGTTCACTGGCATTTGGGTCATTTACAGTTTGCAGCTGTATTACTATTGTATAGTATTTGTGCAACATGGCATCCAAAAAGCTGCTTTCTCCCAATTCTGGGCCTGATCCATCAACCCCTGAAGACAAAGGAAGCCTTTCTAGTGACATAAGTGGGTGTTAGATCATGCCTAATCTTTCTTTACATAATGACACCTTAACTTTTTTACCAGCTCCCTTTCAAAAGTCATCAAGTTCACTTCCTCTCCGCTTCTACAGAAAGGGTAACATTTGGAGCAGATCAACAGAAATGACTTTCAAGATAATGTGTTCTGCATCTTGGCCCTTGGGCTCCCATTGTCCATGATACTGTGATTCCTTTGGAGCCATGCTGCCACAGATTCCCCCACTGGTGGCTGCACCTCAAAAGAGGATTCCATAGTGCTAAAGGGAGCCAGAGGACTACATAGCCTTTTGTGAGGATTGCCCTTTTGTTGCTTAGGTAGATGATGCAACTGTTGCATCTGATCTCCACTTTTCTTCCTCCCCCAGGAGATTCTGTAGTAGTTCTCCTCAGAAATGGTGTGTGTGTGTTGGGAGGGAAGGGCTAATCACCCCCCTCGGTGAGGGAAGGGTCAGGCTCTTGGTAATCAGGCCTAGTGATTGGAGCATAATTTGAAGCCAGATGTAGGGTCAGAACTGGACCGAGGGCCGCCCTGGAACTGGAGTCCAGGGACAGGCCAGGGTCAGCGCCAAGACCAGAGTCTATAGACAAGCCAAACCATTAGCAGGTGTAGGCCAAAGAACAAAGCTGGGTGATCAGAGTCTGAGGGGGATAGACAGAGGCAGGGCTGGAACAAGGGCAGAGTAGGGCATGGACAAGGCTAGAGCAGGCAGGAACAGGGGTTAGGCAAGACTGAGGCAGGAAAAGGAACTGGATGAAGAGCATGCCAGGAATCTAGAGAGTCTGATACACTGTGAGGCAGCAGGGGGGTTCCTGAGCAGATAGTGCTGTTGTACTTGCAGCTCTGGTGGTGTTGGGGAAATACCTGAGCTTTGGGGACATTTGATGCTGGCTCTGCTCAGGGATAGGCTGCTGTCCTATGCCTGAGTGATGACTCACTGCAGCTTTGTTGGAGGGGCACCTATTGAGTTTCCCACATCTAACGGCCACTCCCGCAGCCTAAAGGGAGAAGCCACTGGACCCAGGACTCAAGTGAATGTGCAGGGCAATGAAGGAAAAAATAGGCATAGGAGTGAGGGTTACACTGCAGGGCTTGACAGATTTGCTTTGGAGTTAGGAGCAGCTCAAAAATTAAGGAGCCAGACAAGGTGGGCCCAGTGGCTGGCAGGGGCAGCCACTCTCCCCTCGCAGCCCTGCCCTTTCCCCCCTCTCTCTCCCACAATGTGGCCTCAGCGGCAGGGTGCCCTGGATGGAGCGCAGCAGACACTTTCCCCTCCTAGTCCTGCCCCACCCCTCTCTCACAACATGGGCCCAGTGGCGGAGTGCCATGTCTGGAGCTTGGCGGCTACTCCCCTGGGAAAAAAGGTAGGTGCCAGAACTAAATTTCTGGGGTTCATCGAGCCCTGGGTTACAGGGTCAAAAACAGGGATATTGAGGGAACTACCAAGCAGAGACCCTGGACAGCATCCGCTGCTCCTCAAAGGCATCCAGGGAGCCAGTGAACATGGCCCAGAGGAACTCTGCCTGGAGACGTGACTTCAAAGAGGATCAGAAATAGGTCCCACAATTGCAGAGTACCTCCCCTTTCAGCATCATCCTCCTGGTATGGCGGATAGCCATCCTGGCCAATGCCAGGAGGAGATTGATGAAGAGGTCTTGCGACTTCATGGGGATCCTCAGGGATAGGCTGCTTTTGTGAGCCTTATTGATGACTCACTGTTTTGTTGGAGGAGAAGTTGAGCAAGTAGTTCTGGTTTGGCTGTGGGTTTGCCTCACTTGAAGGAGTTGATCCATGTGTGGAAGAGGTAGAAAATGTCTACATAAAGATGTAATTTGTAACCATGGAAGCAGATTTGTGGCCAAGACAAAGTGTGGTTCTGCCAGGTTCCAGAGTACTTAGTCACATTGTTATAAAACCAATTTCCTTTTAACACAATTGTTGAGAGAATTCCTAGAGAGTTTTTTGTGTCGTTCCACTTTGTTTGACTCTAACTCTTTAAGAAAACATGTCCATCTGTGTGTGATGTTCCTTTGATTGAAAAGTATTAAAACATTAATATTGCTTATGGAGGAAAGCATTCTAATATAAGTGTGTCCCCAGAAAGAAAATAATTTGAAAATGTTATTAAAGTTTAATCTAAATTTTTTTTATTTGTGCAAAAGAAAGCTAATTCAATACAATAAAAATGATACATGATAACTTAAATTTGATCTGGCCTTAAAACAACATTCAGACACTCAAATATTACTCAGTAAATAAATATATCCTAAAAACGTCCAGTGGCTAATGTCTTTTTGATTTAAATAAGCACTAGATGCTTTTTTCCACTCTAATGTTAAAGCTGGAGATAAAAGCCTTTCAGGGGTTTTGTCCAGATTTTGGTGCAGATTTAGAAATGACATTGAAAGGTTGTTTAAATGCTGAATTTTCTCTGATGTCTTTGTTAACACAGTTTGAATTCCTGAATTCACTTTTCTACTGTGATAGCGAATTCCGAGTTTTCAATTAATGTTCAGTAGTATCACAGCTCATATTATTTGCTTGCGTCAGAACATTATATGAAAAAAGAGAAAAACTTGAACACAATGTTGCGTTAAAGAAATGGGTTGAAATTCTGGTGCCATTGAAGTCAGTGGCAAAACTATACATTGATTGCAATGGGGCCCTGGTTTTCAGTATGAAGTAGGGAAGTTTTATAGTTTGCATGTTAACTTCTGAATAGATTAATATTACTTTACCCCAAAAGTTCAATAATGGCACTCTGTAAGGTAGATATAATATGTGTTTTATTTTTTTGTTTGTTTTAGATTACTACAGCGAATTTTTACATTTCAGCATGTTAATGCAGCTCATTAATCTTCTAAAAGCAACCAATAGATCTATTAATTCAACAATGTAGAAAGCTGGCGAGACCAGGACTTAAAATCAATCAAAACAACAATGTTTATTCATGGGATATATTTTTGTGTAAAAAACATCTTTTCTTGTTATTAATGAAAATATATAAACAAAACTGCAGAATGAAAGTGTTATGAGTCAGATTTTCAGAAGAGCTAAAGGCTAGATTTACAAATACTTAGCATCCTCAATCACAGACAGATTTTCAAAGGAGCTTTGTTCCCATGTAGGTACCCAGATTTTTTTAGGTGTTCCGCTTCCTTTTAGACTCTTACGGTCAGTTTTTCAAGCGTTCAGCACTGAGCTGTTATAAAAATATGGCACCTAATTTGTTGCCCAAATGGAAGTGTCAATCTGGTTTAAAAATTGGGACACAAATGTGGATGCTGAGCTCTTTTTAAAAATTTCGTCTTTTATGTTTATAAAAATTGTAAAAGTGTGAATTCTTTTGCTCATTTTAATGGCATATGGAAGAAACAGAACAATTCTTCTGATTACACTTTCCTATTTGCCTTTCCCCTTGTCTGTTTTTCTGTGGTTCATTTCATGCAGTTTCGTCATACTGTCCCTTCAGTTCTCCTTGCATGGGATGGCCATATGAGGGTAGTAAATGGTCCATGTCAACTTGTTATGTTTGCAGAGCTTTTGCTTGGGTTTGTTTTTTTTTTTGGTTTGGTTTGTTTCATGTTTGGGATTGTTTTATTCTTTATTCCTGTAAGTCATTTATTTTCCATGTTATTCAGGTAAAATATAGATAATTGATCCTGATTTATCACTCTGTTAGGCTTGTTTTATGCTAATGTGACACCATTGATTTCACTAATGCATAACTGGTGTAACAGAGTGTTGAGTCTGGCCCACTATGTCTAACTTAGAACTCTGTCCTAAATTATGTTAGATTGGTGGTTCTCCAGCACTTGCATTCTGCTGACCTCTTCAACGGAGTCAGAGAGTCTAACCAGTGATGATCCCCAGACTACAATTTGAAAATCACTATGCTGTTACCTTACAGAATATTTGGGGTTAGATTTACAAAAGGGCATAGTGTTTGTCTAATTCTCCTTCTACTGCAGCCAACTGGATTTTTACCATTGACTTCAATGGAAGCAGATCTAGGCTGATGTTTAGCACTTTTGAAAGTCCTACCCTCAGACCTCAGTTAAATACCGTATTTCTTTCTCTGGGTGTTGCTGCTCCTGTTGTTACAGGCCTTATTACATCACTAGGTTTACCAGTTTCACATGTGATTAGTTCGTTTCAAGACCCTAAATTGCTGTCTATGTTTATTCTTCCAATTCAAAGGAATTGCAAATGTATTTATGAAAATATGTTAATGTATGGACAATACATCATTTACAGTCAAAAATAGATGCTTTATATTATTTGGATTATTTGCCATCAAATGAAAACTTGTATGTATCAGTTTGTTAGATGTTTATCAGTAAATTTATTTTAAATGTCAACTCAGGAATATACCAGAATTTTGGAATTTATTGGTCAGACAGAAATTATCAAAATAGAGGTTGACAGCTTCCTGAGATTTAGGAAAATTTACATAGAACTGTGAAGCAGACATTATTACATATCTGTAGACTGATAACATAGCCAATGGCAAAGGAAATCATCCTCTGTATGTGATGGATCCTTTGTTTCCTTCTGCCATGCTGCATTATGGCACGTCCAGAAACTCTTCTAAACATGTTCACTTAAATTATTTCTGTCATAGTCATAACTAATTAATATAATAATCTCAGCAAAAATTAGCTGTGTGGGTTGGTGAAATGAGATCTGTATAGGTAATTATAGTTTGTTTATTCCATTAATGTCTTCACTGGGGCTGACCCTCGAGGTATTGAGCATTCTTATTTTGCATTGACTTTGTTCAAGTAAATGGAAGTGGACGGTACTCAGCACCATGCAGAAGGCACTCAGTATCTTGAATATTCTCCTTCGAGTGATTGCTCAGATGCATTCCACTTAGGTGTGTGCGCGCCCACGTGCACAGATCTGCGGAGAACTTTTCTAGCAGCCCCTGCAGGGGCCGGTCCCAGCGCCCCCTGGAGTCCTGCCCTCATGCGGCGGTACATATAGCGCGACCGGCCCCTCCCCTCCTCAGTTCCTTCTTTCCGCCCGTGACGGTCGGTTGAGAACTACCCCTGCTCTTCAAACAGGTTTTTTTCTCCTTAAAGTGAGTAGTTAGCTTAATAGTTCATCCCGAACTCAGTTAGTTTACAGTTAGTGAGGGTTGTTAGTTAGTTTAGGGAGCCTTCGGGCTCACGGCGACCCGGCCATGCCGGGCTCGCCGGGCTTTAAGCCATGTGCTGGCTGCGGCAAGGCTTCCCAGCCAGCGACCCCCATGACCGTTGCTTGCGGTGCCTGGGGGAACTGCACCGTACCGATCGGTGCAGCATTTGTAGGTCCTTCAAGCCTCGGACTCAGAAGGAGAGGGAGGTGAGGCTTAGGACCTTTTTAATGGAGTCCGCCTTGAGTCCGGCTTCCGAGCCTTCACGGACGACTCCGGCACCGAGCGTCTCGTCGGTGCGGAGTGCGCCCCCAGCACCGGGGGCCTCGGTGCCGAGCAAGAAGAAGCGCCGCCCGCGCTTGCAGCGCTCCCCCGCACCGCAAGAGCGGCCGGGGTCGAGCTCGGAGGTGATCCTCCTTACCGAAGTGCCGCCGGCCCCTGCTCCGGCACCGGGCCCGGCACCGGCACCGACCAGGGAGGCTCCCCCGACTCCTGAGAGTGGGGGACCCCCTGCACAGGTTCCTTCAACGCCGGAGGCGTTCGAGGCGGCACAGGCCTTGCTGGCTTTGCCCACGCCTCCGGCACTCTCTCGCCAGAGAGAGTCAGGACCTGTTTCCCGGGGCAAACCCGCGATGGGGGGCCCCGAAGGGTGGGCGGCCCCGACGGTGGATAGGCCGCCCACCACCCGACGCCGGAGAGTTGAGCTGGGAAGCTCCTCTCCATCCTCGTCTTCGGACGACACGTCGCGGCACCGTTCCCGGCACCGCTCTAGGTCCCGGCACCGCTCCGAGTCCCGACGTCGCTCCTCTTCGTTGTCGAGTTCTGGCTCGGCACCGAGACGGCGTTCTCGGCACCGTTCCCCAGCACCATCCAAGAGGCGTCGGAAATCATCTCCCCGGTACCGCTCGTCGTCTTCTGAGTTGCCTTGTCGGCTCCGTAGATGCAGCCGCTCTTCGGGATCGTCGCGTGGCGGGTCCCGGAGCGCTTCGGCTCGGCGTCATCATCGCCGGCGTCTTTCTGACTCGGGTTCCTGGGCCCAGCGTCAGGAACAGGTACTGCCGTCGGCACCGCAGCCGGCACCGGCACCGCAGCCGGCGCCGGCACCGCAGTCGGCACCGCAGCCGGCACCGGAGTTGCAGTCGGCACCGGCTCTTCCAGTATCGGTGCCGGCACCGACCCTTGCGGCACCGGGTTGGCCTTCGGCACCGGTGCCGCCTCTGAGCTGGCCACAGGCACCCTGGCAGTGGCCTATGTGGGCCCAGTGGGCAGCTCAATTGGGGCAGGGAACTACGTCGGCCCCTGCCTCGGTCACCCAGACACAACAAGCACCTTCGGTGCAGGAGGGTGACCTTCCCTCTGGGGAAGAGGAGGAGGAGGACCCTGGGGAGGGCCCCTCCACGGGACCCCGCCACCCGTCTTATTCGTCCTCACCAGACGAGATGGCGGTAAGGGACCAAGGGGCCCCATTGGTTGACTTCAAAGCTCACCAGGAGCTGATGAAGCGGGTGGCTGCAAACCTTGGCCTTGAGGTCAAGGTCTTAGAGGAAGAGGTGGACCCCCTCTTCGGGCGTGTGGGGGCACAAGGTCCGGCTAGGGTAGCCCTCCCGGTCCATGAAAAGGTCCTGCGCCTGGCTAAGGCAGTCTGGCAGACCCCCACCTCGGTTGCCCCTATCTCTAAGGGCGCCGAGAAAAAGTATTACGTGCCGACCAAAGGGCACGAATACTTGTATGCGCACCCTGCAGCAGGTACTTTGGTGGTCGATGCCGCCAATCAAAAGGACAAGCAGGGTGCGCAGAGCGCCTCTCCTAAGAACAAGGAGGGCAGGAGGTTAGACCTATACGGTAGGAAGGTCTATTCCACTGGGGCGCTTCAGTTTAGAGTGGCTAACCATCAGGCCCTCTTAGGTAGATATAATCTGAACCTGTGGGACTCCTTGAGGAGGTTTTCGGAGTCCCTCCCTCCGGACCAGGCCGCAGACTTTAATATTGTCCTGGAGGAGGGTATGAGGGTGGCCAGCGCAGCGCTACAAACTGCCTCAGACGCTGCGGACACAGCAGGCAGGACTATGGCCTCCGCCGTTGCCATGCGGCGGGCAGCATGGCTACAGTCCACGGACTTATCCTCAGAGGTGCAGCACTCCATCCAGGACCTGCCATTTGATGGAGCTGCCCTATTCTGAGACAAGACTGATGAGAAGCTGCATGCCCTTAAAGATTCAAGGGCAACCCTGCGCTCTTTAGGCCTCTACACGCCCCAAGCGACCAGGTTGCAAAGTCGCCAGCAACCGCAGCAGCCGCCTCAGTGTCAACAACCGAGGCCGCAGCCTAGACCCTTCCCTCCCGCAAGGGGAAGGGACAGGAGTCGGGGCTCTGGACGGCGCGACCGCACAACGTCGTCCGCTTCCTCTTCTAAAGGACCCTCCCAAGACCCTAAGGGCAAGGGTCGGTTTTGACGGTGTCTCCGAGGGTGGCACCGTCTTATGTTCCCTGGGTTGTCCCCCGCCTTTCAAGGACAGGCTATGGCCTTACCTCGGCCTGTGGCGGGAAATAACATCGGACCAATGGGTCCTGAACATTGTGCGCTGGGGCTATGCCCTTCAGCTTCTGGCCTTTCCTCCCCACTCCCCCGTCCCTCTTCAGGGACCCCTCTCATGAGCAATTACTCCTACAGGAGGTTCACTCCCTCCTGCTCAAAGGAGCCGTAGAAGCGGTTCCTCCGCTCGAGGTGGGGACGGGGTTCTACTCCAGGTATTTCCTCGTCCCCAAGGCCAAGAGAGGCCTCAGGCCTATACTGGACCTGCGCAGGCTCAACAGGTTCATGAGAAAGCTGAAGTTCCGCATGGTGTCCCTGGCGTCCATCATTCCCGTACTAAACCCAGGGGACTGGTTCGCCGCCCTCGACCTGAAGGATGCGTACTTTCACGTCTCCATCCTTCCCGCCCTCCGGCGGTTCCTAAGGTTTATGGTAGCTGGTGCCCACTACCAATTTACGGCCTTGCCCTTTGGCCTATCTTCCTCTCCCAGAGTGTTCACCAAGTGTATGGCGGTGGTGGTGGCCTTCCTGCGGCGCAGGGGGGTCCAGATATTTCCCTACCTGTACGACTGGTTGATCAGGGGCAAGACCAAGTCGCAGGTTCGCGAGGCGGTCTCCTTCGTCCGGACCACCTGCCAAGCTCTGGGGCTGCTCATAAACGAGCAGAAGTCGACGCTGTGTCCGGTGCAGCGTATAGACTTTATAGGGGCCCACCTAGACTCGGTGCGGGCCAAAGCCTCCCTTCCATGCTTGAGGTTCGAGGCAATGACGGCGATAATATCGCAACTTCAGAGGTGCCCTATGACAACAGCCAGGCAGTGCCTGCAGCTGTTAGGCCACATGGCTTCGTGCACCTACGTGGTGAGGTTGGCCCGCCTCAGGCTCAGGCCCCTCCAAGGTTGGTTGTCCAAAGTGTACATGCCCAGCAGGCATGCCCTCCACAAGGTGGTAACAGTACCCCCTGCGGTGTTGGGGTCACTGAACTGGTGGCTGGACCCCGGGACTGTGTTGGAAGGGATCCCCTTCAGGGCTCCCACCCCCTCGGTCACACTGATCACGGATGCATCAGACCTGGGGTGGGGGGCCCATATCACCGGTGGTCTGACCACGCAGGGATTTTGGTCCCAGGGAGAGGCTGCCCTCCATATCAATGTCAGGGAACTGAGGGCAGTCAGACTAGCTTGCGAAGTGTTTCGCCACTCTTTATTGGGGAGAATGGTGCAGGTGTTAACAGACAATACCACTGCAATGTACTATATCAACAAACAAGGGGGGGCGCGCTCCTCGGTGCTGTGCCAGGAAGCGCTTCGACTTTGGGACTTGGCGGTGAGGTCCAACTTTTGTTTAACCGCCTCTCACCTGCCGGGGGTCAGGAACGACGAGGCGGGTCGCCTCAGCAGGTCGTTTCTACCCCAGCACGATTGGTCTCTCCACCCGGAGGTGGCGGACAGGATTTTCCGTCTGTGGGGTGTTCCCCGTCTGGACCTGTTTGCATCGGCCTGGAACATGAAGTGCCCGCAGTTTTGCTTGCTAAGAGGTCGCGAGCCGGGCTCTGTTTCGGACGCTTTTCTCCTCGAATGGACGGGGGCGCTCCTGTACGCGTTCCCCCCCTTTCCGCTCTTGCCCAGGGTCCTCTTGAAAATCAAGAGGGACAGAGCGGAGGTCATTCTGATCGTCCCAGCGTGGCTGAGGCAGTACTGGTTTTGCCTGCTTCAGGACCTGTCGGTCGCTCCCCTGATCGAGCTCCCGAGGAGACCGGACCTGCTTTCCCAGGACCACGGTCGCCTGCTGCATCCCAACCTCGACTCCCTGCACCTGACGGCCTGGAGGCTCTCTGGCTGACGGAGGAGGAGAGAACCTGCTCGGAGCAGGTCCAACGCGTGTTGTTGGGAAGCAGGAGGCCCTCCACGCAGATCGCCTACAGGGCCAAATGGAGGAGGATCACCTGCTGGGCGGAGTCGCGGGGCGTAACCCCCGGTACGTCCCCCGTGCAGGCTGTCCTGGACTACCTGCTGCAGCTTAGGCTACAGGGATTAGCGTTGGCCTCCCTCAGGGTACACCTGGCGGCCATCTCGGCGTTCCATCAGCCGATGGGGGGACGCTCCCTATTCTCCCACCCCATGTCGGTGAGATTCCTCAGGGGAGTTGAGAGGCTTTATCCGCAGGTCCGTGACCCGGTGCCTCCCTGGGATTTGAACCTGGTCTTAGATAGACTAACGGGACCCCCCTTTGAGCCCTTAGCCACCTGTCCAATGATGATTCTCTCCTGGAAGGTGGCTTTTCTCGTGGCCATTACCTCGGCCAGGAGGGTCTCTGAGCTAAGGGCCTTAACCTCGGAGCCCCCCTATACCGTGTTCTACAAAGACAAGGTTCAGCTTAGGCCTCACCCAGCGTTCCATTGTAACCAAGATATTTTCCTCCCCGTGTTTTTCCCTAAACCGCACGGGTCCGAGGACGAGAGGAGACTGCACACCCTCGATGTGAGGAGGGTGCTGGTGTTCTACCTAGACAGGACGAGACCGCTCCGGAAGACCACGCAGCTCTTCGTCGCGGTGGCAGAGAGGATGAGGGGCTCCCCGGTCTCCGCCCAGTGCATCGCCAAGTGGATCACCACCTGCATCCGGCTCTGCTACGAGCGTGCAGGCGTCCAGCTCCCAGGAGTGGTGACGGCTCACTCGACGAGAGCCCAGGCCGCGTCGGCAGCCTTCCTGGAAAGGGTCCCCCTGGAGGACATCTGCAGGGCTGCCACCTGGTCCTCGGTGCACACCTTTGCTGCGCACTACGCTGTCGTCCAGCAGTCAAGGGACGACGCGCGAGTCGGCAGAGCTGTGCTGAGGGCAGCTCGCCGTTGACTCCTACCCGCCTCCAAGGTATGGCTCGCTAATCACCTAAGTGGAATGCATCTGAGCAACCACTCGAAGGAGAAAACGTAGTTACTTACCAGTAACTGTTGTTCTTCGAGATGTGTTGCTCATGTCCATTCCACACCCACCCTCCGTCCCCGCTGTCGGAGTCGGCAGAAAGAAGGGACTGAGGAGGGGAGGGGCCGGCAGCGCTATATGTACCGCCGCATGAGGGCGGGACTCCAGGGGGCGCTGGGACCGGCCCCTGCAGGGGCTGCTAGAAAAGTTCTCCGCAGATCTGTGCACGTGGGCGCGCACACACCTAAGTGGAATGGATCTGAGCAACACATCTCGAAGAACAACAGTTACTGGTAAGTAACTACGTTTTTGTACCATTACTTTGCTCTACTAACTTCCTTCATCAGAATTTATATATTTTAGTAAATTGTTCTGCTTCTGAATGTATGTGACAGCATTATTATAAGCTGATCATTTGTTACTCAATATTTTAACATGTCTATTCTATGTAATTTTTTTTTTCATTTTGACACTTGCAGCTGGCATTTTTGCAGTAGAATTTAATTTTGGGGCATCTTTCAGCAAATCAACAAATAGAGCAGCTGTGTATTTGTTTATCAATTAATTAAATTTTTATATTAAAATGTTCTAATTAAAATATGTTTCCGAGAAACTCGTTGATAGTGCCAGAGTAGTGATAGTTAAAGTTGCAATTGATTAAATATTTGCACAGCAAGTAAAAACTCAATTATTAATTGAAACTCTGCCTTCATTCATGGGGTGAGAAGTAAAGAACTTTCTTTTCTTTTTAGTAATAATCAGAACTTATACATCCCAAAAAACATTGCTTACACAATACTGATTACAGTTCAATAATCCAGGGTTGTCAATATGACAGTATCATGGCTTCCCACTTAATTCAGTAGGAAACCAGCAATACCATTGCTTTTCAACTATAGAACAAACAGACACCTGTACTTGTTCCTATCTGTCTACTTCAGTTTATAATCAATAAAATGAAGGTACCTATCTCACATGATAAATGTCTTTAGCATAGTTAAAAGCACAGTGTCATAGAAGATGAATCCAGCAGTTCTGCTTACCTGATAGCCAGAAAATGAAAAAATAACAATGAAGTTAAACACAAGCAAAACACCATATTCCCCCACACTTAACAGCCAATTTCATGGCCTGTCTCTCCCTCCCAAAATCCTAGGTAAAGAGAAAGTCTTCAAATATAAGCTATTGAGCTAACTGGGGTTAAATTTTCAAAAGTGCCTTAGTGATTTTAGAGCCTAATCTTATTTCTTTGGCTAGGGATTTTACAATAATAACATTTTGGATTATTTCCTTTCTCAACTTTGTTTTTTTGCTGATATCCCCTTGGCAAGATAAAATAAGTTGCCAGCTACCAAGGTATTTGACTGAAATAAAGGGGGAAATACATGCAATGCCATTAGAGCTGACCAACGAGAGAACCAAGAGCATAGGAGAAGATAGTGTTAGTAAGTAAGCGACTAATTAGTAAACAAGGAGGAGGAAGCAAGCCGTCCACAGCTGTACTGATTACATTTATGGGAAGGGCTCTACCTGAGAAAGTAACAGTAGGGTTGCAGATATTCAGAACCATGCCATATATACCCCCTCCTTTAAGGTTTGTAAGTGCCAATAGTATGGGCAGATGTTTGTGAAGGGAAAATAAGATATGGTAAATGTGTGGGAGAGGATTCCTATGACAACTATATAGAGACAGAGGCTAAATGTAGTAACTGGTGGTAATCACAGTCTGGCAAACAGAGAATGTATTGTGCAAGGCAAGCTAAAGAGATACTAAAGACAAAAATTATTAATAACGTATCTTATGTGGAGACTTTCAAAGCATCTGGTGGATAAGGAAGAGGCAATCAGCACAGGAAATGGGAAACTGCAGACATAGCCTCATTCTATAAAGAATATGATACATACTGCAGAAGGAATAGATGATGACATTCTAATGATGAAAAAAGAAAGGTTTATTGCATTTATGATAGGAGTGATAAACTGTACATCTCAAACTGAAAAAAACAGAAAAAATGAAAATTATATTAAGGGCAGCAGAAAAATAATTGCATATTAGTTACATGTCAATGGTCTCTATTCATGCAATTTTGAATGAAGTTAATAGTGAAATATGACTAGTATAGGGACCTCAATCTTTTGTTAGAAGGCACACAATCTAATAGCACATGGTCAAGAGCCAAAATAAAATATCCTGGAAATGAAAGCTAAACCAAATGTCATGTGAGTCCAGGAAACATGGTTGGTTGAAAAGCTTGCATTTAAAATTCTAGGTCATATTGCCTTTCAGCAAGACTGAAAACTAGGAAGAGAAGGAGGCATTTGTACTTTCATAAGGGAAATATTAAACTTCATAGCAGTAGAGAATAAAAAGCAAGCCTAGGTTATAATGCTGATGCGATCCCAATGCAGAAGAATATTTTTTAAAGTGTTATGATAGCTATAACCCATGTGGGAAATTAGAAAGTTCGGAGCTACAAGAAATAGTGAAAAGTGCTAAAAGACCATATGTTATACGCGATGACCTAAATATAATAAATTGTGGGGAAGTAAGATGACTGGTAAAAATGGTGCATGCTTAGAAAAGTTCATTGATGGACACAGTCTAGTGGCTTTAAACAATGGCATTCCAACTAGATGTAATGCAGCAGATGGTAACTTTTCCTGCTTACACCTGGGAATCATAATAGCAGATATTGCAAATAAATGCAAGTGGGAAATATATATGAAAGAAGGAAGTGATCATTTGCCTTTACTTATTACTTTTCAAGGGCAAGGTAAGGTTGAAGGTAATGGAAAATTACCAACCAGGAAGTTGAGGAAAGCTAACTGGGAGCTATTTACAAGTAAATGTACTGAATTTGTGACTAATCATTATGTGAGTGATGACATAGAGAATTTCAATGATAATGTAACAAAGGGATTAATAGCAGTAGTTACCATAGCCATACCTAGGCTATTGAAGTACTACATGGGGAATGAGGAGTGTAAAATGGCAGTTAAAGAAAGGAACAATGCCTATAAAACAGCAAAACATACAATGAATAGTGAAGATCTAATGAAATATAAAAGAAGTAAGGCAATAGCACAAAGAATTATAAAATATCAAAGAAAGACAGTTGGAGGAAGTACTGTAGGCGAATAAACAAAGATACCAAGACATCAGAAATACACAATTAAATTGGAAAAAAGAATGGAATTCAGACTAAGAGCCACATCCCAGGTCTTACTGGGACTGACAACATAGTTAGAAGTTCTGTTAATGAGAAAGCAAATGTTTTAGTGGAAACTTTCCAAGGAACAAGTGATGATGAAAACCAAAGAAGTTTTTTACCTCATTAAAAGACAATTCATTGATGACAGCCATGATCTATTACGTAGTTGGGGTACACATGAAAAAACTAAACAAATGAATGGTTTTGTATGCGAGAAATTGAGAAAGCTGTTGATATCAGCAAGAATACATGCCCATGTAAAGGTAATATATGTAACAATGTTTAAATATTTCTCTGAAAGGAGTTTGAGGATTATCTTGGAATTATTTATCACTCCTTTTCCCCATATGGTGTACTAGTAGGGTGGAAATATGCAGTAGTAATTCGAATACGAAAAATAGGCAAACTATTCACAAAGTGCATACCTATTGGCCAATTGCCCTCACATTGTGTTTGGGAAATATTATGGAGAGAATGGTGAATGAAAGATTGGCTGCCTATTTGGAAAACAATGGTAATCTATATAAGGTGCAGAATGGATTTAGGAAAGGACGATTCATCATTGATCACAATCCTAAATTAGAAACTGAAATTCAAATTAAGTATGAGGCACATGGGTTTCATGATACTGTCTGTCTAGAAAGGCATATGACATGTTATAGAGTGAAGGCTTATTGTACAAAACAGGTTCACTAAGTATAAGAGGAAGAATGTTTGAGTGGATTAGAGACTTTTTGAGTAAAAGGACCATGCAGGTCAGAGTTGGGAAAGTTATGTTGAATATATGTAATATTTAAAATGGTATACCACAGGGAAGTGCTATGAGCCCAACCTTATTTAATATTATGATAAATGATCTCCCAAAACAAATAAGTGCTGGGGCAGATGTCACTCTCTTCACAAATGATTGTGCTCTGTAGGTTAGGAGCAAGAATACTGAGGTGGCAGAAAAGAAAATCCACAGAGTGTTATGAGAGACCTCTGACTGAGTAAATGCATGGAATTTCAAGTTTTCCATTGCTAAAACCAAAGGATTGATTTTTATTAATAGGGAAGTTACAAAGGAATGTAAACTGTATCCGTATGGAGGACAAATAGATATAGTTAAAAGGATCAAATTCTTAGGGGAATATTTGATACTAAATTACATTGGAAAGATCATATAAATTATGTTAAAGATAAATGTACAGGAATGATTAACCAGTTAAAAGTCTTGCTGGACTAATTGGGGTGCAGATAAGAAAACACTGCTGATGGCCAACAGACCTTAATCAGACCAGCTATGGCTGCCAAGCTTTTGGGTCAGTATCAAAATTAGCATTTAATATATTTAATGTAAGCCCAGGCACTACGAATTATGTGTTGTGCATTTATTACTATACCTATATGCACACTTCAGTGAAATGCCACTTATTCTATGAATGAAACTATTGGACCTAACTTTCTGGCCAAAGTTAATGTGAAGTGCAGTGATGAAAGAACCAAACACATTTCTGAGGATTGATGAGAATTTGATAGGTGAATGACAGCACACTAGGTTAGAACTCCCTGTGCTGTTCAAGGTAAAGTATGGATGTTGGAGTTGAAAGACAAGGAAAAAGTGAATGAAGTCAAAACTTTCAGTCATGAAAAAATTAGTTATGGTAGTTATGGATGCAAAGTCACATGTCCAAACATGGATTTAAATTTTTTTTTAATAAATTTAAGAGTAAAAAAGACACAGTAGGTATTGAGAAGGAATATTTTAAGGGAATATTCTCTTCTTTTTGAGGATAGGTCAGTGTAATTTATTGAGATTCTAGAAGTGTTGGAAGTACTTTCTGTCACATCCTGTCTTTGAACTCATTTCATTCCTAACTAGTAAAGTTCACTGGTTGAGAACTGGATCCATGGCTGATGAAGATTGTCAGTGCCTCCTTTAGGGATGAAAGGTTGCCATCATCTTCTATTAAGGAACCACCATATGGTTGTAACTCAAAATTTTTAAAAAATAACTGACTCTGATGATAGGGACAAAGCATGTCCCAGTGATTGGAGTACTGGCCGAGGCCATGGGAAACTCAGGTTTAATTCTGTGTTCCACCATAGACTTCCTGGGTGGCCTTGGGCAAGTAACATAGCCTCTCTGTGTCTCACTTACCTATCTGTAAGGAGTCTCAGAGATGAGTTGGGCACCACCAGGATAACACCACTCATTGCAACATCACTTGGTATTATTTGCAAAGTGACACAGAATTTCCTCACAGTGGGCAGAACTTGTATCAGTCACAGATCAAAGATGACTCAACTTAACTAGGCTATCCATTATTTGAAACAAATCCATGTATTGAGACTTGGGGGATGTGACAATGTGCCAAAGAATTGTCTTTCTCTTTTTCCTTCCTTATTTGCTTACCACCCGAATCCTTCTGAGAGATGATTAAATGTGAAAGCAGCATACAAAACATCTCAGTTTGTTTACTGCTTGGACCATGTCCTAACCAACCCCCTCTCTGGACCTGAATCTCCCGGGTTGGTTCCACATCCACCTTCAGTGCAGACTCTCACACAACTCTTAAACACCTCTCTTAAAGAAACCTTTTAAAGACAGTTCTCCCCACTCCCAAATTTGAGTGATACACAGAAGGAAATCATAAAAAATTTCAGTGTGCTTCCCCTCTCCTACACACACACACTGTATTTCCCCAAAGAAAAATGTTCACCAATATAGAATTTAAACCTGGCAAGTATTTATAATCCCTTAAAAGGGGTTAAAGAACTTTTCCAATAAAGAATCAGGGTTTTTTTTTCCAAATAGAGATTATGCTTTTTCATATTGCATTGTTTTTCTTTATTTGTTTTAAACACTGTACACTATATAAATTACAGAGCCATATTCCAAGGAAAGTGTGGGATGACTGGAGTTTGTAACTATTCCATGTCTGCATAGACTTGATAGTCCCCGCTATCCCTGCATGGTTGCTAAAAAGTCTTCAGTTAAGATAGAATTTAGGACTTTCTGTGACTGAAGCCCAGTTCCTCTCTCTTAGTTACAGTAGTTTTACAATTAAGATCCTCTACAGTCTTCAGCCACTAGAGGGTGACATACCTTCCAAAACTTGAGATAGGGAAACAGCACTAGAATTAATCTTAAATTACAAGTTCACTCAATAGTAAAGTAATTAACACTCTTATTAAAGTATTCCGTAAGAAGCAACCCTGCATTGGGCAGGAAGGTACATTAGATGGGTTTATAGGTCTTTCTCGTAACCAGTTCATATGATTCTATGACTTTTTTAAAAAAATGTAGTTTTTATACTAAAATAGAGGTAAGTGTCTTCAAGAGCTAATGTAGATTTATGTCTAACCTGTCACTTATCTGTCAGATGCATCTCCATGGAATGCAGTAATGTTGATGGTTTCTGTTTCTTTGAATAAAGCCCAGTAAGGAAGATTTCCCCTGTGAAAGGTGACTGACTGTTCCTTTCACTGACACAATTAAGTGACTGCTCCTGCCAACTTGTGATTCTGTAACTTTGTGTTCCTTACATTGATTGCCTTCTGCTTATTATGCTTTTTTCAGAGCATACACCAGGTATTTTTCAGAGATTGTCAGAGTACCAAAGCAAGAATATGCTTTTGCTCCCATTAAAATAAACAGCACAACTGCAATGTACCACTGTAAGAGTGAGTTAAGGCCCTACATTTTTACTATCAGGATTGAAAGTGACTTGTTTCTTGTTTGGGATATTTGCAGACATCAAACCTGTCACCGGGGCTATAGAAATGTACTCTGGATATTTATTTAGACTAAACTTAGATTACTTTCCCATAATTTTAAGTAAAAACCACTTCTCTCTGCTTTAAACTTAACTTCCACAGGTGAATCAATGCACTCAGAATGCAGGAATTGCATACAAACTTTAGTGAAATGAGAACATTTTGATTTTTAAAAGTTAGATCAACATTATAGCACTGTGCCCTTCTCTCAGGTTGGGTGCATGTCATTAGAAGTATTGTGTTTTTGTCTCTTTCAGGTTTAAAACATACTCAGTAATTTGTACTAAAGTTTAAAACTAACAATACCAAGACATTTAGATAATAATCACAGACAGTAAATATAGCTCTTTGCTACAAGTTAAAATTTAGGGAAAGTTATATTATGCATGTCTAATATGTATTTATGGTTTTTTCCTAGAGGAACACCACTTCATTTCCTAGTATTTATTTCTAATAGTTTTAAATTTCTTACTACAATTTTAAAGAAACAGTGCACATATTGTGGCAATGGGGATGTATTTATTGACTTCAGATACTCCATAGAGGTGGGTGTAGATACTCAGAGAGGCAACTGAATTCCTCCTGTGTGCAAAGAGCAAGGTTCATTCTGAGAGTCCTTTTCATAAGGAAGATGACTGGGCATTATATTGCAATAATTGACTTTATATAACCTGCATTTCTTTACTCTGCCTCTTGTCTGCTGGTAACACTGATTAACTTTAATGTCCATACTTTATGAAATAAAATGTATGCAAAAATGTCCATAGAGTTACCCACATGAAAAATGAATGTAGCAAAGTGGTGAATCAGGCCCAGAGCCTTCATTCAAGGTTTTGAAGTCTTAGGCTTGGTCTACACTTACCCAGCAATTTGGTGGCAGTCGATGGGAGTTATGCAAGCTACTCTGTGTAAGCCTAAGACTCCCGTCGACTGCTGTGCTTCTGTTCTGCGCAGTGCCTTCATTGTACTGCGCCGACAGGAACTCTGCTACACCACTTGAGGAGGTGGTTTCGTACATCGACTTCCTGATTGATTAAGCAGGTCTATACTGACTGATTAGTCAATCCAGATAAGTTGATCTGTTGGCGGCAACTTTGCCACCATCAGTGTAGACATACCCTTAGTGAAATCTTCAAATAAGCCAAGGGTAAGGAAAATCATGATAGTAGTTATAAATATTTAAAGTTATCAAGTTGAAACTTTTTTGTTCATTCTTTATTTAGATCAATTCAAAGCTAGAGGGATTTGGAACATTATAGGGGTGAGGAAGCACTTCAATTTTGAGGATTGAACTGTGAATCTGAAGATCTGTTTCTGAGTTTTGAGTGTTTCAGCCACCTTGGAACATTCATAACAGAACCAGTTTTCTTAAAGTTAGTTAGGTTTATAGAAAAATTGTATTGTTTGGTTGTTGCAAAAATTATGACAGTTAGACCTAGGAGTAGGAATCCAGCAACACCCTGAAGACCAGTTGGTGGTGTTTTTTTTAAAAGTACACTACGGATAAACATCAAGGCCTTGATCTTATCTACCTTGCCTGATTGAACAAATCTGCTTTTATTTTTGTTTTTTTAAACTCTAGGTGCAGAGAAGGCCTTTAACTGGGAGAAGTGGAGGATAGTGGAAGTGGAAAATATTGGATTTGGAAACAAATATCCAAAACGGTTTAAATGGATGTATAATCAGCACAAGGCAAATGTAATTTGTACATGGTTGTTTGTTGAAAGGTTATATTTTTGGTAAAGGAACAAGGGAGGATTCCTCCTCCTTCTTACTGCCATTTCAAAGACAATACTTTCCAACAAAAAAAAGTAGGAATATTTTAGGCCTACGCACATAGAGTAGAGCAAAAATTACACCATTACTTTTGTAGGTAGCTCTATTATTTTTATTTAGAAAGTATTAGCATTTTGACTTTTTTTCAATGGGTAAATATAGAGGGCCATAGCACTTGACATTTTTATGCTGGAGTGAAAGAGGGAGAATAAATTCTATCATTGGTGAGCTGGCTGAATTTTGCCTGAAAGTTCATTTTGTTGGATTCCATTGTTTTCCTGCTATCCTCAGTGGCAAGGAATGCAAAACCACGTAATTTAATTTGGGTAACAAAGCGTGTAACAATAGTTCTTGCCATTTGGACTGTCTTTCTGGAGCACTTAAGTGGCTTGGCCATATGGCAGCTGCAATCAGTGTCAAACAGGGAGGTAGCAACAGCTGCGTATAAACACGTTAAGAGAACAAGGTTTCTGTATTTTCTTACAGGGTATGAAGAGGGATGGTATGAAATGTGGAAAAGAATATATTGAAATAGGCTGAATTTATAGAACTGATTCTAATAGTGTCAGAACTGGAACTAAGTTTGAAGGCAAAGGAAACGTTGCTCTTTAGATCAATTTATTTGAGAACTGTTCACTAGTAACTAAACAGCAATTCATTTTCCTCAGTTTAATAGTTTTGGGCTCATTATTGGGCTTAGAAGAAGTGATGCCATACAGAGATATGGGTTAGGATCACTTACTATACTTATAATACTTCATACAAAATAATGTCTATTAATTCCAAATATGCTGATATTATTTAGGTAATAATAATTTAGAAATCTTTTGCTTTACCCTGATGCCCATTAAACTGGACAGGGAAGACCAATTCTGAATTCAGCTGTCCCAGGTAAGTAAATGGAGACACATATTCTTACAGACTTTATTTTAAAATGTAAATGTTTTCAAGATTTTGAAAATGTGATTTACAATTTATGTAAAGAGGAAATTTACAGACAAACTGTAAAAGCAGCATAAGCCAGAAGTTACGCATCACCCAGTAATAGAGCCGTATGGCCTGCATAGCTGTTCCATTGGTAACCATTCTGACTGAGATATCTATCATGATATCAACTACCACTACAATAGAAAGAGACAAAAGGGTTGGAAGAAAAATATAGGCCAGAAGTAGGAGGCAGAAAAGGCATCAAGCATTCTATACATATGACTCTTGTATGGCACAGTGATTGACCAGCGCTATTAGGCAATGAAAACATAGTATGTTGGCAGGTTTCAGGATGATGCATCCAGATACCTTGAGGAAATTCAAGTATTTATATCTTTTAAGTTTGCGCATATATTCAGTTGCTTTTTCACTAGTTTGGGATTTTAAACTATTGTAATTTATGTATATTGTAATATTAGATATAAAATACATGTATTTGTATATACACACTCCCTACTCCCACGTATGTGGAGGTGGTAGCCATGTGATAAATGAATTTATCATGCATCTTTGTTCCCCTCACCTGATAGCAGCGTATTAATCCTTCTTCCCTAAGGACCTACTGTAATGTTCCTAACCCTTGAGTAGCTTTCTATTCTATTCTGTTCTATTCTATTCTGTTCTATTCAGGGTCTTATACCATGATCATCGTGGTAATATCTGAGCACCTTCCATTAGTGCATTAAGCAACATGATGACACATCTGTCACATGCTCGTTCTCTCATCTTCTCCTCGGGGAAGAAGTGTTTTGTTTGGGAATTATATATAAAATAAAAAACACATTATGTATCTAAATTAGAGAAGGCAAGGTCAAAGAAATGCACTGGCCCTTAGAGTGCAAGATAAGGACGTTTGTGATTGTTCTTTTTTCCTGGGGGAATTCATTCTACAGTCTTGGACTGACCCCAAGAAAGCTCCGTCTCCAAACAGTCAAGCTTTCCCCTTATTGTAGAAAGTTCTGTTTGCCAAAGGAGCAAAGTAGTCAACAATGGTCTTCATCCCACAGCTTTAATCAAACTTTTATATATCCTGCACCCAGGCCATGGAGTATCTTAAAGATAAACACTGAGATCCTAAAATTGATTTGATATTCTATCTGCAACCAGGATAGGGAGGAGGGAATAGCTTTGATGTCTTCATGGTAGCCAGTATTGCTGAGGACACATGCTTCAGTGTCTGTGCCAGCTGGAAATTCCTAAACGCTAAAGGCTTCATGCCCAGATGTATTGTAGAAACAGCCATAACTGTTTCTAGATCAATCTGCCAGGGAAATGTTTTCTCCACCCCCAAAGGTGAAATTTACTCACCACCACTATAAAAAAATGCTGGCTGACATTGCAACCCAGCACGAGTGACAGTTTTTCTGTAAGCAAATGTCACAGTTTAAAGTCCAATATCTTGCTGTTTTGAGAGCTAAAAATAGACAAGAGAATTTCCTAATTCTAGCTTCCATTCACAAAAAAGCCTATGTGAGTAGACTAAAGTCATAAAATTTTTAGCAATTTAAAAGCTATTTTGGGGCACTTTAGGCTATTTTGCATAGCTCCCTCTGACCCTGTCTTGTTGGACTCGTGGTAACTAAATTGTCTAGCTTTAGTGGTGGATGGATAATTTAAAATAGTTAATAATCCCCCCTGAAACATTGCTAAAAGAGTTTTTCTGTATTATGTGTGGCACCTACAATGTACTTGATGGGGTGGGATGATGAAGGCCGCATTGCCACTCACTCTGGATGACCTAAATCTCTCTCTCAGGGCTTCATCACTCACAAGTAATGCAACCATCTCAAATTCATACCAGTAAAGCCTTTATACCCCTTTACACCATTGCGTGTGTATATTTCTGTTATATTTCAGTGAAGAGAGACTCTATATTTTCACTCAGTCAGATGAGGCTTTAATAATCTTTCTCCTCTGTGCTATCAGTCAAGCTTTGTGTGTATCTAAATCTTGCTACGACAGTTATTTCCATATTGTTGACTAGAAATACAATAAAATATGAGTTTGTCGTCTCCACAAAGGAGAGGTGGCAGAAGATGACTTTAAATCATTTGGATCTAAAATTTACTGGAGTTATGCATGTGACTGGGGGAAAAAAATCTACTCTGAAATATGTATTCTTTGTTTTACAAGTATCATAAATGAGAGAGACACATACAGGCAGCAGGATTGTTTTGCTCAATGAACTTAAACCTAACATTTACTTGTAATTTTATTTTATTAGATTTTTTCTGATTTTAACCACTATGCTGCAGACAGGAACAAGCAGAGTTGGCAAAAGCTCTCTCAGGTCCCTTCATCCTCTTACTTATGCCTGAAGCAGCACAATATGCTGTATAGTGGTCACCATTAAAAAGACTATATGTACTGATCTCACAGTGGTGTCCATATACCAAAATATTCTCCTACACTTACAAAAGGAAATGAAATCCTGATCCTTCAAATACTTAAGACTGCATCAAACTTTAGATAGGTGAGTAGCACCATTTACATCAGTGTGACTGAGTGTTTGCAAGATTGAGATCCAACTGTGGTGTCTCAGAGAAATGGTACAGTAACAGCTGACAGATGTTGACTTTTTCATAGTGACCACTGTTCCTGTATGTCTACACTGCAGCTCAAACTGTGCTTCCCAGCTCAGGTCGACAGAGTCAAGATTGCTATGCTCAAGCCAGTGTGCTAAAAACAGCAGTGTAGCTGGGGGTATCATGGGCAGGGGTTTGGGTTGGCTGCCCAAGTATGTACCCAGGGGTCTGGGTGGGTTTGTACTCATACAGATAGTCTGAGGTACCACCCATGTTATCCCCAGCTACAGTGCTATTTTTCACGTGCTTGCTTGAGAAGAGCTAGCATGTGTCTGTCTACCCACACCGGGAAACGTGCTCCCAGCTGCTGTGTGGACATGCTGTAAAAGGACTGCCAGTCATTTCTTTCTCTAAACACTTCAAGGAGCAGAACCTCAGCTAGTATAAACTTCCATAGCTCCACTGAAGTCAATGACAATCTGTCTGTGACAATTTATAACAGCTGAGGATCTGCCCCCAATTTAGAATGAAGGTCATACAAACAATTTCTATCACCATTATTCCGCCACTAAGTGCTAATCAAATGGATGGCTTCACAAAGCGAAAAAAAAAAAAAAAAGGTTTTTGCAAGCTTGCGTGCATGTACAACATACAGAATCCAAGCGATTTATCAAGAAAACATATTCTCATATGTAGTGCTGTTTAATAATCTACTTAAAGTGAGAGAGCACTGAAAGCATTTGTCATGAAAATTGGAGGTACACTCTTATTTAAATGGTAGGTGCCTGGAAACTGAATACAAATCGCATGTCATTCTTCACCGCCACTTTAAATGATAGACAGTGTGCAACACTGTCAATACAGAAAAAAAGCACATTAAACTGCATTGCAAGCAACTTGCTATCTGCATTGGTAAAATGGTGCTCTAATCTCTTGATGTCTGCATTAATACACATCTATATTTTAACATGAGTATTCTAAAACAATGAGTCAGCAGCTCAAATAACTCTAATGCTCCATTATGTTAAATAGCCACATTTGGATACTTTTTCCCCCAAACAAATCTAAGTCAATATTAATAAGATGCACAAAGCATTATAATAACATATTGTCTAAGCTTGTTATTTAGGGGATTAAAATGACAGGTGAAATAGCAAACAAATACTACGAGTTACGCAGAATCATATTTGCCGAATTTTCTAAACTATTTGTAAATCCAGTGGGTAAATACAACAGCAGAATATTTCTCTTAACAATCTTAAATCCACCCAGACAACATAACTGAGGCACAGGGTGGGGGAGGAAAGGAGCAGAGGCAGAACAGGGGCAGAGGAGTCCGCCCGTGGATCAGCAGAGATCCTACTGCAATACACTTTCCGGGGTTCTGACCACAACACTGAAACAAAGTCTGGCTTCCCTGGGCTCCTTCCTACCGCAGTCTCGTCGAGGGATCCCACAGTCCAAGGGTTCTTGGTCTCATCTGGGTATTCAATCCAGGCTGCTTCTCTTTGCTCTTGACCTCTTCTGGGAGCAGGGTGCTCCTTGACTCCACAATAGATCCTGGTGCTTGCAGCTGGCAGGGGACATCTGTCTCCTTCTCGGGCTCAGGTTCAACTAAGCTGGAAGCCTCTTATACTTCCTGTCCCACCCCTTGACTTTTGGTAGGCAGGCCGAGCCTGGCCTGTCTCCACACATCAGGTGGAGTAGAGTGTGGTTTATCCCCATCCGGTTCAGTGGGAGGCCACTCCAGTTCACTACGGCACTGTATGTATAATCTTCTGGATCCATAATAGCTCAGTCTCTGACCTCAATTCTTGGAATATAAATAAGGTGAGATGGGAGCTCTCCAAGTCTGGTGTAGCAGGAAGTGATTCAGTATGTGGTACATTTCCCTGAGACAGAACTGAACCAACATCCCAGCTTGGTGCTGGGTGCTGTCTCTCAGATTTAAAATTGGCCATTGAAGTTTTCCATAGAACTTTTCACAGAAGTAGGGATGTTACTTCTTGGTATCCCATTTGGGTAACTATGTCCTGCGTGTTTAAATTTCCTCTTCAGCTTCAGTCAGTAACAGTGTTCACTTTGTGCACAAAGGTGTTGTAGTGTTGCTCTATGCTGTGCTCCATCACTCCACCCAATGCCACCCGCCTTTATCAATAGCTGGGGGAATTTGATGGGGCCAGAGGTGAAAGGAGGACAGTCCCAGGAGCAAGGGACAAGCGACAAAGCACCATAGGTAGTTCCCCACCAAAGTCTCTGGCACCCATTGGCCAGCTGGAATAGAGGGGGTGCTGATTGGCCAGCATTCCCCAGCTCCCAGGATTTAGCCCAGCACAGAGGTCATGTGGAGCCTCTTTCAGCAGCCCACCCTGCCCACCCAAACTAGGAAAAGGAACGGGCCAGAGAGATGCTGTGGATCTAGCCAATCACCTGTTTAGAGGGTCAGGAAGGTGTTTTTTTTCTCCAATGGGCCAATTGACAGAGGACTAGGGAGTTTCTTGCCTTCCTCACAGCACAGCTGCAGTGAGTTAAATAGGGTTCCTGTGTGATTAGAAGAATAAAATGAATGGTTCCCAGAGGCAAAAGACCTGGAATTTTGGTGATGGACCTTGGGTTCATGTGATAGGGCAAGTGCTTGTGGCCTTCACGGGGTGAGGTCAGACCTTGTGGCCCTCACGGGCCAAGGTCTCCACCCTGCTTCACCCTTTGTCTCTCTCGCATGGTGGGAGAAGGTGCTAGGACTCAGAACAAGCTGAGTCCTGGGGGGTAGGCTGAGGAGAGCCTACCCCACATTCTGGATTATATGGTAAGGAGCCCTACAACCCTTGCACCAGTGATGGGTTATATAGTAAGAAGCCATCTCACCCTGGCACCAGTTATGGCAAGGAGCCCTGTAACCCCTGCACTGGAATCCATTAAGTGACTGGTATAAGAGAGGATGGGTGAGTAGCTCCTCTTCCCTGTGCTAAAGTTTAATCGAAGTTGCAGTCTGTTGCTTAAATCCATACATATGTCTGCCTTCATTTTGCCCTGTTTCCATATTGATATGGATTATGAGCTCCTCCTGCGTTACACCACCAGGTACTGCAGTTACCATCCAAAGTCAAGAGGTTTTGGGCAGGTTCACATTGACAACTGTAGAACCTCTGTTTGCATGTGGACCAGAGCTGGAGGGGCTCCATTAGGGTTCTGCCCATGCTTCCTCTTCTCTCCTCTTCCACCACAGCCTAAGAAGAATGAGTGTGAAAATGCTGAGCTGTACCTGTGCTGTGGTTCAAGCATACGCTGTTTGTCTTCCTGTCCCAGTTTTCTGTTCCCTGTATCCCATCCTACCATTGAGACCTAGAAATCAGTTCTGTTCCCAAGGCAAGATGCTTGTGAGTGCTCCGAGTGGCTTCCGCTGCTCCTGGTAGCCAATGGGGAGCAGGGAGTGGGAGGGGGAAGCCGATGACCATGAGACTGTGGGGAACCTGGACTCCCAGCAGGGAGCTGCCAGTGGAGCTAAGAGCCTGGTCCCAAGGTAAAATAATACTTAGTTCTTATCTTAGCTCTTTTTATCCATAAATCTCATAACATTCTAAAGAGGTAAATATCATTGGAGAAACTGAATCACGGAGAGGTGACATGATCTTCCCAAGAGCACAAGTGAGGTAAAAGGGGACAAATTTCTCCAATCAGAGTCTGCATGCAATGAGTTCAGAGCCGTTTCCAGCTACAGAAATACTGAAACTTACTTATGGATTTCTGAATTAATATTTATTGTTTTGAGTGTGAGTTATATATTATTTCATAATACCAATCAGTCTAGAGTAATCCATTCTATCTAACCTCTCTGTCCATGCAACCTTTGCTATAAACACACTAGAGTTATCCTTTATCATGAAAATTCGTATCTTTGTTTTGCAATTTTTTTCCTTCCAAAAGGTTTTTAATTGAGCAGGATTGTTGTTTATGATGTATCAGATAATTCCTTCACAGTCCGCTTGTCACTCAATAGGCTGTCATGAAGTAATTATTATAATTGGCTCATTTGTGTCACTTTAGCTACAGAGCATCCATATTTACTCTGTTCTTTGAAATGTATATGTGTTTACCTAAAATTTAGGCTGAATATGTGCTAGTATTGTTTTGGTCTTGGGGTCCTAATCTGTGGCTTTTGAAAGGGTAGGAAATAAGGATGAGGCTTGGTTGCTTGAGAAAATCTGTATTTCACAGCCTGGGGAGCAAGCAGAGGTGGGACTGGGTTTTCCTGTGGTAGTGATTTCCTGATATCATGAGAGCTTAATGTGGTGTTTCCAAAGACACATAGTGCAGAGGTTTTCAGTGCACGTACACTGACCACTGAGAGAAAGGAAATAGGTACTCTGCCAGGTTTGTCAGTGTTTGAATCCTGGGCAAGTCCTATATTACGAGGTTGCAGAAGTTTGAGGCAGAACAAGGGATGTAAACCATGACATCGGGACGGCTGACTACAGGCTAATTTTATTGGAGAGAAGTGGCTTCGGCATTATGCCCGCTCTGCAGCACTTACGGGTGACTTAGTAGCTTGTGATCAAGCAGAAATGATCTGGGCCTTACTCCTGGTGTACACCTCACACAGTATAGGAGAGCGTATTTGAATCACGTCAGAGATTTGTGTCCAGGAGCTGGGTTGGTTTCCTCTGATTTGGCTGAGTATCTGCATAATCACTACAGCGACCATATGAAAGCTATTAAGTGTCAGAAATTGGAGGGATCATGGCTAATCAGAAATTGTGTACTGTATGGCATGGAACCGTGACAAGCTCTGACACCTCACTGTTTCTCAGAGATGGGATACATCTGTTGGACAGGGGTCAGAGGATCTTTCTTTCAAATATAAAACTGTCATTTTTTTGGAACAGAAACCATGTCTGTGATTTCTCTTACTGGGCCTGCCACAAACTCCACCCTCCAACCATCCTGTAACTCAGCCAGGCGCACCATTCCACTGTGACAGGTTGCCCTTCGCTCCTGGCACTGTGTGTGATTTTGTTATGGGGGTGAGGGGAGTAACGGCAAAACCAGGGAAAACTTTAGGTAGGCAGGGTGAAATAGTGGGGTGGGTGCCAAACGGGAGTTGGGCGAGCCATGAAAGGGTCAGGGGCATGGCTGGGACAGTGTGATGAAGCAGGGCTAGTTGGGCCTAGCTGATATGTATGTAGTTGGGGGAGGTGAGAGGCAATCTGCCTGGCTGAGTGTGCAAATTGCAGGATATGAGATGTACACTGCATATATGACTACTAATGCCTATAAATACCATGCCTTTTTCCTCTTCACAAATTCAGTCAGTGTGCTAGGCGTAGGTGTACCTCGCTAACTGGTGGAGGCCATTGTTGGGCCTGCTTTTTAAAGATGTGTTTGCGATATGAGGGCATGTATGGGATGTATTTGGGGCATTGCTGAAAGAAGGCAGAGTTGAGGTTGAATGGGAAACTTTAACTGTGCATGTTTTGGTTGTCAGAAGTTTGAGTTTTGCTCAACTCAGCCTTCTTCAAGGGGCTAACATACCACCAAGCGACCTTAACTCTGTGCTAACATAGTTTTTGCCATTTAATATGTAACTGAAGTGAACCTTTCCCTTGCACTAGGTGTACACAAAAGGTATAACAAAGCAATTTATTGTAATCAGCTGGAGTAGATGTAGTAGTATATGGAGAAGAAGAATTTAATCTCTTGACAATGATGGGGTATTTGTATGGTAGAATCAAGTTTATGGCCTCTATATGAAAACTAGGAAACATAATGGGTGTGTGAACAAAAGGATGATCTGTGGTTCCACAGGTGGAAGTTCTTGACCCACACTGCAATTGTAAATGAAACAGAGCTTTTGTGTGTGTGCATGTGTGTAAAGTTAAACATGAGAAAGGGAGGCACTGAGGAGCTTTTGTATTAAATTACATGACATGGTAAAAAAATAAGCTCATAAGGGAAACTGTCGCCCAACCTTAAATAAGTAGACACTTCCATGGCTGCATAGCAACCTGTGTATGTGCTGCAGTGCCACGAGTTACAGGGATAGGTGACTCTTGCAGTTCAGATTTGAAATGTTTTGAATTCGTATATGAATCCAGACGGGTTAAATAGATTCTATAAGACTGGTCAGTTTTGAAATTAAATCTGAACTGATATTTGTGATAGAGCTTGTGAAATGTTTACATGCTTTGTTTGGTTGTTTGTTTTTCATGGTTTACAGCCATTGATCCATTTCTTTTGGCCCTTTTTCGGGGTTTCAGCTAGTAGGAGTGTAGGCAACTGCACTTGGACTCATTTTGTATATTGGGAGTTTCCCACAAGCTAATCTTCAAAATGACTATTTGTGTAAAAGAAAAGAAGTAATTTGAATATATCAAAATAGCAATTCCAAATGATTTTTGTAATAATCAGATTGCTCATGTCTGATACATGTTCTTCATGTTATTCAAAATACTGTTACCTTTACTACTGAATGCTAGGATTGTCAAATCTCTGTATATCTGGGTCATAGAATTATGGTTAGGTAAAAGGGGTGCTTAAGTCCCAGGTTTATGGTAATTTAAAACTACACAGGGCCACAACTCCTTATTATGAGACCTGCAATGTGTTCTCTTGGCGATATACACTGGCAGCCCCAGATTAAATGTGTATCTCTTTCATGGCAGGCACCCACTTTATCCTAGAACCCATGAATAGCAAAATACTGTGGTTTTTGTTTGTTTTTGTATTTGTAAATTATTTTTTAAAATGTCCAATTTCCTTTAATGTGTGCATAAATCAGGACATAAAAAACAAAGAGTTTGAGCCTAGAAGTGTTAAGCATGAAGTCTGTGTGGATAGGGGATGCTTAGTATCTCCAAGGATTAAGTTCTACTGGGTCTGCCTGCATGCAGAAAAATTGTTACCTTTAGGGTTGTTAAAAAAACAAATGTCCATAAGCAATTAAGGTAGAATTATGGCTCCATTGAAGTCAATGAGAGTTTGTTTGAAGTCAATGAGAGTTGATTTCAGTGGGACCTCAGGATTTCAATTTAAGTTTACAAAGTATCCAGGGACCTAGTCTTTATTCTGGACAAAATGGCTAGAAAAGTTGATGAAGTTAATTGGAGCTGTGTAATATCAAATGTTTCAGTACGAATTCGAGCAATACTCCTGTTAACTTCAACGAGATTCTAGAATTAGGCCCTTTCAGTCCTTTAAATATCCCAAACAAATATGAAACCTCAAATTTTCTTCCTTTTTTTTTTCTGTTGAAGGCGTCACCTTGTAAATAAATTTCTGCTCCTGCAAGAAAATATTAGTATCCAAGTCTTGTTGAAGCAGGGCAGGTACCTTCTGTTAAGTCCTTTTGTGTTATAAAATAGCCACAATTATTTCTGAACCGCTCAGCAGACTGCTCATTAAGCTTTTTCCCTAAATGAAGATCTTCACCTTGAGCACATTAAGCAAAAGGCACATTGAGTCAGCCTGAAGAAGTGCTCTGAGAGCAAACTATGGGCCCAGTCCTGCAAACCCTTACGGACATAATTCCAGTCATGCCAACTCTCTTTTCAAGAGGGATATGATTTTGACTGGAGCTGGAGCCATTCTTGCAATGAAATGAGAAACTCCAGCCCTTTCGTGAATTTGAGCCCATAATGGCTGACCACCCCATTTGCCTGCCCTTTAGGGCAGTCAGACAGAGTTGACCAAAGCACCCTTGCATGTTGTGATCAGGAGCAACACCAGTATGCATCTTGTAGCAATGAAAAGTCAAGATATTCATAGAATTTGATTGGCTGCCCAGAGCACGACATTTCAACTGGTTCATTGCAGGAAATTCGACGTGATTTTTCAATTGAATTAGGCTCATTTCATAGTAAAGTACCACCAGCTGCACAATGTCCTACCTGTTTAGCCATTGACTATTTAGTTACTACACTGATTCCTATTTTCCAGTGTGTGTATTCATTTTGCCCCCTTTATGAACATGTTGCTGCCAGGATTTCTAAGGGGTAAGATCATCAGATCCAAGGTGCATATTCTCAGATTCTGTAAATTGGTGGAGCTCTATTAAAACCAATGAAGCTGAGGCTCTGGCCCTAAAATTGCAAGATAAAGCATTTTAAACTATTATTCTATATATACAAAGTATATTTATCTTTCTCTAGAGTATATCCTTGTTTACAGTATTATTAATGGTATTTTTAATAGTATTGTTTATTATTATTTTATAAAGGTGCTTGATGTAAACTGCAACTTTTTAATTCAGCCAGTGATAGAGAGATTTTAAGTAAAATCTGCTGTTCACCAAAAAAAAAATTTAAAACCAGTTAACAATAAAGTTGGAATTTGGGCTTGCAAGTTGCTGTTGAAATACTGGAATCTTCAAAGTAGAATTTCATGAGGTACTGTAATATTTTGTCAATCATTCTTGCTTCTAAGTAACATCGTGTAGCTGGTTACTTTTTGTATCAGGCATTCAAGGACAGATCCTCAGCTGATGTAAATTGTCAGAATTCCATTTAATCCATATACACCAACTGAGATCTGCCCCTCAGTATTCACCTCTGTGTTTTGTGTGACATATGCATAGCAGAATTGCAGAACACCTGCCTAAGTGATTTTTTAATTAATTAAATTCTTAGTGTTGGTTTTGTGTCTATGTCAGGATTAAATTTAATCATATATAATTTTTTGTGGGAAATTTAAACTTGGGCTTTGAATTTGTAGGTAGAGTACAAAAATCCTATTTCTGGCAGAAACTGTAATTGCTAGACTACTAGGCAGATTTTTTATTTATTTATTTTTAGTTGTAACATTCAGCTTTTATGAATAAAAAACTGGAATTATTTTAGGTAGATAGGAAATAATGAGGTTGACCCATATAATCCACAATAACAATATGAAAAATAATCTAAGATTTGTGTTAAAATCAACATTTTTATTTAACAGTGCCAAATTTACAGTTTGGCCTGTTTGTGCAGAAATATATATATTTACTAATTCTAGCAGTTGCCTCAGGAGCTCACAGGTTTTGCATTATAGGCCAGTTGTTTAGTTAAGTAGATCCTAAAACAAAACAAAAACCTTAATATGAGTCAAAGGAAAGTGTTCAACATTCGTTTCTGTCCTATTATTTCACATTACAACTTGCTTATTACGGTGTGCAAGTGGGTCTCAGCTTCTGTTAGTAAAGGAGACCTTCTCTTCCTCTGAATTTGAAATTCAGCTCTTTTTTAACCATTAGTTTCGACTGTGATATCCTCATGTAGAAAAGGAAAAGAAGAGATTTTGTCCTTTTTTTAACCTTATGTACTTACACATATTTTCATTATCCATATAAATCTCCAGATCTGTTTTGATTCCTACTAAAACTCTTGGCCTGAATGATCTATTATGGCAGTTTGTTGCACAGCTCCTATAAAAAAAAACTATTTCCTTTTATCAGTTTTAAACTTGTTGCCTTTAAATTTAATTGAATGGCCTCTTGTTATTGGAACAGAGTAAATAAAAGTGCCCAATTTATTTTCTGTATATGATTTATTCATTCATAACACCCCTCTTTTCTGTCTATTCTCTAAACTAAATGCCCAGTCCTTCCAATTGCTCTTCATATGAAATCAATTATCTGCCTCTTCTTTCTTATTCTGGTAATCCTATTACCTGACATGGTGTTATGGAGAAATATGCTTTTGGAAGTACTATATTTTGCATGAAACACAAATCAGAGATTCTAACAATCTATATCATTTAAAAATCCTGTGACATTTTCCTCAGTATTAGCTCTTATGCCTTGCTCAATGTATAAGATGTGTAAATATATTTCCTACTCAGAATGCCCACACATTTTGTGGTAGTCAGCCTTCACTTATAGTGGTGGCATTTTGTGGGAAACACGTTTACTATAAGAGGGTTCTGTGACCCTTTCGTGCCTAGGGTAGCCACCTGAAAATGCCAAGATCAGGGCAAGCTGTGAAAGGAGAGCAGATTCTCCCAGCACTGGTGGGTGACACTGAAGTCAAACTTTCGAACCAGCCACAAACAGTGATTCTGATTCCCCTCACTGATTATCAAGAAGCCAAAACAAAAATATACACAGCCCCCTACTGCATTTCAGTCTCTGGCTCCCAATCGGCCACTAGGTCCAGTAAAGAGACCAGTTATTTAAAACTCTATGCTCTTTACCAAAAAGATTTCTCCTGACCCCAAAGGGTCAGCCACAGTACCAGATCAATATAAGCCAATCTTTTCATAAATAAAACTAAAGGTTTATTATGAAAAGAAAGAAATGAACTACAAGAGAAATGTTAAAGGATTAAAGCAATCAGATACAAAGTCCATATATAGAATTTCTAATAGAAATTGTGGAGTTTGCAGGCTTGTTCAGTCCCTCTGGTATACATCGGTACCTGGATGGGTCTCAGTCCTTTGTTTCACAGCTTCAGTTCAGTTGTAGATGAGTTGATCCAGAGGTAGACAGACTAAAGACCAAAAGACAAAATTGATCTCGGGCAGTTGGCTTTTATGTCGTTTGGTCTGTGCCATGCTGCTTCTGGAATTTTACAGGAATAAAATGGAGTCCAGAGTCACATGAGTAAGTCCTGGTGACTCATCAGGTATATCCCTGGCTTCTCCCCCTGGGCCCCTTGTACCTGTGAATTTCTTAATGGGCCATTAAGCCAGCTATTGCTGCAGCCATCCTGTCTGGGGCTTCGCAATTTGAAATACAGATATAGCAACCATATCCATAACTTCCATTACACACACAACACATGAACATAAACATGATCATCTTACTTAGCACATTATAGCCTTTCTCACAGTATCTGACATGGCATATCTCACGTGGATTGCTATGATTTTGACATATTGATGTTAAATAATATAATAAATGCCACCATCCCCCTCACCTCCCAGTCCCACCAGCATGACAGGTTCTATTGTGTAATAGAGTGGCTTGCCCTTGAGCAGGAGGGCCTGGGGCTAACATACCCTGATGACAGGAGGAGCCCCACTGATAGGGAATCAGGTGAGTCCTGTGTAAAAGGAGCCAGGTTTAAGTACTGTTCTGTTCCAGCTGGGGAAAGATTTGCAGGGAAGAGACTGCAGGAAGCAAGAAGGTTCCTACGGGGTCCTGAGTCAGATGGAGAATCAGAGCAGGAAAGAAAGCTCAGAACAGGGAGAAAAGGACAGGGAGGCCTGGGAGAGACTGTGACTATGCAGAGAGAGTGAGAAAAGTTCTTCAAGCAGAGCAGCCTTGGAGAGACCCTGATCAAAACTAGGAAGGGAATGAAAAGGTATCCAGGCAGGGAGGCTAGGGAAGAGACTATGGCTAAACAGAAGCAAGAAGCTTTGAGGTAAGGACCTAATTATTCTCTGCAGGGCCTGGGCCAGAAGCCAGAATCGAGGGTGGGACTGTGTTCCCTTATCAGCTTCAGTGAAGAGGGCTGCAGCTGAACTTCAAAGTCAGGCTGAAGAATAGCCTCAGAAAGGACACAAGGGTCTGTTTTCTGTTACAACATCTTTGGGACTTTTTAGTTTGCGCAGTTGTGTCCCCAACAGAAGTGGAGTGCAGATCCAGTAGAGGTAGGGTACTTGGACTTTCAGAAAGCTTTTGTCAGGGTCTCTCACCAAAGATAGGGAAAAAAGGGGTAGATGTAAACAGTTAGTTTTCACAGTGGAGAGAGGTCAAAAGCAGTGTCCCCAAGGATCTGTATTGGGACCAGTGCTGTTCAATATTCATAAATGATCTGGAAAAAGAGGTAAACAATGAGATGGCTAAGTTTGCAGCCAATGCTAACAATGCTCAAGATAGTGAAGTCCAATGCAGATTGCAAAGAGTTATAAATCTAAGTGATTGGGAAACAAAACGGCAGATTAAATTCAATGTTGATAAATGCAAACTAATGCATATTGGAAAACATAATCCCAGCTACACATACAAAATGATGTGGTCTATATTAGCTGTTACTACTCAAAAAAGAGATCTTGGAGTAATTGTTTATGTTCTCAGAAAACATCTCAATGTGCAACGCTGGTCAAAAAAAGTGAATAGAATGTTAGGAATCATTAGGAAAGGGATAGATTGGACAGAAAATATCATAATGGCACTATATAAAATCCATGGTATGCCCACAATTTGGATACTGCATGCTGATCTGGTCACCCAGACTCAAAAAAGATATATTAGAACTGGAAAAAAGTACGAAGAAGGGCAATGAAAATGATTAGGGGTATGAAACAGCTTCCGTATGAGGACAGATTAAATAGAATGGTACTGTTTAGTTTAGAAAAAATGTGACTAAGGGGAGATATGATAAAGGTCTATAAAATCATGAATGGTGTGGAGAAAGTGAATAAGGAAGTGTTATTTACCCCTTCACATAATACACGAACTAGGGATCACCGAATGAAACTAATAGGCAACAGATTTAGAACAAACAAAACTTTACACTTTTGCCATTGGAAGTTGTGAAGGTCAAAAGTATGATGGGGTAAAAAATATTAGGTAAGTTCATGTAGGATAGGTTCATCAATGACTAACTAAGATAAGCTAAGCTAAGATGGTCAGGGATACAACCCCAAGCTCTGAGTGTCCCTAAATCGCTGACTGCCAGAAGCTGCAAGTGGATGACAGGAGATGGATCGCTTGATAAATTACCTTGTTATATTCATTCCCTCTGAAGCAGCTGGCACTGTCCACTGCTGGAAGAAAGAATACTGGGCTATTGGTATGACCCAATATGGCTGTTCTTATGTAAGAAGGTGACCAAACCAGAAGACTGAGTAACTGGCAAAGAAACCAATATAGCTTGGAAGTGACCGTTGGCAGGGGCAGCTAGTCTGGCTAGAAAATTATGATGTCATGCCTGGCCACAAGGGGTGCCAAATAATGAGTGGATGTGATTCCTTGTTTTATGTTATGTTCTTAATTTCATAGTGATGTCTGAAATTTTGGAGAAATCATAAACTGTAAGTGTAATTTGCTGGTACAGTTCTGAAACTAAACTAACCCCCACTGTTATCAATGCAGTTCAAAGGGACTCCTGACTTTCCAGAGCTAATGGAAGCTGCACAGCTATAAGCATGTGCAATGTTTTGAAAACTGAAGAGTAGATATCCCATGTCAAGAATAAAAGGTGATTATATAACAGTCCTATAACATCACTGTTTAGCAAATGCATGTTTATTATTACCAGAAAAGAAACTGGAATGATACCAAGCATTACAAATAATTAACACCTGGGGCCACTTACATAATAAGTGTACTAACTATATCTGCATTTTTGGTTGTTTGGTTCTATATTCCAACTCACCCTTTCTACACATAGGTCACATTACCTAAGGTAGGTCTCAGACAATTGAATTACTAAAACCTTATTATTTGGATGTCCAATTTAAAATCAGTTGGAATCTCTGAAGAGATATTATCCTACCAGCAGCGCTCTCTCGTATTTACCTGTTTCAGCTATTTTGTAGTAGTGAGCTTTTTAAAAACTATTTAAAATCCATTAGCTAGTTTTAGAACAGTGTTTAGTTTTAAACACTGATCAACTTCATTTTCCTTTCTGCCAGTGCATGTATAAACATACAGTAATTGCCTTTCTCTGCTGGCTGGCAGCTTTGTGGCCTGCACATTCAGTCCTTAAGGGCTGAGTGCACTTAGCCCCACTTGTGATCCACCGTCTCTTGTATTGCTGATGGGCTCTGAAAATGATCTAAACTAATGGTTTCAAATACCTAAAATTTCTGGAACTACAAGTTTGAATCCCAGCAGGGTTGACTTGCAAGAACTCAGGTGGCCAAATAAATACTGTATGTAGATAATTGTTTTGCTGTTTAGGTAGGTTTGAATCAATACCAACCACTTGCAGTCACACCAGCCAGTCATGTTTTTATTTGCCACTTTGACCGGGGTATTTGTTACAATCATACGTCTTAAAGCCAAGCTGCAGCTTGTCCTTCTCCAGCTGCAGTTTTAAATCTTCAGTGTACTTTTTATTTGACTGGAGAAGCACCAAAGGACTCCAGGCAATGGTTAATCGGACAAGTATTTTTTATTTAACTGTAACATAAGAAATTCAGGTGCTCTAGAGACAACCATTTTTATATTTAGCCAAAGCTTCTTTAAATGTTGTCTTCCCTGCACATCCCCCTTTTTTGTTTGTTTGTTTAAAGGTAATTGACCTGTCTTTTCCTGGATGTTTTCATTGTGATTTTCTCTCATTTAAATGTAGATTTCAGTTAAGAGCTGGCTTTACTGGTGGATGCTTTGTCACATTCAGGTTCAGATTTCTCTATCCAGTTTACCTACAATTTCTCCCAGCAATGAGTACAAAATATAAATATTAAGTGCAGTTATATGTCCTTTTTTCATTCTCCTTCTCTTTAAATAGTACAAGGAAGTCATATGCCCTAATATTGTGTCAAACACTGTAAGCAGTGAAATCAGCTTCAGGCTTCAAAAAAATCTCTCTTAAAATGATACCAGAAAAGAAATGGAAAAATAAGAAATCAAGATTCAACTGAAGACTTGTTAAATATTATCAGTTCTATTAATTAGCATTTGAAGAGAGCTTCTAGACTTGAAAATTTCCCTTCCCACCATGGTGATATTCATAAAAGCTTAATTCAGCATTATTTTCTATCAAGCTGTTACATTGACCCCTATTGCTGTAGTATCTGACTGTCTCCAAAGTAATTAAAAACAGAAATTACAATAACAAACTCTCATTCTCTCTTCCTGCCCTTCCTAGCCTTTAGGAGAAATCGGAGCTTTTTGTTTCTATGGGTGTGTTGTGTATGTGTGTTAAGAGCTTACTGCAGGAAATCTAAGATCTAGAAATTGCCATATGATAATTTCCTTCTAGTGTTTATAAAAGTATGAAACACCCACAGACAGAGCAAGACTTTGCCCAGTTTACACGACAATTATACACCCCCCCCAAAAAAAAAAGTTAAAAAAACATTATTAAGGTTGTAAAGTCAAGCTCCTGAAAATTAGGAAATGCCTGCATTAAGGACGCCCCCTCACCCCCATGTGTATGCGTCATAGTCCAGCCTTTAATTACACGATCACATGCTACTTTCCACAGAAGCCCTGCCTCATTCAATGCACAGGATAAACCTGTTCTGGGAATGAACCAGAATGCTATAGTAACGGAAGCTGTTTTCTGTAGGGCCCCTGCCTCATTTGCTACAAAAGCAAATGAGGTAAGGGATTAGAGGAAGAAAAAGGAGGGTTTCATAGTTAAGGCAGTTGAAGGCTGCCGTGGAGAACAGGAGTCTATCCTTGCCTACGCCACAGAATTCCTATGTGATGTTAACCAAGTTATTTAAAACAAAGTTTTCAGAAGTGGTCACTAATTGTGTGTTCCTCATTTTCTGGGTGCCAGCTTGAAGCCTTGCAGCTTGATTTGACTTTTCTACCTCAATAAAGTTTTCTTAACATAGCTATTTTTCTGTAAAGTTGCCTAGATTTTTTAAAATAGCAAACTAAAAAAACAGACATTCCATCATGGGGTACCATATAAACACCTTATCTGTTCATCAGCGCAGCAGTGTGGGAACCCCTGGATCTACTGCACAAACCTCTGCCATTTGAGTTAATAACTGCAGTAGAAGATTGTCATCCTCTGTGGCCCAGCTGTAGAAGAGGATGGAACACTTTGCCAGCATGTGTCACAGATATTTGCTGAGGAATTGTAAGATTCAGAAAACTTGGGTTCCTTCACTTCGGGGTATAGACTCTTTTTGTCTGTTCCCCCCACACTTGACCCTCTTCTCTCCCTTGACCTCCAACCTGCCCTTGTATCTTTCCCAGTCCTGCCTTTTCCCCTCTGACTCCTTGTCCCATTCTTCTCATTTAGCTAGACCTAGCCTCCACACCTCATACTTCTGATTCCAGTCCTGATCTCCTGGCTCAGCCAGTCCTAGTCTCCCCTTCCAAGTTCTCTCTCTGAGCCCCAGTTTCTCTCCTACCCCCCACCCAGTGCTAGTATCCTTGCCCAGCCAGTCCAAGTTCCCTCCTCTTGACTCCTCATTGGATCTGTTTTTCTTCCCTTCCACCCCACTTGCTTGTGGTCTCAGTCTCCCTATGTGGGCTCCTCATCCAATCAATCCCTCTGCTCCTTCCCTGGCTCCTTGGCCCAGACTCTTTGCCCAGTCAGTCCAGTCTCGCCCACTCTCCTCAGCTCCTTATCCCATCCCATTTCAGTGTGTCTCTCAGCCAGCTAACTCCTAGGCCATTCACCATTTCCCTCACCAGCTCCCAATCCCAGTCTTGCCCCATGGCTCTCTATCCAAGCCTTCTCACCCACCCAGTTCTGGCCCAACTCAGTTCTGGTGCCTGCCAGGAACAGTTGTGAGCAGCCACCTCATGGAAAATCCTTCTCAGCCCGCATGGCCCTATATGGAGCATGCTCTGTCACTCTGTGGGCATGGCACATTCACAGTGTGGTCACACACAAAAGCTGTGAAAGGATGGTGCCTTCACATACTGGTGAGCATTATGAGTTGTGGGGGGGCGCAGTGAGGCTGAACTCCAGAGATTTTAGCCTTTAAGCTCTGGGACATCTCTGCTGATCATGTGCAAACTGCTTTTTTTTTTTTTTCTTTTCTTTTTTCCAAAGGCTTGTAACTCGGCCACTTTAAAATGGATTTTCACAAGGGGTCGCAAAAGGCAAATCCCTGACACCAAAGCCAAATCTCCAACCTCCCACTTCCCCCAAACAGGGCTAGCTGAGCCACACAATCCGAGGACTGTGATTACATCCCTGCAGTTGCCGCATGGACTTGAGGTCCTTCTAGTTTTAAAATAAAGTTACCATTTGTTTGGGTGTGGGGATGGACATTATGGGTGGATGTGTCTTTTCATGCCGCCAGTGTTCTACGCAGATGTTCTTTGCCCCCGTGGCTTGATTTTCATTCTCAGCCAACTGCTATTTTGAAGCAGTCCATCAGAGAATGACGCATTAGAAGTTTGTTAGACACTTTTAAAGTTGTTCTGCAGTTGCGAAGCTAGGCCAGCTGTCTTTACTGCTTAGAGCTTTTGGAGGACTTATCCTACTTTGTCTTCTAGAATTCAGGTGGAATGGAATTACGAAATTTACTACTGGGGAGAAAAAATGAATAAAGTAGTCCCATCTGGTGTTCATATGGTCTCAGTGTCACAGACTGAGAGTTCAAAGTCAGAGACCTCTCAATTTATTTTGTAGGCTTTGCCATCAGCTGCAATAATGGCATGGATCTCTGATGTGATCTGGAACTTCACTGTGCCCGTCACTATCCAGAATGCCCTTTGCTTTAGTTGTCCAAGTTGTAGTTGTCCAAGTTGTGTGTCGGTTCATAATTGACACATTGCCATAGTTTCCCCCACTGCATCCACTGTTTCCAATGCAAAGGAAACTGTTTCCTCTACCTCGCTAGAATTTAGCTTAGGTGAACTACAGTCTAGGCTGTAGATTCTGTCTGAGGGAAACCCAGCTATATTTAGATTTGGCCCATAAAATGAAGTGTTGTTAGTACAGGGCTCTTTTCCTGACTCGGCTGCTGTGGTCTACTTTCCTGGGTGTGATGGGGGTATATAAACTCCACACTGGGACAGAAAGGGTTAAAGAGCTGTTCTAGGCCGCATGACTGTGCTCCACCACACCTGCAGAGCCTGCTCCAGCTTAACACACACCCCCTTCTTGAGTGTACCTGAGGAAGCACACAGAGGATGCCTTTACTTCAAGGGAGAGGTCTACAAGCAGCAACATGGGAAGGAACCATGGAGGTGATCCAGGAGAATTCCTGCCCTGGGAGATTTCTCCCTTTGGTTGGGGAATGAGGGATGCTTGGGAGGTTGAACTCTGAGCTGGGAGACTGACTAGAGATTCCCTGAATAGAGGGGAGAGTGTTAAAGACCTCAGGCAGTAGGAGTGAAACCCAGGAACATACCCCAGTTTGAAGCTGGGGCTAGCCTGCAGAGAAGAAAGCTGTGAGCTGAGTCCAGGTGGGCTGAAGATTCAGCTGTTTTTGATATTTTCTGCTGCCATTTAAATGAAGGATTTTGAGATCTTGTGGGGAAGCAAGTGGTAGAAAGGGGCCCAGGGAGGCAGCCTCAAAGCACTAGGGTATTTGCTATCACTGCCTCTTGTAGGGCTCTGGGCCAGAGCCTAGTGGAGTGGGAGGGCCTGGGCTCATCTACCAACCACCCTTTTATGTGGAAGAAGCCATAAACCCCTTCCCCCTTGGAAAGGATAGAAACATTATAAGTCCCTGAGCCAAGGGTGCACCACCCCCAGTGGCCCAGATGCAGGCTGATGTCCCTTTCTTTTGTGGGGATGTTGGGGTGATTGCCACTGAAAGGCACCAGAGATGGAGGAGAACTCAGACCCAGTGGGTGGTATCACTAATAAGCCCAACACCAATCACAATTGGTTTTAAAGGTGATTGTACCCATTTGTAACTTTCAATGAACATATTCAATGTTCAAACAGTAAGAGTCAAGGTCTGGGCAGTTTCTGGGGAGTAATGACTAACTTGGAGAGTTCATCAAGAACTCTTAACCCCAGACTGTCATTAATTCCCCCATGAAATGACTTGGGACAAATTTGTTATTACTAATATAAATACAGTATTAAAACACATTTAACAATATATTTTTCTTCCCTCTCTTCCCCCCCCCCATTGTTTCATGTGCCTGCAGTGTGTGATTTCACTGCTGCTGAGAGGTACAGTTGCTTTCTGCAAATTCCATTCAACCAATAACAACACGTCGTGTGCATCTAAATAACTCAGTGGTTGTAGATAACCACTTTCTTTTGGTCAGATCAGAAATAGCCAGTTTTGCTGCTCTCCCCAATCTTAAACATTTTCTGATTAAATACGAATTTAATAGGCAGAGCTCTAACAAGGTGGTTGTTTGTTGGGCTTTTTTGTAAAAGATCAGTTTCCTGCTGATTTGGTCCTCATGCAAGAAAAAGGAGGGAGAATTAATGGTATGTGTAAAAAAAAATAATGATATATAGTATTAGGCTCTCGAGGTGTGTTGGGATTCTAGGCTAAATTGTGTGGACTCCCATTGAAACTGTACGTTAAGATGATATTCTGCTGTAGTTAAGGTCAAGGTGTAATCTATGGCAGTCTTCACTAATACAGTTATAGCCCATGTCTTTCTGTCCATATTTGCAATTAAAAAACTTGATAGAACAGATATCTCAAAGCATAGCAGAGAGCCTAGAGACTGCAATTCTTCTTGTAGTATAGACCTGCTTTGCATGTATTACCAGATATCTCACTTCACAGGACCTCTATGTCACCTTCTTTTTTTCCTAGCCCAGTGCAGCACCTGTTAGTCATCCATGACTCTCCATTTGAAAGTCTTGCAGGCTTTGGAAACTGTAAGGAAAATCATTTCACATTTAGACTCATTGAGCCACACACTGCAACATAATGGATCTTTGATCTACATGGCTAGGGATTCCAGATAAAGTTATAACGAAAGGGTTTGCTGTAGAGGCATTGAAGTGCATTGCATTACATAGTAGTTGTGGATAATGCTGTGTAATAGTTTGTGAAAGATGCTGAATGCCTGTGTTAAAATTTGTAATGTCTTTATTAGGAGGCACACACTGATTTTTATCCCCAGCCAAATATCCTCATGTTGATTCAGTAAACACACAGTAGTTTAGATAAAGGATTTATATGCAAGTTAATGTTTCATTTTGAATGATAAAAGCTGAAGCGTTACATTATATATTACTGAGATTTTTAAAATACAATATAATTGCTACAAAGTGGCAGAGAAGGAAAGGAGATGGAAATGCAAAAGGATGGGAACAGAGTAAAATAATTTCTAGAAACAACAGCACAGTAGTAGGTGAGTCTAGGTACGGTCTGTTGTTTTAAGGATAGTAAAAAACACAGGACCAAAGTTTTTCTTATGAAGTATTTGTTCATGTATGTGTGAAATTTTCAGATGTCTGCATGACAACTAATTTGGGTTATAGTTCTTGCTTTTTCAAACTCCACGTTGAAGAACAACACTGTAGTAGCTTTTTGCTTTCACACTTCGTTTTGATTTTCATTTTGAACAAACAGATCTTCAGTCCAAATGAAATTATCATATATTAATCACAAGCACATACAGCAACATACAGCTGAGCAAATATTACGCTATAATCAGTAGATGTATAGAGTTCTGAGAGCTGAGAAAATAATTCAGCAAATTATTTAATAGACAAATGTCTATTTTTCTGTTTGCAAATTGCCTATAAGCAGTTTAAAAATTTCAAGAAACATTATAATTATTCAAAATTATTCACCAATAAAGCTTTGTGAATATATTGTGGTCTGTCAATTGCTGATTAATATTTTTTGTGAGAAAATGCTTTTTCCAAAATTCAGCTTTATTGGCCAGTTTTCAGAGAATGCACAAATTACAAGGTACTGTTTCCATTCCTTGATTGAAAGAGCATCACTTTTAGGAACAGATCTTTGGTGCAAATAATTGCCTTTATAGTTTCATTACCTCTTCATGAATATTGTCTAATTTAAAATGATCCATTTCTATCAACATTCTTGCCCATCAACTCCTTCATTAGAGTATACATTGAAAGCAAACACAAACGGGTGTGAACATAGGTGAGGTAAATTCAGTTATGCACCTCTTCCAATACATGAGTAAATGTGGATTATTCACTAAAGTAGCACAGTCACCATTATAAACTATAACACAGCAGATCAAAGTCCTGGAGTATACACAGTGCCTAGAGCTCATTTTTTAGGAATTATTATTTTCATTTTTAAAGCTTATTTTTAGTAATTTTAAAGTTTCATGTAGATGTCTGAAAATAATTTTTTTTCAGGGTGTTCTCTTTGTATATACTGTAGCTAGTAATCTATATTGTTGTTTTTTTATTATATACTGCAATTAATAATTTCATTGTAATGTTCTATAGTGCATTTTAACTGTTTCAAACAACACTACATTAAAGCATATCAGGGAACTTTTAGTGTGCACCAGCACGGTCATACAATTAATGCACATGTTAGCGCACTTTAGAAATCACACCCCCATAGTTCGCCTTACTGGTCTGTGGAGAGACACCATTAGATACAAGTAACTATTTCTAGTGTCTTTTCTGGATAAGCACCATTCTTTTTCTTTTCCTATCAAGGGTGTTTCATCAGTGTTTATCAGTCAGAAACGAAAATTAGAAGCCCTAACTACATCTGTGATTAAGGAAAGCATTTAAGCACATGCTTCAATCTCTTGGAAGTTAATGGGACTTAATTATATGCCTAAGTACTTTGCTAACACAGGTCTTACATGATCTTCCTGCTGCCCTGATCATAGGGGCAGCAGGGAGCACTGCATAATGATTTCCTGTGGCAGAATTTATAACACTGCATATTTTGCTACTCTGGCCAAACATCATTATTTTTAAACTCTGCCTTCCCCCTGTTTTTGATTCTTTTCTTCTGTGTTTTTCATTTTCTAATATGTGCATCATTCCAACTTTCAGTTGCATAATGAGTGTCCAAGTAACTTCTCAACCTACAATAGAACTGACCATCTTATTAACTGTGAATAACGTTATCTGGTTCCTAATTCATGTTTGTCTGAAATGCAAAAATTGCTAATCTCAAAGAATATTACTTAGTGGAAAATCCTGGCAAATAGAATAAATGTAAAAAATTAATCATAGAATAAATATTTCCCATGCTGAATATTGCTGAATAATAGTCTATAGAACCAACTGTTGAGATTCTGGATGGCTCTTTGAATAATGCTGTTGGCAAGTAACGGTGTCCAGTGGTTAGAGAATCAGGAGTCCTGGGTTACGTTCCAGGCATTGCCATTGATTTGCAGTGTGACCTTGAGAAGCTGAATCATTTTGTGCTTTGGTTTCCCATCTGCAAATTAGAATTATGGTATTTGCCTTGCCACTAGGAGATTTGGGAGACTGAGGGTGTGTTTACCCTGCACAGACCTTACAATGGTGTGTAGAGTACATAGACTGTGTCTCCCCCTCATCCCGCCCCAGCATGGATATAAATAGCGGTGTAGACAGTGAAGTACTGCTTAGCTGAGTAAAGACACACCTGAACCTTGGGGTACGTACTGTACACAGCTCTCTAAATGCCCAAGTAGTGCCTCCCCTTTCTACACTGCTAGTTTTAGCAGTATAGTGCCCCACTGCCAGAGTCTTCCTGCCACAGGGAAATGCTCCGGCAGTGGGGAAAGGTTCTGACAGGGGCCTTTTTTCACAGCAGACAGCTACTGGAGCCTTTTCCCACTGTCCCCCCCCCTCCTCCTCACTTCCAGAGTCTTTCAATGCTACATGTGTGGACACAGCCTGCTTTTCACTGTAGCATGTAACTTCACTTACCCTATACGCCACTGCTAGTGAGTGTGCAGTGTAGACATACCCTTACTTCATGTTTTTAAAACACCGTGAGATCATTGGAGAAAAGATATTATGAGCCTGCTGGTGTTGCCACTGAATATAATGGCAAAACTCTTACTATTTTCAATAGGCTATTAGCCACCATGTCAGAATGGAAAGTATTAATAAGGGGGAGAATCTCAAAGCCACAAATAACTTTCAGTGGGAGTTAAGCACCTACTGCCATTTGTTCCTTTGAAATTTTCCCCCCTTATAGTTCCACAGTTACTATAATGGTTAAGGATACAATTTGGTTACCGAGGTCACAGATTCCGGGACTTCTGGGGCAGGGCTGGAGCAGCTGTCAGCCCCAGGACTGCCACTGAACAACTGATTGGCTGGCCAGCAGCTGCAAGCCCCAGCAGCTCTGTTTTGCCCCCTCTCCCGGGATATTTTTAATAACAGGGCCAGATCGTAGCTTCTGACATTAAATATCAATGGTTAATTTTAAGTGAAAAAATAGGTTTATAGTCAGACCATTTTTAAACATTTATTGTATTTAACAAGCAGTTTAAAGGACAAATATAAAGTTCCTCAGCAGCGCTGAAAAACTGTTCCTGTAGATCTTTGTGGCTTATTATTAACCTTTTATGTTTTCCAACTGCCCTTGAAATTCAGAGGAAGCTTCAGTGTAACCAAAGGTAAATTTGCTCTTACCTGAGGAAAAATATATCAGCACTCCTTGGAAAACTAAAAGAGCTAGAAATGCTCAGCAGTGTGTTTTAGAAGATAAAATACCATAACCACACACAGTTAAATTATCTCAGTATGCTACTACTCTGACCTGCTGATAAGAAAATAGTATTGTTCTCCTGTTTTGCTGTTTATTGGAGTTAAAGCTTTAACTCCTTTCACTATCTGTCTCAGAGATGAACTTTTATAACATCCTTCCTTCCTTTCTCCTTTTTTTTTCTTACTATGTTTGCTTGGCAGATGTCAATAATAAACCTTATTTTTCTTCAATATAGAACAAAATAATACACATTGGGCTCAGTTCTGGCTTTGGTTACCTTTGTTATTGCAGGTACAAAGGCTTCAGATCTCTTGAGACATCTAGACAGACTTATGTGTAGTGCTGGAGAGAAGCTGCTGGTCGTGGTACATGTAGGAACCGATTACATAAGGAAAAATAGGAGACAAGTCCTGGAGGCCAAATTAAGGCTGCTACGTAAGAAATTGAAGTCCAGGACCTCCATGGTAGCATTTTCTGAAATGCTTACAGTTCCATGCACAGGGCCAGGTAGACAAGCAGAACTGCAGGGTTTCAATGCACAGATGAGACGATGGTGTAGGGAGGAGGGGTTTAGACTTATCCAGAGCTGGGGAACATTTTGGGAAAGGGGGACCCTATACAGGAAGGATGGGCTCCACCTAAACCAAAATGGAACCTCATTGCTGGCATGTAAAATTAAGAAGATCATAGTGCAATTTTTAAACTAATTGCTGGGGGAAAGCTGACAGGTGAGGAGGAGCATGTGGTTTGGACAGGGATTTCCTTTAGGGGAGAATCTATTAATGGATATTCTCAATAGCCTAATGAGGAGGAGAGGATGTAAGAGGATCAAATATGGATAGGATCTGATGAGAAGCAGTCAAATGAAAAAGAGTCCCATTCAATTACATCACATAATGGCAGGCAGCTAAAAATTGACAATTTTTAAGTGCTTATATACAAATGCCAATACTAAGATGGTGACCTTGATTGCCTCATATTAAATGAGGCTATCAATATAATAGGAAACTTGGTGGAATGAATATAATCAATGGGATACAGTAATACCAGTGGAAAAAATATATTGGAAGAACAAAATAAGTCATACTGGTGAGGGAGTGGCACTATATGTGAAAGAAAGTATAGAGTCAAATGAAAAAAAAATCTTAAATGAACCAAACTGTGCTATAGAATCTCTATGGATAGTAATTCCATGCTTGAATATAGCAGTAGGAATATACTGCAGACCACCTGACCAGGATGATGATATGGTGACTGAAATTCTCAGCGAGATTAGATAGGCTATAGAAATAAAAAACTCAATAAAATGGGGGATTTCAACTAGCCCTATATTGAATGAGTACATGTCACCTCAGGACAGGATAGAGAGATAAAGTTTCTTGACACCCTTCTTGGAGCAGCTAGTCCTGGGTCCCACAAGAGGAGAGACAATTCTTGACTTACTTCTAGGTGGAGCACAGGATCTGGCCCAAGAGGTGAGTATAGCTGAACCTCTTGGTAATAGTGACCATAACATAATAAAATGTAAAATCCCTGTGGGGGGAAACACCAAAGTCGCCCACCACGTTAGCATTTAATTTCAGAAACAGGAACTACACAAAAATGAGGAAGTTGGTTAAACAGAAAATTAGAAGTCAAAAGCAAAATCTCTGCAAGCTGCATGGAAATGTTTCAAAGACACCATAATAGGGGTTCAATTTAAATGTATACCCCAAATTAAAAAGTACAGAAAGAGACCAATAAAAGTGCCACCACTTTAAACAGCAAAGTAAAAGAAGCAGTTAGAGGCAAAAAGGCATTCTTTAAAAATTGGAAGTTTAATCCTCTTGAGGAAAATGGAAAGGAGCATTAACTCTGGCAAGTGAAGTGTAAAAATATAATTAGGAAGGCCAAAAAAAATTTAAAGACCAGCTAGACAAAAACTCACAAAGGAAGAGCAAAAAAATTTTTGAAGTACATCAGAAGCAGGAAACCTGCTAAATAACCAGTGGGCCACTGGACGATCAAGATGCTAAGGGAGCAATCAAAGAAGATAAGGCTATTGTGAAGAAACTAAATTAATTCTTTGCATCAGTTTTCATGGCTGAGGATGTAACAGAGATTCCCACATCTGAGCCATTCTTTTTAGTTGACAAATCTGAGGAACTGTCCCAGATTGAGGTGTCATTAGAGGAGTTTTTGAACAAATTAAACAGCAATAAGTCACCAGGACCAGATGGTATTCACTCAAGAGTTCTGAAGGAACACAAATGTGAAATTGCAGACCTACTAACTGGGGTACATAACCTATCATTTAAATCCGCTTCTGTACCAGATGACTGGAGGATAGCTAATGTGATGCCAATTTTTAAAAAAGGCTCCACAGGAGATCCTGGCAATTACAGGTCAGTAAACCTAACTTCAGTATCAGGCAAATTGGTTGAAACTATAGTAAAGAACAAAATTATCAGTCATATAGATTAATATGATTTTTTGGGAAAGAATCAACATGGTTTTTGAAAAAGAAATCATGCCTCACCAATCTACTAGAATTCTTTGAGGAGGACAACAAGTATGTGGACAAGAGTAATTCAATGGATATAGTGTATTTAGATTTTCAGAAAACCTTTGACAAGTTCTCTCAGCAAAGGCTCTTAAGCAGAGTAAGCGGCCATGGGATAAGAGAGTAAGTCCTCTCCTGGATCAGTAATTGGTTAAATGATAGGAAACAAAGGGTAGAAATAAATGGTTAGTTTTCAGAATGGAGAGAGGTAAAAATGGTGGTGTCCCCCAGGGGTCTGTACTGCGACCAATGCTGTTCAACATATTAATAAATGATCTGGAAAAAGGGAAAGACAATGAAGTGGCAAAATTTGCAGATGATACAAAATTACTCAAGATAGTTAAGTTCAAAGCAGATTGCAAAGGAATCTCACAAAACTGTTACTGAGCTGTTACCACTCAAGAAAGAGATATTTGAGTCACTGTGGATAGTTCTCTGAAAACATTCACTCAGAGTGCAGTGGCAGTCAAAAAAGCTAACAGAATGTTGGGAATAATTAGGAAAGGAATAGATAAAACATTGTATTGCCTTTTTATAAATCCTTGGTATGCCCATATCTTGAATATTGCGTGCAGATCTGGTTACCCCATCTCAAAAAAGATACACTAGAATTGGAAAAAGTACACAAAAGAGTAACTAAAATGACTAGGGATATGGAAAAGCTTACCTATAATGAGAGATTAATAAGACTGGGAGTTTTCAGCTTGGAAAAGAGACAGCAAAAGGGGGATATGATAGAGGTCTGTGAAATCATGACTGGTGTGGAGTAAGTAAATAAAGGGAATATTATTTACTCCTTCTCGTAGCACAAAAACTAGGGGTCACCAAATGAAATTAACAGATTAATTAAAATGAACAGAAGGATGTATTTCTTCACACAACACATGGTTGACTTGTGAGACTCCTTGCCAGAGAATGTTGTGAGGCCAAGACTATAACAGGGTTCAAAAAAGAACTAGATAAGTTCATGGAGGCTAGATACGTCAATAGCTATTAGCAGGAGAGGGAGGGATTACTGTTTGCCAGAGGCTGGGAATGGCCGAAAGTGATCACTTGATGATTACCTTTTCTATTCATTCCCTCTGAAGCACCTGATATTGGGCATTGTCGAAAGACATGATACTGCGCTAGGTGGACCATTGGTCTGACCCAGTATGACCGTTCTTATGTACCATTATCATTATTAATTAGTATTGCAATAACACCTTGCGGCCACAGCCATATTGCACAGGTGCCATACAAATGTATAACAATTAAACAATCTTTGCTACAAGGAACTTACAAGCTAAGTAAAATCTTAGCAGCCCCTATGCAGTCAGTAGGACAAATATTAATCTCTGATACATGTTAGTTCAGTGTAATTGATTGGTGTTTAGCCCTTTTAGTTCAGTGGAAGTGGGACACATGCATCTGAAGTTACAATGTGATGTAATGGGATTGAGTGCAGAAATGCCACCCAACTGCATCAACAGGTGGGGAAACTTGATGGGGCAAGCGGTGAATGGCCTACTACCAAGGGACGGAGACACTCACCATGGGACAATAGATAGCTCCTCCCCCTGGGAGTCTCTGGCTCCCATTGGCCAGCTGGAATAGAGGGGTGCTGATTGACCAGCGTTCCCCAGCTCCCAGGTTTAGTGCAGTACAGAGGCCATTTGGAGCCTCTTTTGGCTCTGATCCAACAGCCCACCGGCCCACACAAACTAGGAATGCGAATGGGCCTGAGAGATGCTGTGGGTCTAGCCGATTGCCTGTTTAGAGTGTCAGGAAGGAATTTTTTCTCCAAGGCCAATTGGAAGAGGACCAGGGAGTTTTTTGTTTTCCTCGCAGCATCTTCAAGCCACGGTGGGTTAGCTACAAATATGCTTTGTACCTAAATGAGGTATTGCAATGATGTTGTTTGTTTGTAGCAACTTCTGGCCGGTTTCCAATGTGGTTAAGAGAATAATATGAACAATTCCCAGAGGTAAAATACCTGGTATTTTGGCTATGGTCTTGAGCTCATGTCATAGGGTAAGACCTTGTGGCCTTTGTGGGCCGAGGTCAGACCTTGTGTCCCCACCGTGTAGCACCACCTGCCCTCCTTATAAGGGAGCTGAATCGTGGGGTGCAGGCTGAGGAGAGCCTATGTTGTGTTGTGGTTTATATGGTAAGGAACCCTGTAACCAGTACTTAATTCGTGCAAAGGCTTGCCAGGGTTGAGTCCCAGCACCTCTAGGCTTGGCAATTTATAGCCCCAGCACCTCTGGGCTTGCTACATGGTTATGAATGTAAAAAAATTGCTTGAGCCCCAGCATCTAATAGCTTGAGCCCCAGGACTGCTTTCATTATAAATTAAGCACTGTCTGGTAACCCTTCAGCCAATTACGTTATATGGTAAAGAGCTCTTGAACCCTTGCATTGAAGCCACTTAAATGTCTGGTATAGAAGAGTGAGGATGATGGGCAGGTAGTACTTCTCCTCTGTGTTAAATAACACTTGTGGCCTGCTGCTTAATTCCATGTATGCATCTGTCTTCATTTTGCTGTTGTGTCCATATCAATCTGAATATGGAAGTTTTTAAATCCATTCCATTTGCCTTCACTGTGTTCCTGTTGGGGGATTTTAGCCTATTTTTCTCCAAATCATTGAGAACATCTGTGTTTAATGAGCTGGAACTCAAGTAGTTCAATAAAATGTTACCTGAATGATTGGACGTGGACCTTGAGTGTGATTAGCAGTTTTATAGTTTAGACCTGAATGAAATGGTATGTGCTGATAAAGGTTTATGAGAATCTTTTTATTTAATAAAAAAGCTAACAAATTTTCTGTTTACTGCAACTAATTGCAACTTTAAAAATGGTGAGACGAAAAACAAGAACTAACCAGATAAGTCTTTTTAAAAGATATTGAACCACCAAAGAATTTCCAGGACTCCTCTCATAAGACACTGGGCATAGTGCCCTTGAAGTGCCTACACTCTAAATATAGGAATGAGAATGTTCAGGAAACAGTTCAATGGGATAGAAAGCAAACGAAGTGAAGACAAAGTGCCTTAAATAGGGAGAGACAATTTTTCTTTATCAGTTAGTCTCTTTTTGGGGGGGACTTTAGAGCTGAGGTACTGATCTGTCTCTGAAAACTAGATGAAACTAGTTGTTCTTTGAGTAGTACTCCAAAGGGTCCTCCACTGTAGGGGTGCTTGTGCTCCCTGAATCTTTGCTGAGAGATTTCTCATAGCAGTGTTCATCTGGCTTGTGCATTTGTGTTACTGAGTCTTGTGCATCATACTGTTGTTACATAACACTGCATAGGCAATTCGTTCTCGACTGCCTTGGCCTGAGGTGGAGCCTTAGTTGTCCACGTTAAGTTTTACCTCAGTTATGTCTCCTTAGCTTTTTAGTAATTAGTTTATTATCATTGTTCTTAGTAGTACTTAATATTTAGTAGTAATTTTAGCTGTTGTAGTTTTAAAAATATCTTTTATAGCTTTTACTTTACTGGTATGGCAAGCATGGTCCTCCTGGTGTCAAGCACTGCCTGTCATGCAGGGAGGCAATCCTGGTGAGTCACACACTCCCAGTGCATTCATTTTCTTGGGGAATCTCATATTACCCAAAAGTGCAACTTCTGTCTGTCATTAAAATCTAGAGCCAGAAAAAATGGAGAGATCAAACTTCAGCTCCTCATGATGGAGAGCTCACTATGCCCAGACTCTGACCCTGATCATACCCCACTGTATGTTGGTCTCTGAGTAAGTCTGCTGCCTCCACTCTCTCAGAACTATGCTCCTGAAAGGTACCTAAGAAGAATATCTAATTCACCACTATAAGTCTCCAAAAAACTATCCCTCAAGTTATCCAGGTTAGGAATCTATTTCAAAGAAGCTGTGGTCTCTGATGCAACTTCAGCACCCACTGCTCTCTGACCCGGTACCCGTGAGGCTGCTGGTTCCTCAACTACCAAGGGCACAGTTGAGCCTAAAGACTATAAAATTGCAGGCTCTGACAGGTCATCAGACTGACGTGGCAAGAAGAGCACTATCTCTTCTCACTCGGTACCAAAGAAGTCTACTCAGGCTCCATCTGGACTCCCCTTGGAGCAGTCAAGATTCACAGTACTGTTGGCTCCCTCAGCCACTATCACTTTAGTGCAGGCTGCGGAGAGTCTCGGTTCCACAGGAGTTTTGCTATCACACAACAGAAAACCATCTACAGACCCACTTACTTACAAAAATGGACACTGCTGGTGTGACCTCAGGCGTGTTCCAGCAACAATTTCATTGCTGTCAGATATACTGGAATACGTCCTAGAATTAAAAAAATTAGGGATGTCTTAGAGTTCACCTGGCAGCCACCATGGCTTTCCATTTTCCCATAAAAATTATTGCATATTCGATCACCCCATGATGATGAGGTTCCTCACAAATCTCTTTTCTACCAGTCAAACATACTACTCCAGTTTGGGACCTCAAGCTGGTTCTTAAATGTCTTACAAGATCTTAATTTGAACCAATGGCTACTTGCTCACTGCTCCGTTTGTTGATGAAAACAGCATTTCTGGTAGCCATCATGTCAGCTCAATGAGTTGGGGAAATAGGGACTCTTGTGTCATACCTGCCTTTCACAATATTTTTCAAAGATAAGGTCACATTACGGCCACACCCCAAGTTTTTACCAAAAATATCTTCCAAGTTCCATATTAACCAACCCGTTCACTTCCCAATTGTCTACCCTAAACCTCATCTAGACAAAGAGGAAGCATTGTTGCACATACTTGATGTCAGGAGAGCCTTGGCCTTCTATCATGACAGAACTAAAGCTTTCATAAAAACTCCAAAACTATTTGTCTCGATCACAAACATCAAAATGGTCTTCTGTCTCTAAACAAAGACTTTCCAAATGGATATCCAACTACATTAGCTGTTGCTACCAATCTTGTAATCTCCAGGCGCCTTTGGACATATGAACTCGCTCCACAAGATGTATTTCCACTTCTACAGCCTTCCTCAAAAATGTTCCCCTCATTGAAATCTGTAGCACTGTAATTCAGACTTTTCTACATACCTTTGCTGAGCACTATGCAATAACTCATGACTCAGCTTCCTGTGCAGCATTTGGCTCAGCTATACTTTCTTCAATAGGAAACTTTACTCTGAAGCATGTCCTCCTTAAAGGGAACTGTTGAATGGTCGCGAGAGTGGAGCACTCATCAGAACACTACAAGAAGAAGAAGAAATGGCTACTTATCCCATGGAGTAACTTTTGTTCTTTGAAATGTGTGTCCTGATGGATGCTTCACTACCCGCCCTCCTCTGCTTCAGAGTTGTCTGCTATGGAACTTCGTGGCAGAGAAGGAACTGAGTGCAGTTCGCCTGTACAGTGCTGTCTAACAACAGCATGAGACAGAGTAACGTGTATGTACAGGCCAAATGGAAGCTGCCATGAGAAATCTCCTGTCAAAGACACAGGGAGCACAAGCACACCTAAGTGGAGCACCCATACGGGGACACATCTTGAAGAACCACAGTTACTGAATGGGGTGAGTAACCATTTCTTTCTGAAGGAAACGGGAGTGAAAGAGCTATATTTTGCTCCATACTCCCTTGGAGGCAGTGTATTCATAGGGAAGAGACTAGAGCTTGCACTGGAAGGGACTTGCCCTAGTTACTTCTGACTGATAGGAGAAAGGATCCAGCTTATTTTTGGTCAGCAAACCTAGACTTGAGAAAGAAAGCTACACTAGATGTGCTGCATGGTTCTAGACTAACCGAAGAAGGAATTTTGGTAGATGACTATAGACAGCATTGTAGAAACTGAGTCCTGAGGCTGCCAATGTGGAGATGAGGATTTGTTCCTGTATCAGAAGTAAGAAGCTTATGGATACTTGAGCTATTTAGAAGATAACTTCTGCAAAATTTAACAACATGTGAAATATAAATGTGGCTGTTGGTCACAGATAACATCAAGATACCAAGAAATGGGGGAGAATCTTCAATAGTGATGAGTGGGCAGCAAAAGTGAAAAGAGAGTTGGGCATCATGGAAGAAAGCTATTCTTGATTTGCCTCTCTCTTGGTCATATTTAATTTAACATCATTGTCTTATCCTTATTTCACTCCTTCAGCAGGATGTTTTCAATAACATTTATCTTTACAGCTTTTTGTGTGTGGTGGTGATGGGGTGTTAATGGACTATAACATGCTACTGTACTAGAACATATGGCCATGCTGTCTGGTTTCGTCACTTTGATCATTTACATCTTACATCCAGTGCATACAAATGGGGTTATGTAAGGTGTTTTCCTCTGTTAGAGGTGAAAAACAATCTGGTGATATCATCAGTCTGCAATATGCTCTGAGATGGCTGCTCGAATGGAGGATGCTGTAATTCAAAGTTGACTTTAATGGTTTTATGGTTTGCAGATGCACAATCATTTGCTTTTCATTGTACAGTTCCATTGATTACATATTTTCAAGAGGGTACCTGCAATAGTAATGATGAAAATGGTGTCTTACAACAGTAAAACAGCTTGGATCTCAAATAACTCCCAAATAATAAAGGGTTCATAAATGCCCAATGAGATCTCTAAGAGATAAAAGATCATAGACTTCAAGAGGAGAAGGGACTATCGTATCATCCAGTTTGACCTCCTGCACATTGCAGGTCACCAACACCACCAAGCACTGGCTCACTAAACCCAACAACAGAAATTAGAACAAAGTATTACAGCCCAAAGGACAATAGACTTTTATGTGCCACAGGCAGAGAACAGGATGGACCAAAATGCACCAGTGTCCAAGGAATGGCAAGAAATGGCAGGAAAATAATTGTGAGAGAGAGAGACAGATAGTCCTGGCAAGTGACTCCCACCTGCATGCTGCAGAGAAGGGTGACAAAAACCCAAGGTGACGGCCAGTTTGACCTGGGGGAAAATTCCTTATAGGTCCCACATATGGTGATCAGTTACAACCTGAGCATGTGACTAAGTACCTGCTAGCCAAATACCTGAACAAGTGACTGCTTAGTACCACCTCAGAGCCCTGGCCCTCCACATCCAATGTCATGTCTCCAGCTATGGCCAGATTAAAAAAAAAAATGGGTGGGGCGGGGGAGAAACCCTTCCTGACCTCCTGTAGGTGGCTGGTTTAAACTCTGAAGCATGAGCTTTTAGGAACAGAAGACATGAACTGGAAGTGAGTCCGGGGCTGCTGAGCACACGCATCTCTGTCATACAATTGTATTCATAAATGTGCAGCTGTCTTGTACAATTAATGGTTTTTGCCAAACTCCTATTGGTAGACTGTTTTAGAACCTCACCTGTCTGATGGTCAGAAACCTTCAAATTTCCAGCTTGATTTTGGTAGGCAGGACTAGTTTGGATAAGAACATTAAGGAACAAATTGTGCTAACCTAGCTCAAACTTTACTCCCTTATTTTCTGGTCTCTCTTTTCATGCATCTTGTCACAATTTTCTTACCCTGAGTTACTCTTTTATTTCTGTTTCTCAGTATGATCTCTTCTAGTCTCAGTGCTCTGGAATGCTTTTCTGATCTCTTCAGCTCAAACCCCAGCTTCTCCTCTTCCTGAAGCTACTTCTCATGAGAAGTGGATCCAAGCCAAACCTCCAAACTCTGATGACGTAGGGGCTGTGAAATTCAGATTCAAATTTTGCAGCTCAAGCCCACATTTTTTGAAATTATCTGATATTTTATCTCTTTTTTTTTTAAACAAATACTTTATTTTCACTCCCAACAATTACTGTCTTCCTTGATTTTGAGTTTTTTTATTTTTGGTTTTATTCATGGTCTTCAATTAGCCTCACACACTGTATGGGATACTATCAGTTTATAAATAATTAAAATGTAAATGAAAGAGGGACTTTCTAGGAAAATACTCTTGCCTTTTATTGGGCTGTGCCACATTGTGATCTTGCAGATTAAGATTTAAAAAAAGAAAAAACAAAACAAAAAACCCCACACCCCTTAATCAAGTATTCTTGTTCGGTGATTGCGCATGTGCACTCCTCTCTTGGTGTTGGTTTGCCCAGCACATGGCCATTGGAAACCTTTTCCCTCAGCATTAGCCACTGGGCAGATCAAGCCCTCCTGCTGCCACTCACCCTTGCATCCAGGTCTAAAGGGCCATGCCGCCCGTAGCCCCCCTGGGTTCCTTCTTACTATCCCCGACGGTCATTGGAATTCTGTTCAATACCAGAACTTTTCTCTCTCTCTCTCACTGAGCCTTGGTTAAAGTAATGTGTATAGTCTAATCTTCAGTATAGTTAGCAAGTTTTAGTTGTGTTTGTGTTTTAAAAAAAAAATTTGGACTTGTAGTTTTCCCCATTTCATGCCGAGGTCACTGTGTGCTTCTTGCTTGAGGCCTATTCCAATGAACCACCTGCACAATATCTGCCTGAAGTACTTGGAGAAGCACATATAAATGACCAGTGACAGATCTGAAGGGATTCAAGCCTTGGATGAAGAAGGATAGAGAGGCTATGCTGAATTCCCTGCTGATGGAGGTAGTGCTCACGCCCCCATCGGAGCTGTCCTGATCTGATTTGTGCTGAGTGCTGCAGCTTCAGTGAGAAGTGCACATCCTACTTTAGTGGAATCCCAACACCGTTCTCTCTTGCCCATACTGAGGAAAAAATACAAAACTTCCAGAGAGGACCTGGCCAGGGGAAGGTATCCACCCACTAAGTCTGGTAGAGGGGCAAGAAGGAGTCAAGTGGAGTGCACCTGAAACCTAAGCACTTCTCTTCCAAATAAATGCCTAAATTTTCTCCAGCGTGGCAAGGAGCATCATCAAGCCCAGTGCCGAAAGCGGCACTGTCGACTTCTTCCACATGCCAACATCTCAGTGCTGACTATGGCAGAAGTTTTGTGGCAGCAAGAAGTTTGCTCTGCCTCTTGGTGCTGGTGTCTCCTTCCTTATATAAGAGTCCAGTCCCTTGGCACTGCAGTCCTGTCTGTCAGCAATTTAACCTCCAATACTGCAGCTCCCTGAATCACAATACCATACCAGGGGAAGCCTGCAATGATGGCATTGCTCTGCCCGTTGCCAGCCTCTCATCACCAGTCCCTGGCACCAACTGGATCAGCCCCACCATGGTCAGAGGAAGAGGAATCATCATCATCGGACTCAGAGATGGGAACTTACGTTTCATAACCCCAAAGCAGGACCTGCTGGTCTCCTCAGAAATCCTTTCTTCACACCTACCACCATGACCATTTAATAGAACTTGCCATGAAAATGTGGCCCATACCAGTGGCCATTTTGGAACCCTTGTGGGTTTCCCCCAGTTTCCAGATCTTCCCCATACCATGTGTACTCAGTGCCCTTGTCTGCAAGGGCAGAGTTTGCACACCGAGTGGCTTTGTCCCCAGAGTCCAGTACCGGACCTGGTACCAAGCATCAAGAAAAGGTTCCAGAACCAGAACAATAGCTAATATAAAAGATTCTATTGCCACCAGTCTTGGCTTTCTCATCATCCTGTCCTGACAAGGCTGTTTCATCCAAGACAACTTCACTGCCTCACGAGTTTAAAGTTTGTCAGGAGTTCTTAAAGAGAGTGGCTGCAGACTTTGTGTACAGGTTGAAGAGGATGGGGAATCCTCACATCACCTGATGGACATTTTATCAAGTGTGGGTCCCTTCAAGGTAGCTCTGCCAATTAATGAGGCAATGGCAGGGTCTATAAAGACATCCTGGCAGACTCCATCCTCTTTACCTCCCATAGAAGAGGGAAAAAGTTTCTGATAGCCATGCTCTGAGTATACCCACACCAAGAGTGGCATGGACGTGTGCAACACATTTGAAAGAACAGCAATTATGGAACAGGTTAATAACCATTTTATATTGCTTGTTAAGGTGAGAAGAGGGGTAACACTTGGTCCCTCCTCTGTGGGTGTGGTGAGAAATGGAACTCATGTGATTCCTTCATGCATCAGGATAGGACCTGATGCCAAGCAGAGGTTGCATGCTGCTTAGAAAGTGAAGAGCTGAGCTTCACAAGGAACAATGTGTGGCAGAGAGAGATGGTTCAGGAGAATTACAGGGCCAGGGGTTTTGTTGCAACATGGAACTTCACATCCTCCATTCCATGTTTTTAGCATGCATGGACTAATGAAACCTTAGGATTCCTGTGTCTGCCCTTCCCTCTGCCCCCTCCACCCTGCCACGTGTGCTTCCACCTCTCCTCCCCTTCTACCCTTGCAGAAGTGTTCAGCATACATCTGTTTGAGGGTTGTTGTGATTTTGAAGAGAGGAATTGGGCTTAATAAAGTAACCTTGTCTTGCAACATAATAGGCAATAAAAGGAAACTCTGCTTTGCACCGTAAAGTAACCAAAATATGCTTGCCGTACAGTGCAATAAGCTTTTCCAACAGTACAGTGCTTCTCTAAGTGAGGAATCAATGGGAATGCCATACTTTACCTGAGGTAAGGTAGGCACCAGTATAGCCCTATCAGAACTTCCACACTAGTGAGAAAATACTTTTTATAAAATAAAAAGTAATACATTCGCCAAGTGTTGATTGTCGTTAAGATGAGATCCTAAAAGAAGATGGCATCACATCCCTCATAATACCTGTGAAGGCATATGGTGCAGAAAGTCAAACACTCTTCTCACCGTGCATCTATCAGCCTATATCATGCTTCCCTAATCCCATGAGTCTGGAGGGATAGTTGAAGTTGTAAAGTGCTATTAATTATTCTGTTTCCAACAGATTACCTTTACTAGTGCAAAGAAGGTACTTTAAAAGCTGCCTGATCAAGCCAGATCTGGTTGTCTGAACAGCCAGGATTTAGAGTCAGTAAAGGAGCTCTCATGACTAGATATGGACCACGAGGTTTTTGATAGTCACAAAGTACTATAATCAGGTGTTCTACATGACCTGGTTCGTCTACTTTAATGGCTCATTTAATTTGCTACCATAACACATGGAGCTGGGGATGTTGGTGATTAATAAATGTCATAAGTACCTCAGTTTATTGAATTATTTCAGAACCCTGTTAACAACTGAAAGTCAGAAGTCTGAACTTCAAATCAAACAGCAGACTGAGTTTAGATAAAAAATATTGTCTGACAAAATTACATTCTCCCACCAATTTTTTTTAAGATTTATACTTTGAGGAGAAGTGAAAATTGCCTTGATGGACATGAAAATGGAGTTGGGTACAAGGTTCCCAGTTGTCTCAGGTAAGCAGGAAATGTAGTATTTATCAATCAGAAGGCCTCTAGAAGTGTGTGCAAAGAATATTTAGTCATTGAACTTCAGCCCCTAGTATCTAAAGCATGATGGTAATTAATATAGAGAAAATAATGCCATCTTTGTAATGTTTAAGACCATGGTCCTGAAATAGGTAAATGGTTTTTAATTATTCTTGGGAAAAGAAGAAAATGGAACTTCAATAATTCTCTGGAAAAATTAGATCAGGGGTTCTCAGGTTGGGATTTGTGACCCCTCAAGGGGGTCATGAAATTATTATGGGGAGGGAGTGAGCTGTTGGTCCCACATATTCTGTAAGGGTGCATGGCATTGGGGAGGGTCATCCCTTTTGGAGAGGGGTTTGTCAGAGCCTAAAATATTTTCAAAGGGGATTCCAGCAAAAAAAAAAAAAATTGAAAACCCCTGCTTTAGATGGGCACAGATAAATCAAATGGAATTTTGGTTTTATATAATCCCCGTGACACTTAATATATTTGAAAGCATTTTATCCCATGTGAGTTACAGACTTTGTATCACATTGTGTTTGTAGCTGAATAGAGCAGCCAGTATATACCTGGCAATAGTTTCTATGCAGCCTTGATCATTAGATTGTGTTTTGATTGAGAGAGAATGTTGGCCGTCACTCTAGGGTTTTCTTCTACTCTTGCTAAGAAGTGCCATGGGCTCTTTAATTTTCATCTGGAGAGCAAATACAGCAAGGCAAAATGACCTTGATTTCGCATCTCATCTAGAGGATGGCATCTTGCATAGTTCATTGCTGTTTAGTGCTATACTGCATTGTCTATGCCCCTGTAAAACCCAATCCTAACCACATGACCTTCAACCCAAAAGTAACAATGTAACTACATTATTCCTATGCCTTAGGAAAGTTCTTTCCCTTGGTATTTCAGTTAGTGCATAACTCTCAATGTGTTTGTTCTCTACTTGTCTGATCAATAATTAAGTAAGTTTTTTTTTCCCTGTAGAACTTAATTTCTTTGAAGAAAATTCTATATACTTACAGAATATATATGATCAATTCCTAGACCTGCCTTTTGTAATGATTTACAGATGGGATTTGTGGATTTAGTCTAGTCCCCGTTTTCTTCTTTGATATGTAATTAGGTCCTTGCATTTCACAGACTAGCCTCACATCTGGTTCACTGATCTGTTTTCCCACAGAAAGATTATAGTTGTATAATCGAAGCAAAATAAACTCCCTGTCTTCCATAAAAACCCTTATAAATTTAGAAAACTGTATGCTTCGTGCATTTTTAGGGGCTTATTTTTTCTCTCCTCTACTAATATTAGTGAATGTCAGCACTCCGTGGCTTGTGAAGGTGCCATATTTGTAAAACAAAGTTGGCACTGTGTACCTGCAGCACCTGTGACAGAGGCAGTCTGCCAGCCTGTTAGCAAACTACAAATTTATACAAATGTCTTTGTTTTTCTCTTTGTAGTTATAGCCTAAGTTAATTTCATGATGCAGATGCTGATCATCTAGTCTGACCTCCTGCACAATGCAGGCCACAGAACCTCACCCACTCATTCCTGTAATAAATCCCTAACCTATGGCTGAGTTATTAAAGTCCTCAAATCGTGGTTTAAAGGGTATAAGATACAGAGAATCCACCAGCAAGTGAGCCGTGCCCAATGCTACAGAGGAAGGCAAAAAAAAACCCAGAGCCTTTGCCAATCTGCACTGGGGGAAAATTCCTTCCCGACCTCAAATAAACCTTGAGCATGTAGGCAAAACTCACCAATCAGACACCCAAGAAAGAATTCTCTGTAATAACTCAGAACCACCCCATCCAACATCCCTTCATAGGCCACTGGCATATCTACCACCAGTAAATCAGTCAATTACCAAACTAGGCTATCCCATCATACCATCCCCTCCATAAATTTATCTAGCTCAGTTTTGAAGCCAGCTAGGTTTTTTGCCCCCATTGCTCCCCTTGGAAGGCTATTCCAGAACTTTACTCCTCTGATGTTTAGAAACCTGCATCTAATTTCAAGTCTAAACTTCCTGATGGCCAGTTTATATCCATTAGTTCTTGTGTCCACTTTGGCACTGAATTTAAATAATTCCTCTCCCTCCCTGGTATTTATCCCTCTGATATTTTTATAGAGAGCAATCATATCTCCCTTCAACCTTCTTTTGGTTAGGCTAAACAAGCCAAACTCTTTGCGTCTCCTTTCATAAGGCAGATTTTCCATTCCGTGGATCATCCTAGTAACTCTTCTCTGCACCTGTTTCAGTTTGAATTCATCTTAAACAAGGGGGACCAGAACTGCATACAGTATTCCAGAAGAGGTCTCACCAGTGCCTTGTATAACGGTACTAACACCTCCCTATCTGTGCTGGAAATATCTCATCTGATGCATAAAAGGACTGCATTAATCTTTTTCAGCATCACATCACATTGGCAGCTCATAGTCATCCTGTGATCAACCAATACACCCAGGTCCTTCTACTCATCTGTCACTTCCAACTGATGGGTCCTCAGCTTATAGCAGAAATTCTTGTTATTAATCCCTAAATGCATGACCTTGCACTTTCCACTATTAAATTTCATCTTATTTCAGTTAATAAGCTCATCCAGATCTTCCTGTATGATATCCTGATCCTTCTCTGTATTGGCAATACTCCTAACTTTGTGTCATCTGCAAACTTTATTAGCATATTCCCACTTTTTAGGCCCAGATCCGTAATAAAAAGGTTAAATAAGATTGTCCCAAGACCGATTCATGAGGAACTCCACTAGTAACCTCCCTCCCACCTGACAGTTCACCTTTCTCCCCTTTGTTGTAGTCTCCCCTTTAACCAGTTTGTTATCCCCCTTTCAATTTTCAGATTAATCCCCATCTTTTCCAATTTAACTAATAATTCCCCATGTGGAACTGTGTCAAATGCCTTACTGAAATCTAGGTAAATTAGATTCACTGCATTCCCTTTGTCAAAAAAATCTGTTATCTTCTTACAAAAAGGAGATCAGGTTGATCTGGCATGATCTATCTTTCGTAAATCCATGTTGTATTTTATCCCAATTACTATTTACCTTGATATCCTTAACTACTTTCTCTTTCACAATTTTTTCTAAGACCTTGCTTACTACAGAGGTCAAACTAACAGGCTTGTAGTTACCCGGATCACTTTCTCAAAAATAGGAATTATATTAGCAATTCTTCTGTCATATGGTACAACTCCTGAGTTTACAGATTCATTAAGAATCCTTGCTAATGGGCTTGCAATTTCACATGCTAGTTCTTTTAATATTCTTGGATAGAGATTATCTGCCCCTTCCCCCCCAATTTAGTCCCATTAAACTGTTCAAGTTTGACTTCTACCTCAGATGTGGTAATTTCTACCTCCATATCCTCATTCCCATTAGTCACCCTTCCACTAACCCCAAGCTCATTCATTAGACTCATTAAAAATAGCAGCAAAGTACTTGTTTACATATTTGTTTGTTTAGATAGGATAATCCATGCCTAGATTATCCTTAGTCTCCACCCCATCTTCATTGTTTAGCAGTCCCATTTCTTCTTTCTTTGTTTTCTTCTGTTTATATGGCTATAGAACCTTTTACTATTGGTTTTAATTCCCTTTGCAAGGTCCAACTCTAGTTGCCTTTTGGCCTTTCTCACTTTATCTCTACATGTTCTGGCCTCCAAGAGGTAGCTTTCCTTGATGATCCCTCCCATCTTCCACTCCTTGTAGGCCTTCTGCTTTCTCTTAATCACACCTTTCTACTTTCTCTTGTCATACCTTTGTTGCCCTCCTCTAGGGACAGGCCCAATCCCACTAAAGATCACCTGAGCTTCGATTTCCTTAAGAATCTTCTCAGTCTGGCATAGTCTCCTTTGATATGTTCCAGCAAGATTCTAGCTATATAATTTATACCCACATGAAGGACCATCAGTGGATTCTTTCCTGCTCCTGTTAGGATCCTCTTCAGCCTCAGGTCCACATACCATATCTTCACTCCCAGTAGACAGCACACCCTTCCATTCTCTGGATCAGCTCTGGTTACAGGCCTGTCTGTTCTCAGCAGGGAGTCCCCAGTCACGTAGACCTGCCTTTTCCTGATAACAGTGCGATTCTCCAGCTTATCCCCTGTTCTTGCTGGCTGCAAGTCATCTCATCTACTGTTCTCCCATGCAATCCTCTGCAACCGTTCCTGTATCCTCCTGGGGCTCTTATCTGGTGGTATCTCCATTGGCTCATCCACTCTTTGTATAGGACTAGCTGCTTTTCTCTTCTTCCTTGTCCTCCCACCTTTAGCAACCACCTGATGTGCTCCTTCTTCATTTTCCAATTCCGCAAACCTGTTTCTGAGCTCTATTTCTCCTTCACTAGCCCGCCTTTTCCTCTGCTGGGTTCTCACAGTCACATGCTTCCTCTGGCCACTTTCCTCACCCAGCATTCTCCCCTCAGAGTTTGTTGGTCGTGCTTCCCTCTGCAGGTCTGGGTTTTTCCCTTCAGCCTCCTCATTCCTTTGCTCCATCATCTGCTTGAACCCCCTTCTAAACTCAACCAGAGTTTCAACCTGCATCACCAAGCCTGGAATCTTCTCTTCCATCAGCTGTATGAGGCGGCACTTCATACAGATGAAGCTCTTTTGCGGTACCCCCTCCAGGATCATGTACATCCCACAGCTTCCACATCCAGTCATCTTCATTGTCTCTTCCACTGGTTGAGTGATTACCACTACCACCTCTGTATCTGTTCATAGCTTTTCCCTCTACTTCCTGTCAGTGAGAGACACAAAAACAAAAAAACCCACCAAAACAACCTGCAATGAGCACCCAACAATACCAGAACATCACACACTCCCATGTTTTCAGTTCTGTTTGCTGGCTCCCGTGCCGCTGCAGCTGTCTAACAGTAAAGGAATATGAGTGAAGAGAATGAAGGGTTGGTTTTTTGTTTTTTTTCATACCACAGCTCCCTTTTTCACTTTAGTTAGAGATGACTGTGCCATTTTCAAAAGGAATGGTGAAGAGAGGAAAGATGAGAACAGGAGAGCTGAGGGAAGAGAGAACATTGTTCTAATCTGGAAGAAATCTCAAACAGTAACATATGGGGTTGGATGTATTTCTGAAGCAATACCTGTTTCAGCATGGTTGTGAGTTGTCCAGATCCCTTGCTCAGTTGACAGATATGTGTGTCCCCCTTCTTTCATTGTAACTGTCCTGTCAGCTCCATTTCCCATACTACACTCTATTTTCCCTTCCTCTTTATTTTTCTCTCCCTTTGAATTTGGCTGGGTCAATGACAACAAGAGTGCCTTTGTTTCAAATGTGTCATGGAGACTGTAGCACTAACGGTTTTCTGAAAGTTATAACAGGAATAATAATACTTTCCACCAATGTAGTAAGTTGCATTACACAGCTGAACTATAGGAAGACAGCTTGTTGGAAGTTTGTCATCTTATCTCTAAGCCTGGATACCTCCACCTACCTGACAAGAAAACTGGAAAACTAAAAAATGGTCATGGGGGGACCTATGATCTGTTCTGTGTGAAATTTTGTGGTTGTGGTTCACAGCAGGATTTTTTGGGTTTGGTTCCTGGCAATGTTTTTTTCTTGTTTCCCACTGCTGAGTTTTGCCTGGTTCTGTCATAAGTGGCAAGCTGTGACACCACTCTCCCTTAACTCAATAAACCACTCCTCTTTGCCTTCCAACATGGCTGGGCTCCCCTCTTCCTTCTTTGTGTCTTTGGGTAAGAGAGAGCCATGGTTTACAAAACTGTCTGCACCTCACTGTCTTCTGAGAGTAGCTTTAGCTTTCAGGAGACTGGGAAAGCTGGGACTCAAACATTTCTTCCCCATAATCAAGAGGCCTGTTAGTGTTTTAAATTTAGAAAATAGGGAAGTGAGGAGGAAAGATTCCCAACTACAGCTCAGGTTTGAGTGGTTTAGGTCTCACTAACAAAAGATTTGATCATCTTTAGCTTCCTGCAGTTTTCTACATTGTTGCCAATTTTCAATTTCATGTCATTTCACAAAACAAAACAGAAAAGGAATGCTGCAAACCATTAGAAATGTGCAAATATTATTTTGCCAACTCTTTTGCCTGTCATCTAAGTGCTAGTATTTTTAACATTATAACAGGTAGAGAATATTAATAAATGAATACTCAAAATGTTGTTGGATCTTTTAACTGCACTGTATTTTTATTCCGTAATGGTAAAACTGTTGAAGGAAATGTGACTTCATTAAGAATCTGATTTCGTCGATGTCACAAATTGGCATATTAATTGACAGTAAATTTTCAAAATGTCCTTGTGAATGCAAACAAAATGTGTCATTTGTAGATTAAGTAAAGAACAGATGCCTATTTCTCATGCAAAGTTCCTTTCTGATGCAGTTAGAAAAGAAACATTTTGAGACTGAGTAAGTTTTGACAGATGGTATTACAATTCAAATAAAGGAAAATAATCTTCCAAATTCATACATATTTCCTTGTCATTAGAATGCCAAGGGATTTCTAACATAATGTTTAAAGTTTGAAATGACTCAGTTTGATTGTCCCCATAAATATAACCAATGCTATTGTATAATGATGAATGAATTAGGACTGTAAATTTCAGAAGGCAGTTATATGTAACTAAAACAGTCTGATCTATTGTGCACCAAAGCAAAACAAATACATAGTGATTTTTACATCTTCTGTTTAGACTTAGTTCTACAACAAAACAATGAAGCTACTGAGGAATTGGATGCAGATTTTAATCTCTAATCGAGTAGTATAAATCTAGATAATCTAGAATCTTAATCACTGTCAAATCTGTTTTATTTGTCATAGCTATATACTATTCTTATACCATGCCCTTCATTGTAGTCTCTGACACCTAATCCAGAATTATGGCCACTGTCTGGAACTGCTGAGCATGTTACTAAAGGCTATACCACTCCAGGAACGGTAGTAAATAAGTTCTGAGGTGCCTACTGCAGTCAGGTTACATATCACTGCAGTGGTCAAAAAGTACAGAAAAAATATAGAAATATAAAATTTGCCATAGTGGATCTAACTATTGACCCATTTAATCTTAGGTCCTGTCTCCAACAGTGATCAATACCTGATGCCTCTGAGGAATTTAATACATACTCTGTCCCTGATAAATGCACCTCTCCAATTTTGCACTGCTGGATATGGGAGACCAAGAAGTAATTATCTCCTGACCATTTGCAGACAATCAGTTTATCCCTCAAAGCATGAGATTTGATTAGCCTTAGCCTTACCTGGATGCTATTGTTTGTTATACATTTGACTATCCCTTTTGAATAATAAGGCTATAGGATGTCCTGAAATATAGAATAGCCACTTTCTCTGAAAAATTCCTCAGGAAAGAAAACAAAGGAGAAATGAATTGTGCTTAATGACATTTTGAAAAGTTGTCTGGGGACTTTAGAGATATGGTAGAGCAGGTTTAGTAATGTAAAGAAGGTTTTCTGAGTTTGCTAGAAAAGTGAGTTTATTATTTGCAAGACTACATTTAAAAAAAATCAGAAAAAGTGATATAGTTAAGTACAGTGTCTGAATTTTAAAAGGGGGCAAACATTTTGTAATGACCAACAATGGCCCCAAACCAAAATCCCAGTTTCAGACATCCCTGAATTTCGAGAAAATTCTTATTTATCAGTAAAGCTAAAACCAGAAAGAGCATAATCTTTGAACCTTATAAATAATGGGCCAGATTTTCAGTTGATTAGCATCCATAACTGAAGCCAGATTTTCAAAAGATCTCACTCCTATTTAGGCACCTAATCAAAGGCTATCTTAAGGGAATTCAGCACCTAGTAGTTCCCATTGCAACTTTCATGGTCAGACTTTCAGAACAGCACAGCACACATGTTGAGTTCTTTTGAAAATGTGGTCCCAAATGTTGGTGCATCTCACTTTTGAAAATCCTACTCCATGTGTACGTTTTGTTCAGAGCTCCCATTAATAGGGCCCAAAATGGTGTTGCTTGTCTTAACTAAACTGGAGATGAGTGATTTCCAGTAAGGGTTTGTTTTGGCACCTGTTACTGTTTGTCTGCCTGGAGTTGTTGGCCCCTGTTATTGTCTTTGCCTGGACAGCCCTGGTGTGTTGGAATACCTTGTGAATGCTTCAGCCCTTTTTGCCCTTTAAATATTTGCTTTCTGTAGCTTACATAACAGCCTCCCTTGTATTGTTCACATACTCCAAACGTATGAGAGTTCAGTCAGGCCTAGTTCCCCTATTTCCTTATATCTTGAGTAAGCACATTTGTTAATGGGTGCTGACATTGCTCATGTACATATTATTTTATTAATATATTGCAATTGGGGATATTTGGGGAATTTTATATCTTAGATAACTACTGGGCAGTCACTTATAAATCATGTGCAATGGATTTTTTGTAACTGGTTGGCACTATAATCAAATCAAATATATAGTGTGTTAAAATTTGTCAAGTAATTGGAGAATCATCATAAAGTTACACCCCTTCAGGATGGTTACAACATTTGTGCATGGAATTTGTATATTCCTGGTGTATATGGGGTAAATATTTGCAGTGAAAATGAAAGATAAAAATACTCTGGTTTTAGTTTTTATCTGATTGATCATCTTTTTTTCCCCACTTGTAGCAAGAGTAAGAATGTGGGAAGCCAACTATCTTTCCATTAAAGACAGATGTTAGCCTTTGGCTGCAAACTCCAGGTGCTTATATGCAGAACAGTGGATTGTGTCCCAAAGGGATCTGTATTCTTTCATGTGGATTCCTGGGTCCATAACCAAATTTTAAGGTTTCTAGACTATAACAATAGTCCAGAATGTCAGAACTCCATAAACTCTTGGTGTAGATTATTAAATATTAAATGTTACAGTAAGGGAAATAATATAAATGAAGAGGTTGAAAAGAAAATATGAGAAAACAAAATCCAATTTAATAAGATCACTCTTTTATTAGGAAAAATACATCAGTGTGTAACAAAAGATATCAAATGTTGAAAGAGTTAAACACTCAAAAAATCTAAAATAATATCCTTTTCCAATATGTTGTCTTCAAAATCCAAAAAATTTACCCAAGTAAAACTGTTGTTTAAATCAGTTTCAAAGGGACAGTGTTCCAGTCAGAACTTGCAGTGGAGTACAGAAAACCTACTGAACTGGAGTAATACAAATTGATAACATTGTATAGAGTTTATGTTGTAGTCTCTTTTTTCCACTGGTAAAATGAGTTAGTTCCATTGAGTTATGTCATTACCACAATATCAACAAAATAATCCTGAACTATTCAAAGTAACATGTAACTATTATTATGATTTCACTGGATGCTGAAGATACGTACCAAAACAGGCCTCAGCCCCAAAGGGCTTGAAGTTTAAGGGAAGGATTTTCTAAGTGGGCAGCATTGGTCAAACCTTCCTATTGTCAATCATTAGTAAAATGTTTACTGACTTCAGTCAGAACAGATTTAGGCCAATGCTGAGCGGTTTTGAAAATCTCACTTTAAACATTAGATACCATGCAATACGTGTGGGTGAGAAATACTGTAGTAGTAAAGATGAAGGACTAGGAAATACAAAAGCAAAATATTTTTTCAATGGAAAATTGGGATTTTGACTAAACAAAATTTTTCTCAGTCTGCTTTCCTCCAAAATTTTAAATTTTTTGTCAGAAAACTTTTGGTTTTCATTTTTTTAAAAATTTTTGATGAAAGGTCAAAATTTTCTGAAGAAACTTCTTGTGGGGGTGTGGGAGGTTGTTCCGACAGGCTCTTGCTGTCACCTACCCAATAACTTTTTGGACTGAAGTTCTTTATGAAGGTTAATGGAGACTTTGTGGTAAGTGTATAAATGAGTCGAATTAAATTTGAAACAAACACTAGTTTTTCCCCCTAGTTAGCTTTTGAACTGGATTATCTAATTAGTTATTCCAATTAACTGCTAACACACCAAACTCCACTGACTGTAATTGTACCAGTACCAGTAATTGTATTGGGCTGCTTGTGCTCCTTAAAATTGCTGTCTTTGCATCCAAGATCAAACAAAATCAAGAAACCAAAGGACATGAAGAGGGGACATTACTGAATTGCCTATAGACTAATGCTAGGAGCCTGGGTAACAAGGAAGAGGAAGTAGAATTGCTCATTTATGAGCATAAATTTAATCTAGTTGGTATTACTGAAATGTGATGAGTTGACTCGCACATTTGGAATGTTAAAATCAATTATTATAACTTATTTAAGAATGATTGGGTGGGAAAAAGGGAAGGGGGAGTATCTCTACATCAAAAAATAGTCATTACCTGTTTCCAGGTCATGGATAACTTGGAAGAAAATGATCTTGAATGCCTATGGATCAATGTCCTAACAGATGAAGCACAAGATGGGTTACTAGTTGATGTCTGTCTGCTACAGATCACCAAATCACACTAGGAAACAGGATGACTACCTCCTTATGCATTTATCTATACTGTCTAGGAAAAAAAACATTTGTGATCATGGGGGACTTCAATTTGAGTGACATATGCTGGAGGTCTCATGCTGCCACTATGAAAACTTCCTTGGAATTTTTAAATGTTATAGATGATAATTTCCTAACTCAAAAAAGTGTTGCAGTCAACCCTGGGGAATTCTATATTAGATTTTGTCCTAGCGGACAAAGAGAAACTGATCACAGAACTCAAAATTAATGGTAACATAGGTACAAGAGAGCATGATTTAATCATATTTGTAATGTGCAAGCAGAATGAAGTCCAGACCAGTAATATATATACTCTGTACTTTAATAGGGCCAATTTCACAAAACTGAAAACCATTATAAGCCAAATCAGCTGGAAGGAAGAATGTAATCAGAAAAATGAGAATTATAATTGGGAATCCTTTTAATCATTCAAATACCTTACTAGATGCTCCAAAAGGCACAATCGCACAGTTGAGGAAGAAGGCTGTGCTAGTTTAAAAAACCAGCCTCGTTTGGGGAAGAAGTGAAGGCAGCTGTAAAAAATAATTTTTTAAAAAATGTACAACAAATGAAAATAAGGGGAAGTTGATAGTAATGAATACAAATCAGAAGTTAAGAATTGTAGAAAATTGATAAAGGAAGCCAAGGTCCACAAAAAGAAATCTATGGCCACCAGAGTTAAAGACTATAAGAAAGAGGTTTTCTTTAAATATTAGGAACAAAAAGAATACTGACAATGGTATTGGTCCATTACTGATGGAAATGGTAGAATTATCAGTAATAATGAGAAAAGGTAAAAATGTTCAATAAATATTTTGTTCTGTAGTCAAGGGAAAAACAGATGATAATTTCACCATATAGTTTCATCACTCTTTCCATTCCACTGGTAATTCTAGAGGATGTTAACAGAAGCTACTAAAGTTAAACAGTTTTAAATCAGCAGGTTCCGATAATTTGCATCCAAGAGTTTTAAGAGAATTGGTTGACATGTTTGCTGGACTATTAACACTGATTTTCAATAAGTCTCTTGGAGCACTGGAGAAGTTTCAGAAAACTAGAAGAAAGCTATGCAGTGCCAGTGTTTAAAAAGGGAAAAGGGGATGACCCAGGTAATTATGACGTCAATCCCAAGGGAGATAATGGAGTGGATGATATAGTATTTGATAAATAAAGTGCTAAAGAAGGGAAAAGTAACTAATACAAATCAACATGGGTTTATGGACAATAGATCTGTAAAACTAACCTGATATCTTTTTTGATGAGATCACAAGTTTGGTTGTTAGAGGTAATAGTGGTGATGTTAATATATTGAGACTTGTGTAAGGTTTTTGACTGCATGACATTTTGATTTAAAATCTAAACCAATATAAAATTAACATGACATACATTGGATTAAAAACTAGCTAACTAATAAAATCCAATGTAATTGTAAATGGGAAATCGTGATCGAGCAGGCATGTTTCCAGTGGGATTCTGCAGGGATCCGTTCTTGGCTTTATACTATTCATCATTTTTTCAATGACCTGAAAGAAACCACAACTGTCACTGAAAGTTTGTTGATGACACAAAATTTGGGGGAGTATTAAATAACGAAGAGGACGGGTCACTGAATCAGAGCAATCTAGATTGCTTGGTATACTGGATGCAAGCATTCTAATATGGCTAAATGCAAATGTATATATCTGGGAACAAAGTATGCAGGCCATACTTACAGGATGGGGGATTCTATTCTGGGAAGCAATGATTCTGAAAAAGGTTTGGGACTGGTAGTGAATAATCAGTCAAACATAAGCTCCTGTATAAAGCTGCAGCTAAAACAACTAATGCAATCCTGGGATTCATAATTAGGGGAATCTCGAGTAGGAGTAGAGAGATTATTTTGCCTCTGTGTTTGGCACTGGTGTGACCTCTGCTGAAATACTGTGCCCAGTTCTGGGGCCCACAGTTCAAGAAGGCTGTAGATAAATTGGAGAGGAAGAGCCTTGAGAATGATTAAATTATTAGAAAACATGTATTATAGTGGTAGACTCAAGGAGTTCAATCTATATAGTTTTACAAAGACAAGGTTAAGGAATGTCTTGGTTATAGTCTATAAGTAACTATCTGGTGCACAAATATTTAATATTGGGCTCTTCAGTTTAGTAGAGAGATATAATACGATCCAACGGCTGGAAGTTGAAGTTGAAAAATTCAGTCTGGAAATAAGGTGTAAATTTTTAACCTTGAAAGTAATTAACTTCTGGAACAATTTACCAAGGGTTGTGGTGGATTGTCCAGTACTGAGTATTTTTAAATCAATATTGGATGTTTTTCTGAGATACCAGCTTTAGAAATTATTTCAGGAGAATTCTCTGTCTTGTATTATGCAGGAGATCAAACTAGATTATCACAATGGTCCCAATCTGTGAATGTATGAGTCAGGAGGCAGTAAAATTTTGGCTGTTCTGCAACAGGGTGAGCATCATTCCCACAGCTGCTCACTTATCTGTGGTCCAGAATGTCTTGGCCAATCACCTCAGCAGGAATTTCTCCCAGAAACACAAGTGGTCTTTGAAGATCAGTGTGTTGAGGTCCATCTTCGCAGAATGGTGCATTCCAGCTATCAACCTGTTTGCAAGGAAACATAATAAGAGCCGTCCATTTTGCTCTCAAATGGATATCCTTACCTGACACCTTCTGCCTGAATTGGGGGATCAGTGCTGAGTTATGCCTTTCTCTTGATCTCACTCATTTCTCAGCTTATTCTCAAACTGAAGATGGGTCATGCCAAACTAATTCTCATTTCCCAGATTGACTGAGACAGTGTTGGTTCTACAACTTCCTCTGTTTGTTTGACCCTGGCCCTGCAATATCTCTTCCTCTGTATCCTGACCTACTGACTTAGCACCATGGTCAAGTTTGGCACCAGTGCTGAGGAGTTTCCACCTCCTGAAGTGGATACTGCATGACTAGTGAAAGAAGCAGTTCCTTAATGCTGCGCTGGCTGCCCTTATGGGCACTCTGTCTAAACCCCTAGCAACTTGTTCTCTTTCTCCTGTGCCAAAGGACAGCGTTTCTTGTTGCTGTCATATCTGTAGAAAGAGTAAGTGAGCTGCAGGCTTTAATGGCAGAGCCCCCCTATACTCGGTTTTAAAAAACAAAGTGTTCCTAAAACAGCATCCAAAACTTTTCTCTGAAGTAGTTTCACCTTAACCAGATAAATACTTACTTCTATTCTTACTTATATTATATTCAAACAGATGAGCACCCCGTCATGAATTGGATATGAGAACTTGGCATTTTACTTGGAGAGAACTAAACCATTTTGTTCATCACCTCATCTTTTTGTCTCCTATGCGGATCAGATGAAGGGTCATTTGGTTGCCTCACAGATTATTTCCAGATAACTTCCTTTGTTTACAACGGTATTTGGAGTAGCTCAGACCACACCACCATAAAGGTTAGGGACTCATCCAACTGGGTCCTAAGTGACTTCAGTGTCATCTCTCAACTGTGTTTCAATATTGGACATTTGCAGAGCTGATACCTGATTTTCCATACCTACTTTTATGAAACACTGCATTGTTATGGCTTCATCTAGATTGGATGCAAACTTTGGGAAGGCATTTCTGCAGTCATTCTTTAAGTACCTCCTACTGATACAACTTGTGAGTCACCTGAGTGGAATATACATCTGCAACCACTTGTAGAAGACAAGACAGTTACTTACTGTATGGTAACTGTTGTTCTTTGAGATTTGGGGGCAGACATGTATTCCACTGTCCATCCTCCACCCCTCTGCCTTGGATCTCAACATTCAGTGTGAATGAACTGAATGGGGTTAGGATGGCACTGCCTTAAATAACCAAGGGATGGCCTAAGGGGCTAGAGATTTCAAGCACCACCCCTATGAGTACTGCTAGGTAAAGTTCTCTGGCTTTGGTGTGCGAGGCATGCACACACCTGAATGGAAAACAGATCTACATCCATACCTCAAAGAACAACAATCACCATACAGGTAAGTAATTATCTTATTTTAACAACAATGGGAGAAAAAAAGTACTGACAGACTAAACTAAATATTACTAATTTCTGAAACTGAATGACACAAGTTGTAGATGATTAAAGGCATGTATTGGAATGAGTAGTATACAAGGAAGTAAATGATTGTGAAGCCATCACCCTACAGCTAATGTATTTATTAGATCTGAAATATATTTGTAGTCCAAGTATGCTACTTACTCAGGCACTCATTGTTTCCATTGCACAGAGAAAAAAATATATGCAACCTCATGTCCATGAGAATAAATAATGAGTGAAATAATTTGTATTATAAACAGGATGTGGAACGTGATGACAATGTGTGCATGGGATTTGCGGATATGAGTATGGCAGTTAGAGCACAGTTATTTTGGTGTTTGGTTTGAATAGGGTGAACATAGATTTGACTGAGAGCTGGTGGGTTTTCTAAGTGAGAGGTTTGTAAGAGACTATAAGAATTTGAAGAATGTAGCTGCTCTCTCTCTGATTGCAAGGTTGTTTGTCCTGATATCTGTGTGATAAGAGTCATTAAGACAGTCAGAGATTTAGCCTTTGTTTTTTGATCCAGTTTATTCTTTTTTCATATCCTTTTGTTTTGCAAGCTAGTATAGGATAGTTGGGATCAATGATCTGCATTTTCCAATTTTAAATCCTGTCAGTATTTGTAAACCTAGACAGGTTTCTCTGAAACAGTTTCACCTTAACCAGATAAAATATTTATCTATATTCTTTCTTAAGCCACCCTCAAACAGATGAACAGTCCTTTCATGCATTGGATGTAAGACCCTGCTTGGCATTTTATTTGGAGAGAACTAAACCGTTTTGTTCATCACGTCATCCTTTTTGTCTCTAAACTGTTAGTTTAGAAGGCTGTAGCAGACTGAAGATGGTTTTCAGCATGAGGCTTTCAAAAGCTACATTGATGGCTACCCTATACAAACTTCTCTGATTTTGTGTTGCGCAATTGTCTGAAAGAATACAGTATCTGATACATTTTTGCAGAATTTTGTAAGGTGATCTGTAACCCTTCCCAAATGGCAACAGCTCTGCTATTGTATTTGCTTTATATAAGCTCTCAAGTGCTCAATGTGAACATTCGCTTGGATGTTTGATATTATCAACTGAGCACTTAAACTTAGGTGATTAACAAGTACTCAGGAGGGACGTATATTTTATAGAAACTTGAATTGTGCATAATTCAAATTGGACTACGGTACGTTTCCTATTTTTTTCACACAATATGAATGAGACATTTGTCAAGGATCTAATTAGATTATGAAGACACAAGCTGAATAGGGAATGGGGGAAAAAGAAAGAGAGGAGTCAAACCAATACAAAATGAGCAGAGATCACAGATCAGTGAATGGAAAAATTCAATATTATCTGGAAGATCTGTTGTTCAGTTTCCACAAGGAATCTTAATTTGTGTGACTGGCTTTTTCCATAGAAAGTGACCCAAGGAGGCATTGACTTTGATAGCTTTATAGGGATAATATTTTTCACTAGGGTGAATTCTTCTTGAACAATATCTTTCATGTATTAGACACTAAAATCACTTTCAGTAACAACAGGCACGTTTTTCATTTTCAACCTTTTCTTACTGTGACTGATTTAAGGAAAATCCCACTGTCCTTTTGTTCAGATGTTCTCTTATTTCTCTCTTGACATCCAGTATATATATGTGTGTGTATATATATATATATATAAATAGTAGGGCAGTGATGCAATGCAGACTGTTCTAAAACCTTTGGAGAGCTTTGGTATCTCTCCCCAGTATGATGTACAGCAAGTACTACAAGAACTACAGCAATATGAGTCCTTCCTTTTCGTGATGCAAATGGATTTTCTTCATCTTAGTATATAAATATCTATATATTTATATATATCAATGTTTCCCTTCCTTCTAGCCCCTGAGAATGTGCAGTGGCACCATTAAGAATGTATGTGAAAGGCAGCACCTTTGCAGATATGAGAAGTAGCATCTGGATTGTTGGCATAAGCAGGCTGCAGTGAGGCTGTACTGCCATGGATTATTAAAATGACCTCCTTGTATGTAAATGAAAGCTGTTTTATCTTTTATAAAAAATCTTTTTTGGTGGATGTGCTGTCATTATGTTAATACTTGAACATTTAACTAATGCTTTTGAAAGAAGGTGACTCATTCTGTATATAAAAACCTGGCTCAAGTGCATCACGAGCAAGGTGCTTGAATATTACCGTGTAGTTTGGATTCTTTTTATAATAATGACCACTGTGCTGCTAACTGGATTCTCTTTTTCTAGCAATGGATGAAATGTAAACTATGCAACTTACACTGTGTAAATACTGTAACTCAGCACATATGGTCACAAGAAGCAGAATTCCTATGTCCAAATATCTGTAATTGTCCAAACCCTGCAATATATATTGCTGGCTTTAACCTTTTACTTTTTTTTTTAACCAATTGCTCTGCTAGATCATATAAAGAAATCCCACTTGAATGATGCTCTAACCCTGAGGGTGAAATATTATATTAATTTTAAAAAGACAAAGTAAACAACATGGGACTAAATTTTCCTCTCTGTTAACCAGGGTAACCCCACTAAGGTCAACGATGTTTTATAAAAGAGAGTAGAGTTTGTCTCACTAATGCAAAGATCTTTGACACGATGTTGTTCTTTCTGTGACACTGCGGGTTGTAGAAATTATATAAATTTATAAATCTCTGTATTCCATTGTCGCAAAAGGACAAATGGAAAGCACAGTGTAAGTTAGTCATCTTCCCAACTCAAATTACTGTTGTGAGAAGTAGCCTCCTCCATTTGTGTTTATAATAATGTCCTTTTATAAATGTTTACTTCTTGCTTCTCATCCCTGACAATCAGCACCAGACACAGTGGACCAAATGAAGAAGAGTAACTGCAGTGCACACATCCACAATTGTTCAACTGTCTAGTTTGCTATTTTATAAAACATGAAAATATTGCCCTCATGTAATCTTTAGTTCCACAGTGAAAACAGAATAGATGCCACTATTTAATTACATGAAAAATAATCATGAGGCTGTTTAAAGCAAATATAGCAGAAGAGTTTTCTAACAGCTATACGGTAAACTATGCTCTGCTAACCTTATCTTGCAAACTTCAGCTAGGAGCTCAAGGTTTGTGCTCTGTCAATTCCATTTTACTGGTCTGCATAGAATTTTAATTAAACATAGCTCACAGGCTGCATCTCAAATGGAAGAATGAAATTAGAGCATACTCTTATGTAGAGTTTGTATCTATTGTTATGGTACACAAAGGTAATTTTTAAATTTAATTTTTTCCAAACCAATGACTATACTATGATTTTAGATAATTAGTGGTTTAATCCATCCATTTCAAAAAAATAAAATGGGTTCCCTAATATGCCCAATTAATTAAATTTTTACAGATTTTTACAGTAGAAAATGGATTGTCCATCTGAAATCTCAGTAGTTGGGCCATTTCACAAATACTGTTATGCATCATTACATTAGAAAAACATGGACTGATAGGCTAATAGTGAATTAGCAAATTATTTTTGTATAGTCACACAAAAATACAATCACTATCTAGGTCCTTTAGGTATAATCTTAAGAGGGTATAACATTAATGAGAAATGGGGTACTTCCAATTCCAATAAAACTTACAATGCAATAAACTTTGAAAAGATTCCACAAAAGGAAGAAACCAAATGATAGAGCATTGCTTATTTTTATATATATACACTTGCGTATGATATATTTATATAAATATAAATTTACTAGCTACCCATTTAATTTGTTCTCTCATGGAGAGTTAACTTTATGATAATTAGGTTAACACAATAAATTGGAATAGGAAAGCCTCACAGGATGAAGATAAAACAAAGTGTGTGTCTATGTTTTTAAGAAATATCCCTTCTATTGTTGTGACCCAAGTGAGTAAGTGCTTTTAAAATCAAAGCATTGAGTTTTTATAGCCAGACATAAATATGAATTTTATTGATCATATGTGCACTGAGGGTAAAATTCACCTCTATACAGATGATCAGCACAGGACCTATGCACTACTTGCCTTGTGTGTGAATAGCCAGGGAACATGGACCAAACTCCCTAAGTCCTGTGCCAGGATGCACAGGGCTCTGTGAAACCTGTAAAGGATTTTCTAGTCTCAATCTCTTTTATTGGGTTATTCTAAAGTTCTGCTGAGGTGACTGGAGAGGACAACCACAAAACTTTCCATTGTTGATCACCTTGATATTTAAATCAATTATTTTGCACTTGTGTATTTGCTATTGCAATACTAAAATAACTTCCGCAAAGGAGACACAAACTTTGTTCAAATTCAGAATGCTAAAAAGTTTCAATTTTCAGAAACTTTCAGAACTTTGTTCAAGTTTCAGAAAGACTTGATTATGGTCATAACATATTGTAATTAGTAAGAAAATTGAAGTATAGGCTTTTGAGCTTTAAATTATGCATCTTTGGAGTTCCTTTTTGTGTTAAATACCATCTGCCAGTCTTCACAGTAGGATTGTTCATTCTTTATAGCTTCAGGGACAGTCAGAGCAGAAATTCCTTCCCAGGACAGTGTGACAGGAAGACTTGCCCTTGGAGTGCTGCTGCCCAAAATTCTGCCTAAACATTAAAATGCCACAGCAGTCTAAACGGGTTCGGTCAGAGCAGAACCAGAGTTTACTATTTCAGACGTGTGTTTTTGAGAGGTATCCAGCAGAGAATATCTTTAAAATCTGTTCCTGTCTGAAATTCTTTCAAGCTCACTTTTTGTCATTTAAATCTTTCTTTCTTTCCTGTCAGTCTTCTACAACATGTCAAGGAGTGACAAGCCACACTGTAGCTGTGAAACAAAGGGCTAAGTTCAAGTCATGTGGGTGGACCTCATGTTAAGCCAATGGTTTACATTGCATATGGACTCTGGTGGTTCCATCTCACCTAGGTTTATATACTTACTACATCCAAAATAACTATATTAAAAGTGTGATAAAGTTGCAAAGTCAAAAGCACTCCAAAGTTAAGAAATGCCAGACTGAAGGTTGCCCATGCAACCTCATTCTTTAATTACGTGATCTCATACTCTTCCCTACTCTTCTCCACTCCAAGTAGGAATAGGCTACGAATGCCCATAGATTTGTAAGTCAAAGCCTCCATCAAATTTATCTTGTCTTAGCATTGATGATTATTCACTCCATGGGGTTGGATTATTACTTTGGTTTTTTTCACCCCTGACTATAATACTAGCTGTACCTATCTGACTCCTTTATAAGAACAGCAGAAGCCCCGTGCATTTGTTTGTATTGCATGTGCACACACACGGTTATATTCTACTTCATGACCATGCAGTTAAAGTAATTAAAATGTTATTTGGTGATTTTAAGTATATAGTAGTTTTAATATGTACTTGTTATAGAAGTGTGTGTTTGCAGATTTCATGGCCAGAAGGGACTATTAAACCATCTTGTCTGATCTCCTGTATAACACAGGCTAGTGGATGGATGGATAGATCAATAGATATGTATCAGGCACATATATGCACATACTAAATATTGCTGTTCTTGAACTCCAGGCCAGTGTAATTTTGTGAGTAGATTCCACATTTTTGAAGGAGTCCCCAGCTCTACCACCACCTCCATTTGTGACTCTTGGCAAATCACTTCATCTCTACACCCAGTTGTCCTATTTGTAAAATGGTGCTAGCAATGTTTATTTCTCTCTCAGAGGCCAGCTGTGAGGATTAGTTAGTTAATTGTTGTAAAGTGTTTTGATGACAATAGCTATATACCATAAATGCTTTGTTTTGTTATTACAGTGATGTTATTAGAGTCCATGCTGAGCAAAGTGCAAAAATTAAGCAGTGTAAATTATTAAAAATAGTTTGCTAAGTTTTATGTGAGGTTCCCCCTCAGTTATAATAATCTACGTCCCAGTTAGTAATATGGACAATGTTGTAAGTTTTTAATATGATTTTTATCTTGACAGCTTCCCCTTAAATAAATACAACTGTATGGTTTTTGTACCTTATGGAAGAAGAATCCCAGTATATCACTGAGCAATGAGATCATACAAGATATGCTGCTATTGCTGGTTGGCATAGCTGTCTGCAGCATAAAAAAGTAGCTCAAATAAAATGTATTGTTCTAGAGACAGAATTCTTGGTTGCCATGCCAATTTTCAGGCCACTGCTACTTGTCGCTGCCATGGCATGTGTCTAAAGCTTGGCATTGGCTTTGAGTGCTATATCCAACTTTGCTGTTCAGTTGCTACACTCATCACCCAATAAAAATCTACTCTTTCATTATTGGAAATCCTGGCATTCTGTGCTGTATTTACTGAGAAAGATAACTCTTTGTTTTTCAGAGCTTCCATATGGCTGGGAGAAAATTGATGATCCCATTTATGGCACTTATTATGTTGAGTAAGTTCCCAACTTCAATATTAATTTGCTATTAATATTTTATAACCTGATATTAATGTCCTGTGTTTGAATTGGAAAGGTATGGGCATAATTATTTTCCCCTTTGACTTCAGATTATACAGGAATTATCAGACACCAATACAGTTGCGGTGGCTGAACATTTTTAGTGACTTTCAAACTGGTTACTCTGTCACAGCTTCTTGAGCCCTGATCTCATCCTGTGTATTTCACAAATATTTGTGGGGGGTTGAGGAGAGCAAATTTTAAAATTTTTTGTTAATAAGTTTTAAACACACATCAAACAAGGTACAGATCCTTGCCAATCTAGGAACAGAATAAATCTTAATTATTTTTGCCTCATAAGGCTATTTCTCTGAGTGGTCTTACTTTTCTGCAAGTCTGAGAGTCACATTATTTATATGAGTGCAGGTTGTATCTTATGTGAAATTTTGCTACATGCACTCATGGCATTGTAATTTTGCTAAAGGCACAGCTAGAAAAAGAGAATGTAATTTTCTATTATTTTCCTGGCACAATCCCTGCTTGCATATTTCCAGGAGAATGTGGTGTGTGTACAAAATAAAGAGGAGATCTCTTCTCCCTTCTATTTAGCATAGGTATTTATGCAATGGGGTAAAGTAGGTTACTACCCAAAAGAACAGGTGTAATTTATTAGCCTACTTAACTAGAGCCTACGTAAAACACACAAGAATTGAGAGAGATGAAAATAGATCTTGCTTCTCTTCTGCCTTTTATCTTATATAGCCATTGACACTTGCGCAAAGTGAGTCTAAAGTGACAATCAAATTATACCTAATCAGAATGATAGCATTTTATTCTCTCTCTGCACAGGTGTTGTTGGCCACACAAGGTATAAGGCAGTGACACTCAAGCCCAGAAACTATTAACTCACTTTCCCCTAGTCATGACCCACAGACAGTGAATTGAGAGTCCATCTATGTGAGGGAAGGGGTAAACACACCAGACAAAATCAATGAAACAAACCGCAGATCCATTTGTTCTAGAACAGCAGTTCCCAAACTCTGCCACGTTGCAACCACCAACATCAAATGCTATCACCACCAATTTTTAATAAATAGACTATGTATGAAAACAGTCTTAAAACCTAAGTGTTGTTAAAACACATTGCATCAATAGCATTACTATGTATATAAAAAAGCTGTAGTCTTGAAAAATATTAATAAATACATTATAAACTTACCCCATCTGAGATGTTGGGTATGCCTTTAATGAGAGGGATGGTGTTTGCTTGACACTGCAAAGTTGGTGGATATCTTGGTTGGTGGATATCTGGTGAAATCTTGGGAGGTGGAGGCAGCCGCCGCACTGCTTGGGGCAGGAGTGGCTCCTGGCCAGGGTGCTGGGCCTATGTGGGAGAGGGGTGGGAGGAAGGGATGGGACAAGGGGGGGAGCAGCCGCTGTGTTGCTTGGGGGAGGGACTGGCACCAGAGTAGCTCCTGGCCAGCTGCTGTGAGATTGTGGGGAGGGGGGCAGAATGGCCAGGTCACCCTGTGTGCTAGGGGCCGCTGCGCGCTGTCCCTGCACGGCCGAGTGCCACTGGAGGCTCCATGGCTGTCCCCCTTCCCTGCCCAGCAGCACAGAGATATTGGTGGAGCTGCGCCCACATTCTGCAGTCTTAATTAGTCGGTGGACATGCACCATTGGGATGTGGCCTGTGTACCACTGTTGGAATGCATACCACAGTTTGGGAGCCGCCTTTCTAGAGGGAAAATCTTTATAGAAGAAGGTTTTGAAAGAAAATCCCAAACTCAGTTCCTTACACTGACAGCCTCACTTTGTTTCCAGTTACCCACTACAAATTACAGTGTGTTACAATTTGCTTATCACATAGTTTTCTGGTAACCTGTGGTCTCTTGATTCCACACCAACACTACGTCCGTGTTGGCTCACTTGGCAGATGTACCAGCTCTGGTGCTTTCCTAGTTCCAAACTGTAGTACAGAGCTGTGTTGCCATCAGCCTGGACAGGAGGATGGCAGAGTGAGTCTGAAACGCCTGATTTCTGAGATTTAGGAGCAAAGTTTCTGGGACTCCCTCTCCACAACTGATAAAAGAGCTGCAGCACCTAGGCCTCCACTCCTGCTCCTCCAGACCTTCCAAAACCAAAAAAGAACTGTAATAGACTCCTTGATGTGTTAGGCGGCCTAACGGTTATCGCACCTAATGCCCACTCCCCTATGGGTCAGTCTTATAGTCCTGGTCCTCCTTTGCTCAGAGGTGTGGTGATACGTACTGGTGGTTCGAGTCCCTCCTGTAGTGAGGGCAGTGGTAGGGGAGCCCCAGCTTGCCCACTCCACTGGGCTCTGACCCAGGGCCCTAAGAGGGTTAATAATATCTAGCCCCCCAAAATGCCTTGTGAGTTGCCCTCCCTGGGTCACTTTCTCCCACTGCTTTTTTTTTCTCCCAGCTTTCAGTCCCAGATAAGATACAAAGAAAAAGAAAAGGTAACCAAACAGTCAGCGCCAGCTGGGCTCAGCATATACTGTAGTCTCACTTCCCTCAGGGAGGCTTCTCTGGCACCTTTGCCAGGAACTTTCAGGGTAGATCTGTCCTCCTCCCCAGCTTTTCCTTCTGAGCTCTGTTGCTACCTTTTCAATCTCTTCTCTAGTTGCAGCATGCTTTGCTCTGGGCCCAGTACTATCCTTTAACCTGTTCTGGCCCAATGTAGGGTTTGTATACCCCATCACACACTCCCCCTCAGACTCTGGGTTGTGGTGTCCTGTGACTGGTTCATGTCCCCACCATCTCTTGAAAAGAAGTTTGCATTTTTAAACTATTGGCTTAAAGCTATTGGCTATAGTGAAAGATTCTGCTGCAGAATGGGTTATGGTCCCTTCAATGAGTTCAGCCAATGGAGAGGTAAATGGTCAGTTACGAGCTGGAAGGGCTGCCCCCACAAGTAATAGTGTAGGGCATCAAAGGCCCATTTCACCACCAGGGACTCCTTCTTGATCACCGAGTTGGCTACCTTCTGTGGGAACGATTTCTTGCTGAGATAGGGAACTGGATGTTCTTCTCTGAATACTTGAGATAGTACTGCATCAAGTTTGACATCGGAAACCTTTGTTTGAAGAATACAGGGTTTTGAGAAGTCTGGGTGGAATAGCACCAGTTCCCAGGTCAACTTGTCTTGGAGTGCTCTAAATGCTTTGTCACAGCTTTTGGTCCAACAGACATTTTGGGTGTGGTATCTTTTATCAGGGGTGTCAAAGGGCAGCAGTCGTAGCAAAGTTTGGGATGAACTTTCAATAGTACCCTGCTAATTGCAAAAATTGTTGGACTTGTTTCCATATGAAAGGGACGGGACAGCCCGCTGGGGCTTGGACTTTGTCCACCCCGGGGTCATAGCAGATCCCCCTCCCACCACCATGATGTACCCTAAGTACATGACTTCTTGGTTGGCCAAGTGACACTTGATTGGATTGATTGGGCCCTCCTTGAGAACCTATAAAACTGTTGCAACATGCTTCAGATGGTCAGCCCAGCTTTTGCTGTAGATGATGATGATGATATCAGTATAAGCAGCTGTGTACACCCCATGTGACCACGGTACTCTATCCATGAGCTTCTGGAAAGTGGCAACTGCCCCATGAAGTGCAAAGAATATGGTTTTAAACTGGAATAGCCCTCACAGTGTGGAGAAGGTGTTTTTTTTCCCTTTAGATTCAGGTGTCAAGGGGATTTGTCAGTATCCCTTTGTCAAGTCAAGGGTATATATAGACTTAAACCAATTTTTCCAGTAGCTCATCGACCCTGGTCATGGGATACGCATCAAATTTTGAAATGGTGTTCATCTTCCAGAAGTCGATACAGAACCGCATTGACCCATTCTGTCTGGGTGCATGTATGATGGGGCTCCTCCATTCACTCTGTAATTCTTCGACAACTCCTAGTTCTATCATTGCATGGTGTTTCTGGTGAACCATCTCCCACACTTTCCTTGGTAGTGGCTGTAGATTCTCACATGCCTTCTGCCTTTGGCTTAGTGTCCGTATGATGGAACATCAGGTAGGTCCTCCAAGGTAATACTGAAAACATCTCCAGGAATGATTTGACCAGCTAGCTTACCTCTTGCTCTTGTTTGGGCTGCAGTCCCTTTCCTACAAGTACTGGTGTGTAGCCTTGTGGAGCTGCAGTCTGAGCACCAGGTTCTGGATTAGGGGGAATGGGGTGACGAGAAGGCCTTCTCGTTGCTTCCAGGTCTTCAACAGGTTGACTTTCTTTTCTTTGTTGCCATAGCTTGTAATCAATATCCCCTACCTGCTTCACCATCTCAAAGGGATCTTGACAGTGGGCCAGTAATTTGGATTCTGATATTGGTAGCAGAAGGAACACTTGGTCTCCAGGCTGGAACTCGTGTAGTCAGCCTTTAGTATAGGCCAACGCCTGGGTGTGCTGTGCCTTCTGTAGGTTTTCTTTTGTGAATTTCTCCAGGGTCTTCAATCTCTTATGCAGCTATATAACATACCTCACTAAATTGTTTGTCCTGCTGCTTTGCTCTTCCCATGTCTCCTAGAATCCCACTCGGCTGTCTCCATATAATAGTTCAAACAAGGAGTAACTCATGGATTCCTGGGGCACCTTGCAGATGGCAAACAAGAGGGGGAAAATCAAGCTATCCCAGTGTTGAGGCTCAGGGGTCACAAACTTTCTCGACATGTACTTCAGTGTTTTGTTGAACTACTCAATCAATGCATCGGTTTGGGGATGATATACCGAGATCCTTAAGGACTTGACCTTCAATAGGTCACATAGCTCCTTCATCAACTGTTAGGTGAAAGTCATCCCTTGGTATGTCAATATTTCTTTAGGGATCCCCACCTGGAAAAAATACTTTTGAGTTCACTGGCAATGACAGCCACTGTTGCTGACCAGACAGGAATGGCTTTGGAATATTGGGTGGTCCAAGATCACCAGTATGTACTTGTTCCCCATTGTGGACTTCTGTAGTGGGCCCACCATGTCCATGCCTATCCTTCTGAAGGACAACCCCACATTGGGTAGTAGAAAAAAGGGCCTTTGGGACCTTTTTCTGGCCCATCCACTGGCATTCCAGGCATGAAGCACAGTATTCTCACACCTCAGGATGGATGCCAGCCAGAAGAATCTCAGTGTCATTCTGTCAGGAGTCTTTTCTGTCCCCCTGTAACCTCCACACAGTGCTGTATGGGCCAGTTGCAGCAATCCCCTTCAGAATTGCTTTGGCACTAGGAACTGCACTCTTATCTCCTCAACCTCAGGATCCTTCATTGCCTGGTACATCCTCTCCCCTGCCATTTTGAAATGGGGCCACTGTTTCAACTGCTGGGGGTCCATTACTTTACCATCTTCATGGGCAAATTGCTATAAAGCCTGCTTAGGGTCAGATCATTTATTTGTTCTTCATAAAGTCCCCCTTGCGAGACAGAAGGTCTAGGTTGAAAGGTGGTGGCAAGCCCCTATGGCCCCGGTCAATTTCAGGTGACAGGGCTTTCAACTGTGAGGACAGTCCTTCTCCTGAGTCTTCATCCTCCTCTGATTACCTTTCCTCCCTGGACCCCCTCTCTGTCACTGCAACCATCCCCCACCGTCTGAGGTCTTCCAGCTCCAGCTCTGCTTTTCCTAATGGGGCAGCCTGCCACCCCTCAACTACTTATTTGAAGAACTCTATCAAAGTTTCTGGGTCATGTCTGACCACCCACTCACATTCCTGTCATGCAAGGATTTGGGTGAATTGTTCTCATAGACTCATAGACTCATAGACTCATAGGTCAGAAGGGACCAATATGATCATCTAG
>ML675616.1:19349374-19360953 GCA_007922155.1 Mesoclemmys tuberculata
TTAACTAACAGTTCCCCATGCGGAACCGTGTCAAACGCCTTACTGAAATCGAGGTAAATTAGATCTACCTATCTATCTATGGTGATCTTTTCTGCCACCTGAATCCCAGTACATCTCTCTGGCTGGAGCCACCATCAGAAGAGCTCGCGCAGGCTCTGGGTGAGCTCTTGCAGCCTCTGTACGCTGGGGGAAATTTTTCAAGGTGGAACTGTCAGTAGGTCTCCAGGGAGATATGGAAGGTGTCTAGGGTTGCTGATTTGACAGGCAAGTAATCTTGGGCAGCTATTGTATCAAGACACTGATATGCCACCTAGGCTAGTCTAGTCAAGTAGGGGGCCAATACAGTGACCCAGCTCTCCTTAGGCCATTGGGCTGCATCAGCCACCTTCTCAAATACGACATCTCTGCAGACCCCATTTTGCTCAACTTTACTAGGATGGTTGGGCTTGGATCGGTGTTCCTCCTTCCCCTGGTTAGGCTCAAGGTCACCCTAGGAGCGTTGCCATTTGCTGCACAAGTCTCTGCTGCTTTTCTTGCTTCTGCACTGCCATCTCCTTAATCAGCACTAGGCAGTGAGCTGCTGTTGGTTTGCGAGAACTCATTTTAGCAGTTCCTCGATGTTCATCCCTAGGTTTGTTTTTTTTCCCTTTCTTGTCCTGCTATCAGACCTGGGATACTATAGTGCCTGTATTCCCCACCAAATGTAATAGAGTCTTTGGTGGATTTGATGGCCTAGTGGTTAACACGCCTAAGGCCACCCCCACCATTCAGTGGGCCAGTCTTACATTCTTGGTCCTCCTTTGCTCAGAGGTGTGGTGAGGCATACTGGTGGTTGAGTCCCTCCTGTAGTGAGGGCAATGATGGGGGAGCCCAGCCCTGCCCACTTCACCAGACTCTGTTCCAGGGCCCTAGGAGGGTCAGCAATATCTGGTCCTCGAAGGTGCCTTCTGAGTTATCTCCCACATTTCAGTCCTGGGTAAGGTGAAAAGAAAAAGAAAAGGTAACCAAGCCATCAGCCCCAGTTGGGCTCATTATATACTGTAGTCTTACTTCCCTCGGGAAGCTTCTCTGGCACCATTTTCAGGAGCTTTCAGGGTAGGTCTGTCCTCCTCCCCAGCCTTCCCCCCATCTGCGCGGGGTTGTTCCCTTTTCAACCCCTTCGCCAATTGGAGCATGTGCTGGAGGGCTGGAGAGGTGGGGCTACCGGGGTCCAGGACTGTCCTTTAACCCGTTCTGGCCCAATGTGGGGTTTGTATACCCCCATCACAAAAACAAAAGCAGCACTTGGGCCACTGTTGTGCTGAATCCCTACCTCTTCCTCTTCCTTGTAAAGCAGCAGCAGCTGCCCTGGGTCCCAAATTCCCATCTACCCGAAGCAAACAGGTGAATGGATTTTTGAAGCCATGTATATTATGACTAATTCCAAGAAATCACCCCTCTGTCTTTATGCTTGGGTTTTTATAATATCCCTGGGTAGTAAACGTTTGGGTTCACGTATCTCTTTATAGTAATCCCCATCACATCTCCCATATATATATTTATACAGCTGCTGGTAGTGACTAATGATCTTCTGCATGAGTGGCTGTGTATTTTAGAGACTAACAGGTGTTGTACAATTCCTGTGCATTAAACTGTCTCTGAGGCATCTCCGTTTAGGTAGTATATTGTGCTAAAATGTTCTGGCACAAATGTTATGCAGTTCCATTACATAGTCAGTGGAACAAAAATGGAGCACGTAGTTGTCTGCATTTTATGCCCACCCTCAGTCAGGCAGACACAAGCTCCTGGCCCCAAATGCTGCAGTGCAGTTGTGTTCAAAGCTGTTGTTGCCACATTCACCCATCCACAGACAAAATATATGGAAGGGAAAGGATGCATTAAAGATGTACTGTACTTATTGTAATAGAAAAGCTTTAATGGTATCTAGCGGAGATCTGGAATATAGAATAGATGTTCTTGACCGACATTAAAAGTGCAGCAGCACTAGGTTTATAAAGGCTTTTATTGTCAATATAAGGAGCTGTATTTTAATCTGATTTCTAAACGCAATAATTTTTAAGTGAAAAGTGCTTCATTTTTATTACAAAAAGTGACACTGTTACACCCTCTTTTATTACTAGTGTTTAACAGATGACTTCATTTTTAACTAGATGAAATCACATTACAATAAACTCTTAATTATGTCATAAAACGGATAAATCATGAAAAGTTAAGTTATGAACTTTTGCATATTCAAATCCAATCCAACTTTATAGAAAGGACTTTAAAACTGTCAAGGAAAGAATGCCCTATCCTCCACTTATTAGAACTCTCTAAAATCAAGAGGGGCAGTTTGCTGGGATAAACCACTGAGATAATCAGATTCAGTGTAACACCTTACAGTGATCAGCCACATGGAATATATGGATTCTTAACACTCTGTTAAGCACAAAATATTTTCGCATTTCTGTAGAGTCTGAGGGCCCAGATGCTGCCTTTCCTCTCAGTTATGCATAACTAAAGTTCAGTGGATGGATATCCTTTTAATTCACCTTGCTATGCAGATCTCTTTGTAGGGGATGGACATTTGCATCAACTGTGGTAGGTGCAACTTTCCATTGTGACTGGGCCAACTTTTGTGCAACCTACTAACAGTGCCTATAGTCTAAAGACTAAACACTATAAGCATCTAGCCTTCTTCCTTCCTCAGCCCTGCACAGAATTGTGATGCTGTGCTGGCCCCTTCGGCTGTCTAATCTCAAGAAGAGTATCTCTCCCTTTACGGTTGATTAACTACAACATGGAGCTCAATTTTCAAACATGGTCTCCTTAATAGGACATCTAAACTTACCAGATGGGTACTTATTGCAAACCGTGCATACTGCCTCTACTGTGCAACATTTCCTTATCTTTTTCATCTGACACTCCATTATTGCTTATGTAAGAAAACAACATGTTTTCTCAGCAGATCTGTTTCTCTTCAATAAAAAAAAGAATAGTAGCTAAATCTCACATTTTGTTGCTCATTTCAACAAATAGGTCCATTAATACTTGTTTTAAACCCAATTTCAGTATCTAGATGAAAGATTTGGATGTCTTTTTAGGGAAAATAAAACACCCGTTGAGGCCACATTAGTTAAATCAGCCTTTGCTAATTTGACTCACCAGCTGACTTCCATGCTAACGTCATCAGGATAGGTGCAGCGCTGTGACCTCGTGCACTAGATCGTGTTGTCCAAAGCAGGGAGCAAAGTCCAACCCTGTGGGACAAGAGCCACTGCAGTGAGCTGAGTGCAGTGTGGGCTTGCTCTCCAGCTCTTCCCCAAGGGTTCTCCTCTGCACCAGGCCAAGGTGGGACACAAAGGAAAGTCACAATCAAACAGAGAAACCATGGTATCTGTTGCTTTTTTACCACTGAAACTCACAGACTTTAAGGCCAGAAGGGAACATTGTGATCATCTAGTCTGATCTGCAAATCAGAGGCCCCAGAACCTCACCTCCCGCCCACAACCTGCCCCCCCATAATAGACCCATAGCCTCCAGCTGAGTTACTGAAATCTTCAAATAACGATTTAAAACACTTAAAATTACAGAGAATCCACCATTTACTCTAGTTTTTACCAGCAAATGACCCATGCTGCAGAGGAAGATGAAAAACCCCCGGGTGTCTGCGAAGGTGACCCGAGGGAAAACTCCTTTCCAACGCCAAATGTGGCGATCAGTTGAACCCTGATCTTGTTAGCAAGCCCTACCAGCCAGATACCTGGGAAATAATTCTGTGTTGTAACTCAGAGCCATCCTCACCTAATGCCAAACTATGATGGCATGCACCTGGCCCTGTGAGTCATTTCCGGTTTCCCCCACTGGCCACTAGCAAAGTGGCCTAAGCCCCAAGAAGAGGACAAGTCTCCTTTAGAAGCTCAAGCAAAGGGCTGGATTTAAGGGGCCCAGAGATGGGGCTGTAAGCCCTGGTGAAGGCTGACCGTTTGAGCGGGGAGAGACTCCAAGGAGCCTAGGACAGGCTGAAGAGGGAAGGAGGAAGGAGGGGCTGAGTCCAGCTTGAGTCTGCGATTTGAAAATGTTTGTTTTGTGTTTTGTTTTGAACTTGAATACCACCAGAAGGGTTCACTTTTGATTGCGTGACTTGGCCAGAAAGCTGAACCACTGAAGACCCACCAAGCAAGGCTGACAACATAGCGGGGTGCCAGGGCCAGGAAAGACATGCAGTACCACACCAAGTCTCTTGGAAGCACTCACAAGAGATGAGTGTCACCCCTAACACAAACCTGCAGTTCTATCTGTTAACAGCCGCATTTACAAGTGTTAAGTAGTTAGGAGCTTTAAAGTTTAGCAAATTTCTTTCACTTTCACTCATTAAAACAAACGTCCCTAGTCACTTCACTAGAAATCTTTTCTGGGCAACAAACACCTGACATCACCTTTTGGATTACCAGGTATGTTAGGTTACCTACGGATACATTGCAGTTTTCCCTCTATCCCCTTCTTTTAACGAACATGGGAATATTTTCATTTTTTTAAAATAATTCTAAAGGGTCGGACCTTGATCTTGGGAATTGCTTAGCATGGTATCATGCAGGTGACTTCAGTAGAAGTTACAGGTGCTCAGCACCTTTTACAATCCCTGATTCCAAGAGAACTCAGGATCAGATCTTCAAGTGTTTAATATCCACAACCAGGACCAGCGTTTCAAGGGAGCCCAGCACCCTGCAATTCTCCATGAGAACAAATAAGAGCTGAGTCTTTTGAAAAGCTGCACCCCTGTGCATAAATATTTATCTTTCTGGAGCAAGATAATTTACAACTCATCTAACAACTTCAGACATATATCTAGCCCATTGTCCAATCCTGCATGATCCTGAGTGCCCTCAAACCCTCTGCCTTTACCTGGAGGGTCATGCAACATGACAGAGATTATCTCCACTCCGCTAGATTTGTTCCTGAGTCAGTACAACACATATCCTCCTTCTAACGAGCTCTGCAATATGATATATGGGAGAAAGTTATGTGTGAGATACGGCACAGTATCAAAGGTACAGTATCAAAGAAGAACACATAATAATATGCCATGGGAAAATTTACATACTGAGTCCATATTTTGGACTAGATGACCTCCTGAGGTCCCTTCCAACTCTAATATTCTAAAGTTGTGGCATTACAATGAGATTTTTTCCCATTTCAGTGCTCTTGCAGTACATGAATTAGTTTCTGCACTTTTCACCTTGCTTTCTTCTATAAAATTTGACAGGAATATAGTATAAAATTAAAATTTCATCTTTAGTATAATTTTGTTTGCTACTGTGGGAATCTAGCACGTGATCAATTTGTTAGTTTGTTCAGCAGTTTGACTATACAGTCACTTGTTGGGTTAAGCTTTCCATTTCATTGTAAACAACTTATTTTGTTTTCAACTTAACTAGGACCACTATGCACATACCTCATCTTGTTTCTCTTTTGGAATCATGCATAGAAACCATATGTAGGGAAGACCTGAAAAACTGTGTTGCTGGAGTATTTGTCAGTGATACTGGATAACAACATATAGTCACATAGATTAAAATCTTTCACTTACAGCAGAGTGCAGGAAGTTGAAAAGACAGGGAACTTCCAAATGGAATTGGGGTGGAAACAGTTTTACCAATCTGAGAAAGTTTTCAAGTTTAGGAAAAAATTTCCCCAACATGAATTGGGATGAAAAGATGGAATCTCAAATTTTCACAGATAAACAATATAATTTTTTTTATTTGGGTCAATCTGTGACGTTCTGTTTAGACACTTTTGAAATATTTTGTTTTTGCTTTTGGCCTCCTTATTGTTTAAATTTGTTTTACTACACTTAAAAAAAATTTTCAATTTGATCATTTCCAAATTTTTTCCAAAAATTTTTGAACTGAGAAATTGTCAGAAGTGACCCTTTTCCATGAACAGTTTCCGTTTCGACAGATTGGCATTTTCCAAAGAGTGTGTCATCAAAAAATTCCTGATCAGTTCTACTTCCCAGTTATTTCCGCTATAAACTAGATTGTACATCCCTCACTCACACTGATGAGCACTAACTCGTGCATTCTCAGTCGCTACAATGGGACCACTTGTGTGAGTAAGTGCTTATTAAACATGAATAAAGGTAGCACAATTCAGTCACACCCAAGTTATCCACATGATGATGATGCCATGAAGTAAATGACAATTTTTCACAAAATGGACTGCATTTTTAATCATAACCAATTTTTTTCAGCCACATAAATAGAAGAACACAATTTGAAAATCCTGTCCTAGAAGCAAAAAGGAAGTTACAGCAGCATAACATGCCCAACGTAGAACTTGGAACGAAGCCTATTCAGGCTCAAGGTTTCCGAGGTACAGTATCATGTCAGATTTAAGAAGAACATAATTGCCGTACTTTCCTGTTTTTATGACAATGATTTAACATAGTCTTGTTACAGTAATAGTGTTGCCAACTCTCAGTAATTTATTGAAGTCTCTTGACATTTTGTTGTTTTTTTTCTTAAAGCTTCAACTCCTTGAATTATGAGGATGTCACCTTTCACTTAACATTTTTTTCCAGCCCCCATGGTTGCACAGAAAAAATGGTCTGGATGTTTTCTAAAGGCTCACAGAAAACAAAGGCGGCAATGAAGCATTTTTTTAAAAAGGTCTCATGATATTTTGAACACTTGAGGTTGGCAACAAATTAATTGTGTCTTCTGTGAATTAGCATTAATTGATGTTTCGTATGTTTCTAAGCTAACCTATCTAGCAAACGTCATTTAGATTAAAGCCTCAAACACTATGCTGTAGCAGTTTACAAGAACACTGAATTTTGATAATGTGAAAATGATTGAGCTTAGAAAGCAATGTATTAGCAACAGTCAATATTGATAGATGAGTAAGTATTGACATAAGGTTATAGCCAAAGAATGAGGCTTGTTCTCCTTTGTAACAGTAGAAAGCTCCTCATCAACATTACCTAGGCCCAAACACGTTCACCCGCATCCTGCTCCTCAGAGGTCTCGCAGTGTGAATGATCTGTCTCAGTGTCGGCGGGACAATGCTGGAATGTACAGTCTGTATGGTATGTCCAAGTGTTGCTTGTTAGCCAAGCTGCACCATTGTAAAAGTAGTGAGATAAGTTAAGTCACAAACCTTTTCACCTTTTTCATACCCTTTTCACAAACTAAAGCACAGAAGAGGGGCACTGGAAGCCAGGTGAGGCTGATTCTTGCCTGATGGTAATTTTCACACTTTACACTGATGCACACTGAAAATGGATGTAAAGGTCACTGAACTGTCACTCTAAATGTAAATGTCATTTGTCAGAAGCTGAATTTCCATTTGTGTGGGTGAAAAGATTATCTAGAATTTGCCCTTTTGTCTTTGAATCACTGATATAAAACACACAATGGATATTTTTTGTTATTTGGGGGCAAGAGGAGAAACTAATTATACAGAGTAAATTATTTATTATTCAAAGCTGAATCAATAGGTTAGGAATAATTTTTAAGAGTTTCAAGTTATCTTGCATATTGTTTTTATCATTGTGTAAATATTTTAGCTAATGAACAATCTGTCTCTAAATGTATTTCCAATATCAAAGAGCATTCATAGCCCTTCCACTCCCAAGACTAATCTGCCATAGATAGAAAAATTCTCCTTAGTTGGTTTTGTAATAATATAAAATAAGGACTCACTAATGTGTTTATTTCTCCTGGAATGCTTACACGCTTTATTTCCTTTAATTTTGAAATGCCACACTGCCACCTACTATTGCTGCTACTTTTGCTGTTTTTGTTTGTGAGTCTCCGTGTTATGTTATGACTTGACTGGAACATTTTTCTTTTTGTTTGTGTTGACTGATGTAGAAAAACCACTTTTCACCCGTGATGCATCACAACTGAAGGGAATTTTCCTCAGCACAACTCTCAAGAAGAGCAACATGGGCTTTGGATTTACCATCATTGGTGGGGATGAGCCAGATGAGTTTCTACAGGTGAAGAGTGTAATTCCGGATGGGCCTGCAGCACAGGATGGCAAAATGGAAACAGGTAATTAAGTTGGTTCTTGAGTTCCTTGATATGATGATCAGATTCAGCCTTAGATTTTTGAGCAACACCTTTTCCATAAGTGCAGACAAAAGCAGGTATACTCATGCAGTCATTCTCACAGGGGCAAGTAGAGCTGTGTGAATAACTATTTTTTTGGTTGCTGGCAATTCTGAAAAATAATAAGTATTTCATGTCAACCCAAAACAATTTTTTAAAAAGGTTGGTGAATTCAAAGGCAGAAAAAGTATTTTTGGTCAGATGAAACATTTCATTTAAATTTTGAGAGTGTTTTTAAAGGTTTTTACTTTTTCTTTTAATAAAATTGAAGGAAATTTTAAAAATGAAAAGTCGTTTTAATTAGAAAAATCTAAATATTTTGAATTTTTTTTGAATGGTGTGTTTTTTTTACACAAACAATGTGGCAAAACTAATGCAAATTTTCAAAATGTTTTGGAATCACCAAATCTAAATTTTTCACCCAAAAAAAAGTTTTGGGGGACAAAATCTTCATCTACTTCTGGGGCAAGAGCAATATCTCTGCCTCAGAAAATATTTCCCAAGAGAAGTATTTCCCTGGAGTATTTCTTTCTATAAATTTTAGGAAGACTTTTAGTTTTTCCTTACAATATTTTCCTGTGATGAAGATCTCTAAAGTAAACTTTTATTTATTTAGGGTATAATTCTCTCACATCTGCATGGCAGATCTCAGTTGTGATGCTCTTTTCTCTGCGTGCTGCAATTACCCATGAGGATTCTGTGCATGTAGAGACAGAGAGCGCAGACTCAGACTCCATTTCTTTTCTGGAGGAGGTACTATTTTACAAAATGGACAAATGAGGGTTGATCCTGCAATCCGTGCTCATATGGGTAAAGACTACTTTGAGTAAAGGCTTACAAGATCACCTCAGATTCATGTATGGAGAGAATCCTTCTATGTGCCTTTCTAATTCTTCCATAGATTGTGAGGTCAGCTGTCACCCTTCTTCTATGCCCCTCAGAGAGTGTTCCCCGTGCCCAGGGTCTATGTTGTCTTAGGATATGGAGATTAGTCAGGCTGAGGGAGACACACATCATTCTCTGACCATCCCAACAGAGATTTTTAGAGAAGAGATAATAACACCTGAAGCTATATTACCTTTGGACTCCCCAGTTGAACCCAGAGTCATGGGGATAGGCTAATTAATGGTAGAGAAGAGCCCCATGCACACACTCATAGAGAACAATTGTGTGGAGATCCTTGTTAATTTACACTCTCAGTCCCCATTTCTGCAGATTTTTGTGGGTGAGGGAATGTCCCAGACCATAACATGTCAGGACACAGCACCTAGAACTACTGTTGGTGCTGTAAGGCTAAATAAACTTCTATAAAACCCTGCAAGTAGGAATTGTAGAGGTTCTGAATGGTACCGTTTTAAACATGCCCTTCTTGCACAAAACATGCTATTAAAAATGGTGGATGGTTTCTGATGCCAAGTAAAGAGTGGCAGCCAGCTGATATAACATAAATTAAAATATAGATTTTTTTTCCCCCATAAAATCTTGTAACTCTTCTATCAGCTTGAAATTTAGTCACATTGTTGATATTGACCTCAAAATGCAGTTTGGTACGCAAGGTTAAAATGGTGCAACAGAGACATGCTGGAGCTCAGAAGAGACTAATGAATCCTGTTAACAGTAAAACCAATCAGTTGCTCTTGAATTGTGCCAGAACCTTCGTGTTACCTAATTTGCAGCAGAGAGCTTTCCAGATTGCCATGGCCCAGCACGCTCTCATTCAAACTTGAGGTAGGATCCCTATGAAGTAATCTGAGTGGAATGTTTGAGTCTTCTTGCAACTAAACCAAATGCCTGATACTGAAACTGAATGATGAGGCCATTGCAACATTGATACTTGTTATTGTGATACATTATTGAGGTGCAAGGTGGGTGTGGTGACACCTAGTGGACAAACTTCTGTGGGTGAAAGAGACAAGCTTTCAAGCTTACACAGAGCTCTTCTTCAGGTCTGGGAAATGTACTCAAAATGTCACAGCTAAATACGAGGTGGAATAGATTGTGTAGCATAAATAGTTAACACATTTCTTGAGATGGATGTTTATGAAGAAATGTATTTTTGAAAAACTTACATTACAATAATACTTGAAGATTTTATTGAAAACCACAAATGCAAGGAAATTAAGAATTAAAGGAGAAAGATAATTCTGTGTTTTGAAGTTATTATTTCAGTATACCTGATATGCATAAGCATTAAAGTACATATTGGGCTAAATTCTGCCCTGGGTTGACTCTCTGCAGTTCCTTAAAAATCAAGTTGTCACCTGAGTAAAATAAACCAAAGGTTACAGGTTAATGAATTTGGCCTCACACAACATCCCTTTGAGGGAGGGAAGTGTTATCTTCATATTATAAATGAGCAAGCTGAGAACCAGGGATATTTAAAAACATAAGGTTTATAAAACTGATCTGTGGCAAGTAACCTGGATTTCCTGATTCCCACTCCTTTGCATTTTTCCTAAACTGTGCTTCCTGTTCCTTAGATATCCTTTTCACAGGTATGTAGCACTTCACATTCTGCCAAATAGTCTTTGTGGGGGCATTTTAGAAAATAGATTATCTGCTCATCTATTATTTTAAATCATCCTATGTTTCTAAACCATTGTGGGACACATCTACTTTTGTAAGATAAATAAGTATTGGTGGATGAAGAAGGCTTTTTATATAAACTTACTTTTCTCATGTGTTTCTAAAAAAATAGCATCTCCTATGTGATATGCTTGTCTTGCCTCTTGGATCACAGTAATAACTACGCTTGTCTCAAGGACAGCACTGTTATTACTGTCTACAAAACAAAGATTCTAGCAGAATTGAAGATTTGCTATTGCTCCAGCAATAATAGGTGCTGGATCTTTATTCTTTTGGGCTTCCATATGCCTTGGTGAGGAGGCCCATGTAAGGCCTCTGTGCTACTGAAGCTTGGCAGTTGTCCTGCGTGGTGGTGACTGTAGTAGGCTCCTCCGTGCAAATAGTCTGGCAGTGGAAGATGGACAGTTATGCAAATTCAATGGACCTTGAATAAGTAGAACTAGGGTTCGTGGATGTTATATGAGACCACTGGTTGGATTAGTGGCCCTGGATGCACACTCCTGTCCTTTAGCGGACAGACTTTATCCTTCCCTACAAAAATCCTACCTGTTATGTAACTAATTTAAAAAACGCAGGAATTATGTAGATAAAATTAATGTTGCCCTTTATGATTTTACCCTGACTTACCATCTTTGATGCATAGTATTGCCAACTCTCATGATGTAATTATGAGTCTGTAGATACTTGGTATTCTTAAATACACAGCTCCTGGAGTCAAGTGATTACTTGAGAATTTCAGCTTTCCCCTTGAAGAAGTAAGTTTCTAGGCCTCTTTTTTTCAGAGTGAATCCTAATGCTCAATAACCTGAGTGTGAACAAACAGAATACCAAATTTTGTTTTATTTACATATGTGTGTGTGTGTGTGTGTGTGTGTGTGTGTGTGTGTGTGTGTGTGT